>JAWNMO010000311.1:0-372718 GCA_035043915.1 Drosophila paramelanica | reverse complement strand
AAATTTTATTTTTTATTTTTAACAGGCTCAATACTCATCAACTGCCGAGAGTTTGTGTGTATGTGTTCATTTCTGGGTTCAGGGTATCTTCTAGTCGGGCGGTCCCGACTAGAGCAATCTCACTTGTTATATATATATATATATATATATGTATATATGTATATGTATGTAATAAATAAACAATGTAAAACGAAAGAACATAAATCGAAGCGTGTGCCGAATTAATGCTTAATTAATAACGGTTAATTGACAGAGAATGTCTATACTGTTGTTATTGGTATGCAAGCGTTTTTCGGTTTCGGTTTTTTTTTTGCATTTTGGCATCATTTCTCTTGAGTTGTCAAAGCGAAAGCACCTATGTACATACAGCGTAATACAATTTTGTTGTTTTGCTCGAGCAGTGTATTAAAGTAAAATTAGAATTTGTTTAAAAAAATTGTCCGCGCGGAATTTGGAATTAAAAACAAATAAGGTAAGAATAAAGCAATGGTGCGTAAAAGGCAAATGCGTAGGTTGATTAAGTCCAAAATGCAGGAACTGCTAGATAAATTAGCGAATGTTGAATTTGAGTTTACAACATTCCATTATTGGTAAGTTATTGAACAAAAACTAGTTTATCTAACTTAACTTTATAATCATAAACTACATTTTACAGCATATCGCCAAAAGTTCGAGGTGCATATTGAGCGATGAAGTGATAAACGCAACAAACGTTGACGGAACCCATGGCAAAAAATAATAATATATAAAACTACAGTTTGTGTGTGACGTACTTTCATTATTGACTATTTTAGATTCCACAACACTGTCTGAAGACTCTGACCCGCCAAAAACAATTGCGCAAAGCAATAGCATTGCAAAAAATATAGAATTTGTAAAGCAATAAATAATTAAGATTAGCTTTAATATATATACATATATATATACATATACATATATACATACAAAACAAGTGAGATTGCTCTAGTCGGGACCGCCCGACTAGAAGATACCCTGAACCAGAAATGAACACATACACACAAACTCTCGGCAGTTGATGAGTATTGAGCCTGTTAAAAATAAAAAATAAAATTTACTAATAATTACCAACAAAAAAATAAATACGGTACCTCCGTGATAAGATGCACAACTCTTACCAACTGCACCACACTACCGCATTTTTCGCGAATGATATAACATTACTTAAAGTCGCAAAAGTCAAGGAAAACGAAAATTTTGCGCTTGTCATTAAAACGATACATATTAATAATAATTATAATTATGAATAACGAAAAAATAAAAGAATTCAACATTGCTCTACCATACCAGCGCTGAATTCGAACCCGGTCCTCCGCGTTATGGGGCACAACTCTTACCCACTGGACCACGCTCTTACTTCACTTCGTTGTGTTAAAATTCAATTTAACCGTTGCCTAAAAAAATTCCTAGGAAAACGCAAGACTTTCTGGACGTGCATATGTATGCGTGCACATGTACACAGAAATTGCCAAGCAGCTGCGCTTTGCCCCACTACTGAAAATAGATTCTTGATTTGCTCGTAAACTAAATGTACGATCGTTATGAAATTTTCAGGGCTTATTCAGATCATCGAAATGTATCTACAAACCAATTTGCACGTGTGTAGTATTTGATTTACTTTGTTTTTTTGGTTTTATCAATATTGTGGGCGATTGGGGGAGGTATCCAAAATCCGAAACATTCAAATTTTTCGTATGTTTTACGCGAACATAAAAAAATAAATGGTGGCTCTAGCTTTAGTAGTTTGGGAGTTATGCTTAAAAAACCGAGTCAAAAAAGCGATAAATATCGATAATAAGAAAACGGATGGAGTTATCGATGTTTTGAAATAAACTTGATCTGCGTATGGAATATACGAACCGAATGAGACCAAGATCAGCTTTCTAGCTTTTGTAGTCTCTGAAATCGACGCGTTCATACAGACGGACGGACAGACGGACAGACGGACAGACGGACAGACAGACAGACGGACATGGCTAAATCGACTCGGCTAGTGATGCTGATCAAGAATATATATACTTTATGGGGTCGGAGATGCTTCCTTCTGCCTGTTACATACATTTGCACAAAACCATTATACCCTTTTTTACCCATTTTCAATGGGTTCAGGGTATAAAAAGTAAAAATTAATTAAAATAGAATTTAAAATTGAACTTATCCAAGAATTTTACTCATGAAATTAGGTAGGAAATCTTGTTCTAGATCACCGATGTCTTCAGCTATGAATTATTGTATTGAAATCATTAATGAAGTCACCTATGAATTCACCCATGAAATACATTTTCGAAGTTACTCATGAAATCAGGCATGAATTCGAACTCGAATTTATGCATGAATTCAGCACTTGCTTTTCACGGATAAAGGAAGCGAACGTCATCGAGGCATGAGAGTCGTAGGACATGCTTTGGTAAAATTCATGCCTCAAACACACGGGCGAGAAGCTGCAATTTCAGTGCTGGTACTTCCAAAGTATGGGATGATTTCAGTACTGAATCAGGCCTGAGCCGTACTGCAGGGTTATCACATGCTCTATGCTATACTCATAATATAAATTATGAGAATTTCTCTCTTTATTAAGCCCTGAGAACCCATTGAAAGTGGGTAAAAAAGGGTATAATGTTTTTATGCAAATGTATGTAACAAGCAGAAACGATAAGAAGCACATAGGTCATTAAACTCCCAAATACAAATTTTTGGCGACAATAAAAACGTGGGACCGATCATAATCGTTATTCCCACCAAATGCAATAAATGCACAAATAGCCAACGCAGCACAAAGCCAGGCTTTTAGAATATTCCAGAAACTCATAAAGAGAACAAATAATAAAGAGCATTGTTAAAACAGTCAAGTTAAGTTTTACAAGACACTTCTAACCGTCAGTTGTATCTTCAACGAATTGTAAATTCCATTTAAGTTAAGTGCAGTTTGAAATAAAATTATATTTTTTCAAATATCGCGTCTTAATTCATTTCATATATATATCTATATATATATACATATCTATATATATATTTATATGATCTGCATCACTAGCCGAGTCGATGTAGCCATGTGCGCCTGTTTGTTAGTCTGTCCATCCGTCCGTCCGTCAGTCCGCTTGTCTGTATGAATACGTCGATTTCAGAGACTACAAAAGCTAAAAACTAATCTTTAAATCATTAGGTTCTTAAAAGCTCTAAGCAGATCAAGTTTATTTAAAAAGATCGATAACACTTTCCGTATTCTTACTATTGAAATTTATCAAATTTTTGACCCGGTTTTTAAGCATAACTCCTAAGCTGCCACGTATATTTCCATATGTTTCCGTTAAATATACGCAGATATAAATATTTTGGAGTTCAGATACCTCCATCCAAACGCCCCAAATATATATTAAACAAAAAACAAATCAAATAGTACAGGCTTGCAAATAGCTTTGTATACATTTTGACGTTCTTATTAAGTCCGGAAAGTGTCATATGAATCATACATTTAGTTTACGAGCAAATCAATAATCTCTTTTTAGTTGTGGGGGGCCAAGCGCAGCTGATTGGCCGAAGAAAAAGCAACTACTGTGTTCATGTGCAAGCATATAATGCAACAGTTTTTCAAAGTGATAAATGTAGGGTGATTCCTAGTCAGGTGGTCCCGACTAGAGCAATCTTACTCCTTTTTTTAATATTGATCATTACTCCAGAAATACACTACCGATTAAAAACGCTTGGAAAATTCTTAAAAGCTTATAAAAATCTGAAAATCATTCATACAAACTTTTTAATTTCAATCTTTGGTTTTGCAACTATATATTTCTGAATTAATTAAATTATAATTTTTTGCGGTATTTCTTCGATTTTTAATTTTAAAATTCAAAATTTACATAGTCAGTCCAATTTATGCCTGAACTTTGTGCGCTTAAATATGAATTGCTCCTAATTCCTTCAAAAATTATCCAGCAATCATGTATGCATGAATTCGGGTTTGGTTGGTAAAGCACGTCTCATGGGTCGAACCTGAGACAATATAATATATACTAAGATGAGTAATTCGCATACATACACTATAAGCAAAAATTCGTAGTGAGGCTTTTCAAGTGGATTTTTGCTCTTCAAGCGCCGCACCATCCAAGTGGCTTTTCACTCTGGAAAAGCAACACGATTCAATGTCGAAGTCGTTGAGTTTCTGCTGCTGACACGAGCAACGAAATAAGTCGCCAGGCTGCCTTCAACAAATCTGATCGATGCTAGTGCACTCTGGAATGCTGAATCGTCTTGCCAGTGGCATGCAAGCTCATATGTTTGTATGTGTGATTTTGACAGTTTTATTTTGGAAGGGGTTTATATAAATTTTTTATAAATTTTATAAATCATTGCACTGGCTATCCATATACATACTTCATGTTACAGTTGGGTCGCTATTAAATTTTTATTTTCAACGACCGTTAACATAAAATTATTTTATACATAGTGAGTAAGTCAGTTGGGATTCTCTATAAAAATAATTTTTCCTCTTTTACACCTATTCCATTAGGACATTGCTGTATTCTTCCGTTTGTATTTTACTTAAAGAATATTGGAGGTATTTAGTCCGTGGGCGTTCCTGGCGTTTTTTATCAAGAACGAATCGGACATGCCTATGTCCACGGCGCCATAGGTATCTTAAGCAGATTCACCTACCTTGGCTCGATAAAAAAAAATAAAAACACCTTCATACATTTACAGATCATTAAACTAGCACCGCTAGAAAAATTTGAGCGTTTGTGCTTGGACATTACAAATACATATACTATACTATTTAAATGTATATTAAAAACCAATTAACTTTTTTTATATTTTCGCAGCTGATGATGATTGTGCTATCATCAAGAAGGAGTTGAGCAATCATTTGAGGAAATCATAGGTAATTTTGTTAAGTTCATTACGATTAATATGATAATACAAATTTAATTTTTTGTTATTAAGATATCATAAGACTAGAACAGAGTCCATAATTGGTAAGTTATTGAGTGAAAATTAGTTTAACTTACTTTTTAGGAATACATTTTTCAAATACAATATGACAGAAGAACAAACTGCTTTTGAAATGGTGCAATAGGGTTGTTACGGAGTAAGAAAAATTTGAAATTAACTGCCACCCGGACATGCCAACCCAATCCCTGACCTATTATTGTCTAACACTGCTTTAAAATTCATATCGATATATTATCGAACCGGAAATAAGAAAGCGGGCTTGCAGCTCGACACATTGGCGCGATGGGCAGAATTGTGCAGAGATCGCACGGCTCAACACGTTAAAATAAACCTACGCCACCGCCTACGCAAACGCTACATCGTTCCACCGCTACACCGCAGTGCCATTGTAAAGCCAATGTAGAAACAATAAAAATAAAGCTAATATTATAACGAGCATGTTGGCGTGTTGTACTTTTGTGTTGTGCTTCGGACCTGCCAGAACATGGGGAATGCCATTATATGTCCTATATATTTTATATGCTGCCGTTGCAGCTTGCCACCAAGAAACGTGCGCTTCTTGTGCACATGTAAATTCGGGCAAACATTTGACCGCATCCAGCAGTTCATCGCAACGAACATTGTGAGCAATTTCTTCTTCTTTGAAAACGTCTATAGGAGGGGCCGTATTTGTAACTTTTTTCGTCAATTCAACAATTTGGCACTTTAAGATTTGCCTTAAGCCCGCTTCCCTTGTCTGCGCTTGCAGAGCAGATGTAACTACCGACTCTACTAAAGATTTAATTTGTTGGGGTTCCATGTTTTATTTGTTTATTGGATCTGGTTTGCTCTAGTTATTTGCAAGGAGTGAGATTCTTGTTGTTATCTCAACCCTCTGTATCTGAATTTCTTTGTTTGGAGTCCTTATATTGGTGGAATGCACTATTCATGGATCGCTGTGGGACAAAATCAGATTCCCAATCAACCGAGGAATCAATAAAATTGTCAATATTTTAGCAAAATAATACGCCATACAGAACAAATCATCCTTAGTGAGATTAACTACTATTAAGTTACCAGGTTCACACAAACTAAAAATACGGCTGTTGCTGTTTTGTACTATGCCTTTATTGGGGACGTTCCTTATCGCTTTGAGAACTACTCGCTGGCACTGCAGCTCTCTCTCTACTGTTAACATCGAACTTTATATCGTTTCCCTGTCTAGAAAGCGCACTCTTCTGGTAACACACCGCTGCCCGAGGAGCCGAGGAGCTCCTGCGGTTTCGGTGAGAAAATAATTAATTATTGTTCCTTAGGAGACACGCACTCTGAACAAATTGACGTAGATTGAGAGAGCAAAAACACACCGATTGCTTGTTTCTGGCAATGAACATTCTGTCAGGCGCGACCTGTTTAGTTTTTCTTTTTATACTCGTTCACGTTCACGTCCGTCTTGCTGTCCGTCAGTCCGCATGTCCGTATGAACGCAATTTTTTTCGCCGCTATTGAAGCTAGAGACTTGAATATATACTCTGGATATATACTTTGGATATATACTCGTGTGTACCCGCATCAGATAAAATGTTAAGGATTTTGGGCTGCACCCACTGGGGGCGTGGCAAACCGATAAAAACCGATAAAATCGCATATTGCTAAAGTCCACAATTTTAAAGCTAGAGTCACCAAACTTGGTATGTATATAGCTAGAGACCTCCCAAAAAGATTCCGACAAACCTGAAAAGTCAAATCGATAAGTGTTGCATATTTGCATAATTTTAACGCTAGAGTCACCAAACTTGGCATGTATATAGCTGGTGACCTCCCCCACAGATTGCACCTTTGATATTCCGGCCACGCCCACTAGAACGCCCTCCAGCGCCCCCGCCCTGAAAAATCGGAAATGGCTATATCCCCAACAATTTTTAAGCTAGAGTCACCAAATTTGGGAGATATATTACCAGAATGCTCCTCCATACATCACAGGAAATTTTTGGCCACGCCCCCTCCCGCCTTCGTAATCGCAAAACACGTTATATATGGCAGTTCCAATCGATAACACGTGTATATATCCCACAATTTAAGCGATAGAGCCACCAAATTTTGTATGTAGATAGCTGGTTTCCAGCCCCCAAATTGCGCCCAACGCCCCCTCCCTAAAAAATCGGAAATGCCTATATCTCCCAGAGTTTTTAAACTCCAGTCACTTAATTCGGGATATATATTTGTGGGAAGCTCCCCAGAAGTTACAGAAAAATATTTGCGGGCAGTACCCCCCACTCCCCTTCCGCCCTCACAAGCCGCGAAAATCTATATCTCGTACAGTTTTAAAGCCAGAGGCACCAAATTTAATATGTAGATAGCTGCTGACCTCCCCCAAAGATTGCACACTTGACATCCCGGCCACGCCCACTATAACGCCCCAAACGCCCCCGCTCCACCGGAAATGCCTATATCTCCCACAGTTTTTAAGCTAGAGTTACCACATTTGGTGGGTAGATAGCTGGTCACCTCCTTTAAAGAGAGGAACAAAATGTTGCCGACGACCACCCCCACCCGCACTCCCCACTCTTCCCCACCCCCAGCAACACACAAATTGCAAAATACCGAAATTTTTTAAAATAGCAATATTTACGAACGTGAACGAGTATAACGCAGTCGGTTACGTCCGACTGCAACGTTCTTACTTGTTTAGACTGCCATTTGGTCTAAAAAACTCTCCTTCTATATTCCAAACTGCATTAGACGATATCTTAAGTGATCATATCGGCAAGATATGCTAATTTTACATAGACAATATTATCGTCTTTAGCCAATCCGAAAGCAAATGTGCTGAGCATTTACAAAAGTCCGCACGACTTTAAGTAAGGCCAACATGAAGATACAAATCGACAAATGTGAGTTTTTCAAAACCGAAGTCGATTTTGTAGGCTACACTATTTCTAAAAACGGTGTAAAAACTAATGTAGAAAATGTGAAAGCCGTAGAGGCCTTTCCTGTACCCAAAACATTAAAGGATCTACGATAAATTTTAGTTCTTTCAAGCGATTATAGAAGGTTCATAAGGGACTACGCTAAAAGAGGAGAGAACGAGAGGTCTTCGAAAAATATTTGTGCCAAGATAAAGATCACATTGGACAATGAAGCATTAGATTCTTTTAGTAAAATAAAACGAACACTAGCCTCCCAAGACGTGATCCTAGCTTACCCTGACTTTAAGAAGGAATTCCAGTTGACTACTGATGCATCGAACTTGGAGCAGTACTCGAGCAGAATGGTAGACCAATAACCTCCATTTCCCGCACCCTTTTGAAAGCCGAAGAAAACTACGCAGCAAACGAAAAAGAAAAGTACATACTGACGAGAGCTCCTCGCATAACCTAATACCCGTTATGGAAGTCCCCATTAACGTTTTCAAAAACCAACTTTTCTTGCTAACTGCAGACGAGGATGCGTACGAGTTCAGTTTCCCTTTCTCATCGTATCATAGACATGTACTGAAAAAACCCGATTATTCAGAAGAAGATTTGATTGAGAAAAAAGAAATGTTTAGACGTTTTCACAACCGAACCAATCATGGGTAAAATACAGAACATATTCCCAACACACTTCAGTTCTTATATAGTCCGATATACACAGAAGCAAGTAGTGGACGTAACAGACGAAACCGAACAGAATAATAATATCCTAGCGAAAGAACATAGTAGAACTCATAGAAACCCCAACGAGAAGCAGATTCAAATACTGACTAGATTTCTCTTCCCGAATATGAAGAAAAAGATAGAGGCAATAGCAAAAGCATGTGTAACATGCAAAGAGACCAAATACGATATAAAACCAACGTGTGGAGAAATCCAAGCCTCACCAATTATCTATTACCCAGGTCAGATAGTACATGTCGATCTCTTTATAACACAGAAAACTTGGCTCTCACAGCAATAGACAAATTTTCAAAATATGCACAAATTAAAATTCTCAAGTCAAAAGCAGCTAAAGATTTACGACACCCGTTACACGAAATTATGATAGCCTTCGGTATGCCAAAATCTATAGTCATCGATAATGAAAAACTTTAAGCGCAGCATCCATAAAATGTCTGCTGCAAGATCAGCTAAAGGCAACAGTCTACACGACTCTGCCGTATACGTCTACTAGTAACGGACAAGTTGAAAGATTTCGCTAAACATTGACCAAGATTATGAGATGTATAAAAAAAGATGATGGCATAACTAACATCGAAGAATTAAAATAATACACTCGACAATAGGAGCAAAACTAATAGACATTTTTTTTTTTTTTGGAAACCCACCAGAATTAGAATCATACGGGCAAAAAATATGAGAGAAAATTATTGCCAAACAGAAAAAATTTGACGTACCATAACACAAAAATGAAACAGATAAAAAATTATAGGAATGGAGAAATCGTTTATGTAAAAATAGACAAAAGATTATGCTCAAAACTTACCCCTAGATGCAGAAAAGAAATAGTAGCAGAAAACGGGAATACCACAATTGGAACAAAAAGCGGTAGGAAAGTTCACGAAAACAATATAAAATAAGTGAGATTGCTCTAGTCGGGACCGCCCGACTAGTAGATACCTTGAACCCAGAAATGAACACATACACACAAACTCTCGGCAGTTGATGAGTATTGGGCCTGTTAAAAATAAAAAATAAAAATTTACTTATAATTACCAACGGACAAATAAATACTCCACAACCGGGGCTCGAACTTGGTCCCCCCGTGTTAAGATGCACGACTCTTACCAACTGCACTACGCGACCACATTATTCTCGAATGATATAACATTACTTAACCAAGTCAAGGAAAACGAAAATTTTTTACTTGTCATTAAAACGATACAAATTAATAATAATAATAATTATGAATAACGAAAAAATAAAAGAATTCAACATTGCTCTACCATAGAAACGCTGGATTCGAACCCGGACCTCCACGTTACGCGGCACAACTCCTACCAACTGAACCGCGCTCTTACTTCGCTTCATTGTGTTAAAATTCAATTTAACCGTTGCAAAAAAAATTCCTAGAAAAATGCCAGACATTCTGCACATGCATATGTATGCGTGCACATGAACACAGAAATTGCCGAGCAGCTGCGCTTTGCCCCCACTACTGAAAATAGATTCTTGATTTGCTCGTAAACTAAATGTACGATCGTTATGCAATTTTCAGGACTTATTCAGATCATCCAAATGTATGTACAAACCAATTTGCACGTGTGTAGTATTTGATTTGCTTTGTTTTTATGATTTTTCGATATTGGGGACGATTGGGGGGTATCCAAAACCTGAAGGGCTTAAATTCTTCTTATGTTTTACGCGAACATAAAAAGATAAATTTAGTGGCTCTAGCTTTTAAAGTTTGGTAGTTAAGCTTAAAAAACCGAGTCAAAAAGCGATAAATATCGATAATAAGAAAACGGAAGGAGTTATCGATGTTTTGAAATAAACTTGATCTGCGTATGGTATATACGAACCAAATGAGACCAAGATCAGCTTTCTAGCTTTTGTAGTCTCTGAAATCGACGCGTTCATACAGACAGACGGACAGACGGACAGACAGACGGACATGGCTTAATCGATTTGGCTAGTGATGCTGATCAAGAATGTATATACTTTATGGTCGGAGATGCTTCCTTCTGCCTGTTACATACATTTGCACAAAACCATTATACCCTTTTTTACCCATTTTCAATGGGTTCAGGGTATAAAAACATAATATCATATTACAGGTTATTCGTGCCGACGTGCTTTGGTTTGGCAACCATTCTAGACTATTCACACTCAACTCATACCTATTAAAACGGGTTCTGCAGCGGTACAAAACGGCATCTTCAAAATGATCCACGTATTCGATATTGACGAATACGAGAAAGTTTTGAGAACATTAGAGGATACCCTACATACGATAAACACCTCACACCTGTTATTGCCATTGCTAGAGTACGAAATTGAAAGATTAAAAACCGATTTACAAAGAGTCAAACCAAAGACAATATAAATACTAAGATGAGCAACGCAGTACAACGAAATGCTACAAGGCAACTAGATATTTTGCAAAATTGAGAACGAAACAATTTTCGTGGCGCGAGTACACTCTTTGCCTGAATAGGGTATGTTTACTTTTTTAGTGCTTTCTTTTCTTCCAAAACTAATACAAAAGATTGCTAAATCAGTATGAAGCAAAATGTTTGCTGCGTATATACTGAGATTCAATTAAGCCATTAGTTTAAATTTGTTTTATAAAAACATTTTATATATGAAGTGTATAAATAAGGGTATTTTTGCCCCGATGCACCAAAACAATACACACATTGTCGTGGCAATGCATAAGTATGCGTGTCCGCAACCCATAATATGCATGAAAATCTAAAGGTTACATATTTTTCAATTCGCGACGTCACATCTTAGGTTTCTGTGCGAGTGTGCAATTTTGGCCTGCCGAACAGAAGCTAATGTGACATCAAATCGATGCGCCGAATTATGGACCATTTTCCTTTTTACTATCGTCTGCGCATTTATGAAGTCAGTCCCTAATAAACATTATACCGAATAGGTTATGGGCCCAGGCAATCGCGAGTCGAAAAAGATCGTTGAATTGTCTGTGTTTTACCGTTGCTGATAAAAAGTGAATGTAAATGAAAATTCTGTATTTTTTCTTGGAAAAGTAATTATAAAGTGCATTTGCTAAAAATCAGTTTCACAATGCAGTCGGTAGAGAAATAAGACGATTAGAGGACGATTAGAGGAAATGAAAATGATCTGTGTGGAGTCGTGCAAACGCGTATGTGCGATCGCGATCAATGATACTGCTAAACAGAAGGCGGTGTTTGATGTAAAGGACGAAAAGGCGAGCATTATGTTTTGCATAAATGCTTCACAGATAAACAATGTAAAGAAAGTCAATCGTCAGCGCAAGCCTGGGATTAAAGTCGTGTAACTTTGCTCATGTAGTTGTTTCACATGAAAATGGCAGATACGGACAGTATGGCCATGCACATGCATAATTTTACATGTGATTGAGATCGATCGAGAAATAGGCTGAGATCGGTATTAATAGTATGACTGAAGAGTGTTTATCCACATTGCTGTTGTCAAGTATAAGTAAAGCCTTTGAAAATTTTGTAGTAGCATTATTAACGCTTAAAATAAAATAGCTCTAAGAGAGCAAAAGGCTGTGAATTTGAGTACAGAAGTAAAAAGCGAAGAGAAGATAATGTTCACGGCGCGAGTGGATAATCGGTCAGGCAAGGAAAATTACGAATAAAAAAACCCACAGCAAAAGAAAACAAAAGGGGCCGTTTGCTGGTCATGTGGTCGTCGTGGACATATTGCGGCGAACAGTAGAGTAAAAAATAGCAGAGAAAAGGGAGATTCAGAGAATTAAGAATCTCTCCTTGGAAGGAAACAATTATATTAAATCAAGTGGTCGCGGTACAGTATATTTTATGAAAAACCGGAGAAAATCATATGCTAAATTCAAAAAATATAAAGCACTAGCAAAAAAGAAAACTGGAAAACAGATAAAGTGTCGGAGAAGTGACAATGGTCGCGAATGTTTGGGTAAAGAATTTGACAAATATTTGGTAAATAATGGTATTAAGAGGCAGTTAACTGTGCCATACTCCCCGCAACAAAACGGAGTGGCAGAACGCGCAAATAGGACACTGGTGGAGATGGCGCGCAGCATGCTTCTGCATGCAGATCTCGATGAGAAGAAGCAGAAGCCAGCAGCGTATCTCCGAAAGCGTTTTGAAACTTTATGTTAACCAGATATGACACCTATTGAGTCATGGTCTGGGAAAAATCCATCTGTAAGCTACCTGAGAGTCTTTGGCATCATTTGACGAGCCACACACAAAAAGTCAGAAGCGTGGGACTAGACGCCCAAAATATGTTTATTTTGCCCAAGCAAATAGTATAGCAAATTGAATATTATGACAATAGATGACATTGAAGCTCCAGTCAGCGTTAAGGCTGCGCTGGCCTCCGAGCATGCTGATAAATGGCGAGAGTCGATGCAGACAGAGATGAAATCTCTACAAGACAATCAAACATGGTCGTTGGCTGATCTGCCCAAAAAGGAGAAGGCAATTGGATCTAAGTGGGTGTTTGCAGTGAAGCGTGAAAAACTTGGAAATGTCATCCGCTTTAAGTCCAGATTGGTAGGCAAGGGTTGTGCTCAACAATACGGCGTGAAGTACACTGAGACGTTCTCCCCTATGGCTATGTATTCGACAATCAGGCTGGTAATTGCACTGGCAGTAAAGAATATTATGTACATGCACCAGATGGACGTGTCTTTAGCATATCTTAACAGTGAGCTGAAAAACGTTAAATAAATACACCATCCAGATGGATTTGTTGATTAGGACCACCCTAGACGTGTATTAAAGCTGCACAAGAGCGTGTACGGATTGAAACAAAGTGGCCGGGAATGGAACGAGAAACTAAATACCGTACTACTAAAGACTGGTTTCGTTCCCGTGAACTGGACATCATAGTTGTATACGTTGACGATCTAATCGTGGCCAGCTCGCGCATAGAAATCTCAACAGTGTAAAGACGTTAATAGCTAACGAGTTATATTTGGTCGACGGTGGCCAATTAAAGTATTTCCTTTGAATGGAAATTGAACGCAAAGGAGAGACGGGAGCCGTATCCATTATTATTATCATAAGCTATATAGTGAAAACTTGTTGTGTGAGTATGGTATGAATCACTATAAGCCTAATGCTCTACCTTCAGAAGCAGGACTCCCAGTTAAATGCGACGATGATAAGTGCGAGCGAGCGAACCAAACCAACTACCAGTCTTCGATAGGTTCGTTAATGTATCTGTCTTTAGCTACACGACCTGATATATTGCGATTGGTGAAGCTGGCGCAGCAGAATTCAAATCCACATCGCTAGCATGAAGTGAGTGCTAAGCGAAAGGTACGATATTTAAGAGGCACTGCAGAGTTATGTCCGCAATAGAAGAAGTCTGGAAAACCTGTCCATGGCTATGTTGATGCAGATTGGGTTGGAGACAACACGGACAGGAAGTCTTTTAGTGGGCGTTCTATGCAGCAGGAGCTGTATTCTCGTGGGAGAGTAAGAAGCAAAGCGTCATGGCATTAAGTAGCGATGATGCTGCTGATGCTGCTGATGCTGTTGATGCTGCAATATCAACAGCTGCAAAAGAAGCAGCTGATATTCAAAAGCTTTTGAATAAAATTGGGAGGGTGATGGTCATGTAATGAAGATGTTTAGCGACAACCAGAATTCAGAATGCTTGGCTAAGAACTCAAAGATCCACGCGTGGCAAATACATAGATATAACATATCATCATGTGAGGGAAATGGCTAAGAACACAGTTATTGAAATGAACAGTTATTGAAACCAACTGAAGAAATGATTGCCGATGTTCTGTAAACATGATGGGTAAACTTGAATGAATATACTTTTTATTTGAATTCATGTAAAAGTAGACAGCATGCGTTCAGAAGGAGTTTTGGAAATATGTGATCTTGCCTGAGTACAATGCAACGTGTCTAGTCTTATAATTTTTGCATTCCGATCCTCTAACTGTAAGTAATCGTTGAATCTTCCTTCAATCTTTAATTCGTTGTTGCCTGCGAGCAACTTACTCATTTGTCTTTATCTTATGCTCATGTAATTCGTCTGCGCGCAGCATTAATGAAATCAGTCCATAGTAAACATTAAAACGAATACTACAAAATAAGAAATGTTTATTCAATATAATTTATTTAAAATCTAGCCGCAGGCAGATTTAGAAGCATAATTATACTCGTTCACGAAGTGAAAAGAGTATATTGGTTTTGTGCAATGTCCGTCTTGCTGTCCGTCCGTCCGTCTGTCCGTATGAACGCAATTATTTTCGCCGCTATTGAAGCTAGAGACTTGGAATTTTGGATATATACTCGTGTGTACCCGCGTCAGATAAAGTGTTAAGGATTTTGGGCTGCGCCCACTGGGGGCGTGGCAAACCGATAACACCTAAAATCGCATATTGCTAAAGTCCACTATTTTAAAGCTAGAGTCACTAAACTTGGTATGTATATAGCTAGAGACCTCCCAAAAAGATTGCGACCTTGATATCCCGGCTACGCCCACTATAACGCCCCCAAGCGCCCCCGCTCTCAAAAATCGGATATGCTAATATCTCCCACAGTTTTTGAGCTAGAGTGATCAAATTTTGCATATACATTGCAGAAATGCTCCCCAAATATTAAAAAAAGTTTTTTGGCCACACCCTCTCCCGCACCATAATCGCGAAAACCGATAAACCTGAAAAGTCAAATCGATAAGTGTTGCATATTTGCATAATTTTAACGCTAGAGTCACCAAACTTGGCATGTATATATCTGGTGACCTCCCCCACAGATTGCACCTTTGATATTCCGGCCACGCCCACTAGAACGCCCTCCAGCGCCCCCGCCCTAAAAATCGGAAATGCCTATATCTCCCACAGTTTTTAAGCTAGAGTTACCACATTTGGTGCGTAGATAGCTGGTCACCTCCTTTAAGGAGAGGAACAAAATGTTGCCAACGACCACCCCCACCCGCACTCCCCACTCTCCCCCACCCCCAGCAACACACAAATTGCAAAATACCGAAATTTTTTAAAATAGCAATATTTACGAACGTGAACGAGTATAACGCAGTCGGTAACGCCCGACTGCAACGTTTTTACTTGTTTTTATTACTGAAATAGATTAGGCAGTAGCTTCTGCATTAAAAACATCTTTTAATAGAGATTGCGCTGACTGGGAAGACACATACGAAAAATCTAAGGCATCGTTCAATATACGGCAAAAACAATTTACAAAATTAAGTGCAGCGGAGTTTTCAAAAAATTGGTGAAAATTATCCAATCCAAAAGCTACTGACTTGGTAATAAAATTTGAATCTTTCTTTTAACCAACTTTATAACTTACAAAATTTCAGTTTAAAATAATTTCTAACTAATTTATCCTTCGAAAAAACATAGGCTTTATTCCAAATGGGAGGAGTTCAAAATCAACATAACACGATCACGAATGACTACTGCAAACAGCTTTTAATGAAAAAAAAATCTGCGACAAATGATAATGATTAAAATGTATTATAGATTCGCAAATTATTTAGTAGCTTTTCTTTTAAATGCTGTTTTTCGACCAACTGAGCGCTTTAAGGACGTATGTAAGTGGGAAAAAAATATAAGAAAATAATGGATGTCCAAAAGTGTTTCGTACTAAATATTTTAAACATTAATGGCTACCAAGGAACTTTATAATTAATGAGGAAGCCTCAGAATCTGACTTACAAGGCTTATATATATATCTTGATGGTAATTTACTGAAATTTAATTCCTTTATTGAAAGTCCAAATATATGTTTTAAAATGATTAAAAGTTTTATCTCTTAAATATCCTGTATCTTGCCAACAGCCTTGGCTACTTATTTAAAAATATTTTTTAAAATTAATAGTCATCTGATATAACTATCTTATATTATAACATCTTATATACAACTTTTGCAGTTTTAAGGTATCTTAAATCAATGTTTATGTTTATGTTTATTTTCTTTAAGTTCCTCAAGGCATTCAACAAGCGAAAATAGCTAATATCTTATTTGAAAATGGATCACCTAATGATAGCAAAGGTATTAAAACTAAATTGAGCTCAACATAATTGCGGTTACTATGTTTTCAATTTTCCGAAAAAATTGTTTTATTTTTAAATTTGTTTGTTATTTCTCTTAGTACAATGTTGTTTTTAAGGTCGGGGGATTCTTTAATCAAATATCGAAGTTCTTCTTTTAAGTATATTTTTTGGACTTAAATTTTAAGTACACAAGAACTAAATTCAAGTGCAAGCTGACTTCGCTCAAGAGTCTCACATTTTAAATACGCAAAAACTTAAATATAGTAAAAAATAAAACTTGGAACAAGAACATAATATACTAAATTTTCAAGTGTACAAGCTCTTGATTCTAGTCCGTAAAATTACTTATATAAGTACGTTTTGAACTCACTTTTAATATATAAACATACTAAATTACTAAAATACTTAAACTGTCGGACTGTATTTCTTATTGACATTATAATTTCCAATTTCGCAAATTTACATTCACTAGCAACATAGCCTTCTTGTTGACATTTGTAACAAATTCTTTCTTTTTAGTATATTCCGGCAGCACCAAAAATCGCAAATCGAGAAAAGGCGAAAATTTCGACAATTTTTAAGCTTGAAACCTGACAGCTGACACGTTACAGCTCTAAAATTTGCACAATTTTAAAGCTAGTGTCACATAATTTGGTATGTAGATAGTTTGTGATTTCTCCCAAAGATTCAGACTTTTCCCTTCACCTCCCACTCGGGCATCCACATCGCGAAAACTGTTTTAGAGCTAGAATCCCCAAATTTTACAGCTCTCGCATTAACTCCTCTTAAATCTAACCAGAAAACTTTCCGCCACGCCCACACCTACTCAAGACCGTGAACGAGTATAACGCAGGCGGTGCAGCGTTCTAAGTGATTTCTTTTTGCTTTTCTCGAAGTTCGATCCCTCATGTGTGTGTATGTTTCTTGCACTTTTCGATTAATGTATGGTTGCAAATCGGATTGTGTTCTTTTCTCAATACATGGCGCCTTCCGAATTTTGTCTTCCTACTATGAACGCATAATTCACGTATTCAGCTCTTAGTTTTTTTTTTTACTATTTTTGCTTTAATGAGCAATATTGTTCTTCAGAACAGTCGAGACACCAATTTATTGGATGAGTAAGTGAAGATGAGAAAATTTTCCGGTTTTTACTCTTAAGTGTTTTTAAAAATTAAAATAAATTGTTTACTTATTTGATTAAATAAAAATTTTGGTTTATATTATTTAACACAATGTTTATTTTAAGTCAGCTATCAACGACTTCTTCTTCTTTCATACAACATTAAACATTCGCCTTTTATTTGATAAACAACTTCTAATCACAAATTAAAAGCCCTTGTCGATCAAATATAGTGCCAGGGCCGAATTATCTTACAATTAATTAATGATGTAGATCTACAATATCGTTCTTATACCCTGAATACATTGAATGTGGGTAAAAAGGTTATAATGGTTTTGTTAAATGTATGTAACAGGCAGAAGGAGTCATCTCCGACCCCAAAAATATTCTTGATCAGGATGACGAGCTGAGTTGATTTAGCTATGTCCATCTGTCTGTCCGTCTGTATGAACGCAGCGATTTCAGAAACTACAATTCAGTTCGTACATATCATATGCTGAACAAGTTTATCATGTTTTTCGATAACTTGCTCCGTTTCATTAGTATCGATACAAATCAATAAAAAACCTTTTTTTACAATATCTCGGTAACTAAAAGAGCTAGAGATACATCCGGACTTTGAATACCTCCCCCAAATCGCCCACAGTATCGACAAAACAATAAAAATCGCAAATAAAATACTACAGATCTGTAAATTGGTTTGTAGATATATTTTAATGCTACTAATAAATCCTGAAAGTTTCATAACGATCATACATTTAGTTTAGCAGAAAATAAAGATTTCGTTTCTATAGTGAAACGCGCAGCAACCGAGTGAAGTGCGTGCGGCGTGCATTTGTGTGTGTGTGTGTGTGTGTGAATTTGTGTATGTATGTATGAATGCAAACAGGTTGAAATGCTTTTGAAGACAGATCGCAGCGTTCAGGATTTCTCCTAGTCGGGCGGCCCCAAATAGAGGCCTCTCACTAGATTTTTATACCCTGAACCCATTGAAAATGGGTAAAAAAGGGTATAATGGTTTTGTGCAAATGTATGTAACAGGCAGAAGGAAGCATCTCCGACCCCATAAAGTGTATATATTCTCGATCAGCATCACTAGCCGAGTCGATTTAGCCATGTCCGTCTGTCTGTCCGTCTGTCTGTCCGTCTGTCTGTATGAACGCGTCGATTTCAGAGACTACAAAAGCTAGAAAGCTGATTTTGGTCTCATTGGGTTCGTATATACCATACGCAAATCAAGTTTATTTCAAAACATCGATAACTTTTTCCGTTTTCTTATTATCGATATTTATCGCTTTTTTGACTCGGGTTTTTAAGCATAACTCCCAAACTATAAAAGCTAGAGCCACCAAATTAATTTTTTTATGTTCGCGTAAAACATACGAAGAATTTAAGCCCTTCAGGTATTGAAAAACCATAAAAACAAAGCAAATCAAATACTACACACGTGCAAATTGGTTTGTAGATACATTTCGATGATTTGAATAAGTCCTGAAAATTTCATAACGATCGTACATTTAGTTTACGAGCAAATCAAGAATCTATTTTCAGTAGTGGGGGCAAAGCGCAGCTGCTTGGCAATTTCTGTGTACATGTGCACGCATACTATGCATATGCAAAATTTGTCTTGCGTTCTTCTAGGAATTTTGTTTGCAACGGTTAAATTGATTTTTAACACTACGAGGAGAAGAAAGAGCGTTATCCAGTTGGTAAGAGTTGTGACGCGCAACGTGGAGGTCCGGGTTCGAATTCAGCGTTGGTATGGTAGTAAATGTTGAATTATTTTATTTTTTATTTATTTATAATTATTATTTTTATTAATTTGTATCGTTTATAATAACAACTGCAAAATTTTCGTTTTCCTTGACTTTTTGCGATGGTTAAGTAATGTTATATCGTTCGCCAAAAATGTGGTAGTGTGGTGCAGTTGGTAAGAGTCGTGCATCTTAAGACGGAGAGAGCGAGTTCGAGCCCCGGTTGTGGAACATTTGTTTTTCCGTTGGTAATTGTTTTTTTTTAATTTTTAAAAGGCTCAATACTCATCAACTGCCGAGAGTTTGTGTGTATGTGTTAATTTCTGGGTTCAGGGTATCTACTAGTCGGGCGGTCCCGACTAGAGCAATCTCACTTGTTTTTAGCTAGTAAGCATATGTTGACAATACATTACTTGTATTTTTCACTCCAGCTCTACTCTCTCTGCTCGTTCCGGCTCAGCTCTCTTTAGTGCCTCGTTCTCCATTTTTAACATTTCGAACTGTATATTCAGCAGTTCCATGTCGCTTTTTTTCCATTTGTCCGTTATCTTCATTCGTTCACGTCTCTGGCGCTACTATTGCACCGGTACTATGTTTTTTTTTATAGCCTGAAACCCTTGGAATTGGTTAAAGAGGGTAGAAAAAATGTATGTTAAAATAAATGAACAAATGTATGTGACAGGCAAAACGAGGCATCTCCGTATAAACATATATGAAGAATAAATCAGAATCAGCAACAGTCTATATGAAAGCTAAACTTGGACGTTTTAAGCTCGCATATTTCAAACACAGATTAAGTTTATTTCATATGGTCATAAATCTGTCCTGTTCTTATAGTCTTCTATAGTCCACATTTATAAATTTTTCATTGCAAGTTTATTTTTAATATATCTCCATCAAATATGCTTCAATTAATATGTAGAATATTTTGCATGATGAATACTAAGCTTAAAACGCCCAAAATATACCAAAACAAGTGAGATTGCTCTAGTCGGGACCGCCCGACTAGTAGATACCCTGAACCCAGAAATGAACACATGAGTATTGATCCTATTAAAAATAAAATAAAAAAAAAATTACCAACGGAAAAAGAAATGTTCCACAACCGGGTCTCGAACTCGCTCTCTCCGTCTTAAGATGCACGACTCTTACCAACTGCACCACACTACCAAATTTTTTACGAATATTATAACATTAGTTAACCATCGCAAAAAGTCAACGAAAACGAAAATTTTGCACTTGTCATTAAAACGATACAAATTAATAATAATAATCATTATAAATAACGAAAAAATAAAAGAATTCAACATTGCTCTACCATACCAGCGCTGAATTTGAACCCGGACCTCCAAGTTACGTGGCACAACTCTTACCCACTGGGCCACGCTCTTAGTTATCTTCGTTGTGTTAAAATTCAATTTAACCGTTGCAAAAAAATATTCCTACAAAGCGCAAGACACATTTTGCATATGCATATGTATGCGTGCACATGTACACAGAAATTGCCAAGCAGCTGCGCTTGGCCCCCACTACTGAATATAGATTCTTGATTTGCTCGTAAACTAAATGTATGATCGTTATGAAATTTTCAGGATGTTATCGATGTTTTGAAATAAACTTGATCTGCGTATGAAATATACGAACCGAATGAGACCAAGATCAGCTTTCTAGTTTTTGTAGTCTCTGAAATCGACGCGTTCATACAGACGGACGGACAGACGGACAGACGGTCAGACGGACAGACAGACGGACATGGCTTAATCGACTCGGCTAGTGATGCTGATCAAGAATATATATACTTTATGGGGTCGGAGATGCTTCCTTCTGCCTGTTACATACATTTGCACAAAACTATTATACCCTTTTTTACCCATTTTCAATGGGTTCAGGGTATAACAAAAAGAAAACGAACTAAAACATTTAAGGGTTGCGCCTATGTTTGCACGTACGTTTCTATACTCTTGTTTAGTCTTGAAAGCTTCATAACGATAATCCTCTTAGTTTATTAGTTAATCAAGGGCTTTGTTTCCATGGTGGGGTCCAAGCGCAGACACTACGTGTGTATGCAAGCGTATGAATCGCAGTATGACCAAGGCTTTTTTCAATATACAATTTTTAAAGCACAGACGCCGGGCTGTGGGGGATAAGATAAACTCTATGGAGGCAATCTCGAATTCTGGCCCTCTCATATATACCCTTAGCTAATATAACCCCTACGTCTAAGATACATTAAATTTACGAACGAAGGAGCCTGGTATCGTTCCCATGACCTAACTGGGTCAGGGCGGTACCATGACCACGTTCTCCGCTACGTTAAGTTTGCATCGTAACCAAATGTCCTACCTGAATCAGGTTGTCACTGTGACTGTGTCCTTTAACGAAGTGAGATTGTCACCGTAACTGTTGTCACCGTCTCCTAACTAGATCAGGTTGCCAGCTCGACAACGTGTCCACCCAAGCCAGGTTGGCACCGTGACCGCATCTCCTAGCTGGGTCAGGTTGGCATCGTAACTGCGAGTCCGACCAAAAAACCCGATAGCAACTCAAGGGCAACTAACAAAACTATAGGAGATGCTCTCACGTACAGAAATACTATATTTTTTTTATGTTTGTCTGCCAAAGGTCAATAATAAATTTAATCAATAATATTGCTCTCGATACTGAGAATCGTACCCTTCGTACGCCTTTCCTTCGTAGTTCCTCTCTTCGTAGCACATGCGCGAAAGCCGACCTATTTCCGCACATTCGCACAATCGTGCATTCACTTGTTCGCGTTTCCGAAAATTTCATACGCTTGGCCGATACGCGGCTGCTAAGCTACAGAGGCTTTCTCTAGAATGTGGTTTCGCAACTCTCAGTTGCTGTTGATGGACAACGGCTTTCAACAATAAACTATTTATTTAACATAACATATATTATACTGTTTCTGATTGCGTTCTAACTTAAGGTACTTATTTCGATTCTGCTTCATTGTATTTATTTATTAACTTAACCTATATGCTTTATTGCATTTCTCATTGATTGATCCTTTTCCATTATCCCAGTATTTGATTTTTGTGGGCGGAGACAGCAGAGGTTTTGATAGCAGCTTGGAATAAAGATCGACAATGCTTTAAAGATTCCTCAGGCTGGGGTTGTGCAGAAATGGTGAACTGAGGTGTTCTCGAGGTGTGTGCCAGCAACCAGCTGAGTCTTGCGATTACTATCTTCGAACTTGATAGTCGCGTCGTTGATAATAAAAAGACCTACGTCAACCAGTGCTATCTGTTCTAGATACTCAGGGCACGTCGCACAATGTGCGATAGTTCCGAAAGTCGTGTTTTACAGCCTCTTGTCGAGAAGCGAAGCTTTTCACAATGCAGTTGGCTACCGTGGTACTGTTTTCATTTTTTACGCTTAACGGGAAAAATATTAATTTTTTTACTAACTAACTTATATTTTAGATATTTTATTGAAGATAGTATCAAATCGGTATTTCGAAAAGCTTTAATTTTACATACATCTAAAATGTTTGCCACGCTAACATTTGTGAGGTGCTCATTTGCCATTTCTTTGATATCCACGTTGTCCAGAATGAGAGGGCTAATGATATAGATTTTTCCTAGTGTTATGGATAATATTAGGTCTACCAGTTTAGTAAAAATGGTTCTGCCATTGGCTAAAATGGTTTCGTACAAGTGTTCATTAGCTGAATATTCGTTTTTGTGAATGAGTTCAAATTCATTGTAATTTCGTTCAGCCGTGTTTGTAACTTAATATTTATTTCAATCTGTCTGTTTTCGTTCTCTATCAACTATCGCTGTAGAAACTTTATCTGTTCCCAGTCTTCAAAGTCCGCTGTACCGGCTAATACTACCAGCAGATTAAATTTTTCATATGGTCTTTTGTGAAAAGATCCAGTGATTTTCTAGTTTGGTCAGTGACGTTTTACTCGTTGTAGGTAACCGTACTCCTCCCAAATAGTCATGTCTCCGTCCGTTATGAGTATGTTAGCAGCGTAAGAGTAGTCGGTAAGTCTTGATGTCACTGTCGTCAAAGTAATTGATCAGGTTAAGTACAAGAACATTTCCTAGGCTGTAGCGAAATAAAAAAATAATATATTTAAGTGTTTAAGCCTTATCAAACAAAAAATCTAAAATTTAAAAAAATTAATTAAGGGCTGTCCTTATGGACCACCCTCCGCTGTACAAAAATCTGATTCTAATATATCTTCTGAGAACAAGCGTATTAACTTATTTCCTCATCTTTAATTTGACTTTAACAATACCTTCTTCCCTACCTGGTAAGGTTTGTGAAATGTATGTCCTAGATTTTTTTCTTGTGCTGATTTGATTTTGTTATCAAAGTGTGTAAGTTCTATAGATGCCTAATGACTGACTTCTATGGGCTTTTTGTCTGTCTCGGCGTGTATTGATCTGTTGTATTTTGTAGATACGGAAGAATGATATCAACAGTATCTGTAAGCAGATTATCTAATCTCAGGCAACGCCCTAATTCTACTAGCATACTATGAAAACGCTCGATTTGTACATTAGAAGTACACAGTAGATGAGGTGCATTTGAAATTTTAATGTCGAAATTAATAGTCAATATTGTTCTAATAGTTTAAGAGTTTAACGGTTTTTAATTTCCACAATAGATTGGTTACGTCTTCGGAAACTTGTTTATTAGCTGTAAAATTGGAGCTTTAATGTCCACGATTGCCAGATGGTGTGGCGATTATAATTTCCTATGGCGCAGATTTTGCAATTTGAAGCTGACTCGGTTGCTAATCGACTCACTTCGGGGATGAAATAGTCTCGAATCTCTATTTGACATTCTTTTGAGCTTCACGCTAAGCTCGGTTATGCTCTGCTGTGGCGATATATCTCCGTGCTATGTGTTGTTAGTTATGTCAGGGACAATATTCTAGGAGAATATTTCGAAAAGCCTGTGTTGAATAAAGTCTAAGAAATCTGTGTTGAATAAAAGTGGTAAATAAAAGCTAGGCAATTCGCAGTGTATTGCGTTGATAAAGTCCGCTTTTATTACGTTTGTTAGGTTATGCCATTCTCCGTAATGAGTATCTGATTCTGGGTTTTTTTTGCCTCTCTACTATGTGTCAGAGATCCGTCGGTGTGCACTGTGGCAACGTCTAAATCTTCTTCTAAGGTATTTACGAGACAAGGCGTTTGCCAGGAAGTTCTCTTTGCCAGGCTTTTAAATAAAATTTTATTATTTTATTTTTGCAATCAAATGTCAGAATTTGGAGATCTGTGAAGATGTTTAAATTTCTGTCTCCCCATAAATTGTTTCGGAGATTTTTTCAAACCCACACAATGGCTAAAAGTTCTCTTTCGTTCGTGACGAAGTTTACGTCATTAGCGAGCAATGTTCGCGAATCTTGATCTTCTTCTTTTTCTTTATGTAGAAAGCTATTACGTCATCTACGTAGACCTAACAAGTCTTCCCAATTCGATCCATGAGGACATCATCTATTACTCTCTGGAATATGCTTGGGGCGGTTTTTAGACCCATGGGGAGTCTGCAAAAATTCATACTTTCCGTTGTTGACAGAAAATGCGAAATGCGAAGTTAACGAAAATCGATTACCAACTGTTTTATCAACTGTTTTAGTTTGTTGCCTGATTCGTCGACATCTTTTTGTGATTTATTATAAGGCGATTTCGATGGTCTTACAATACCATTCGCTAGAAATTGTTGAACTTCTGCGCTGACAAATTTAAACACGCCCATTGGGTACGGATACAACTTGGAGTATACCGGTTGAACATCTGTACGGATAGTGGCGACTGACTTTATGTTGTCGAATAAGTTTCGTAGTTACCGATATTTTTTTCCTGAAGCAAATGATTTAATTTTTGGTGGCTACCATTCATTGGCCACCAAAGGCTTGAGTTTTTTTTTGTTACTCTGTGCCTGAGTTGACTGCCAAAAACGCAATGAAGAATACATCTCAATCGGCTCTGGTTATGAAAGCATTGCACCGAACTACCTGTTTTGTGCTCTTCCTAGTTTTCCGTTTGCCCTTTTTGGAAAAATTAGCTCCTTTGTTAGAAATTATTCTCATTTTCCTGCTACGTCAGCAGGCCCTGTGATCGTTGGCCATTTGCCCTGCATAATTTGCAATAAACATGTTTCGCTCATTAATGCTTAATGCTAAAGCGGTCCACTTAATCGATTATTTTAGCCCGGATACAAACATGTGGAGTGCGTCGGCTCTAAATTTTTCTAGTCTTCTGGGCTTCCAGACTTGCTTCTAGCAACCATGCGCCAGCCACACCGGAGGAAGTCTTCTTCTATGAACCCTTTTTTTGGAGCCCGTCGCAGGTATTGTGTGAGTGGCACGGCACCCGGAGGCAAAAGGAATGCGTCTCGAAACAAAGAAAAACAACTGAGTGAGTGTGTTCCGGTTGAATCTAACTCGGACGCCGCCCGCCGTCACCTGTTTTTGCGAGTCATCAAGAGGCTCGTGCCCAGTCTACCAAGACCGTCTCCGTGGCCATTTAAGAACCAAAAAAAAAAAAAATAAAAAATATATCGCCAACTAGGCGTGGGCAAAATTTAAGAATTGCAGCCAAACGGGCCCTGCGAGCACCGCCCAAAATAAAAAATAAAATACACTTCACCGCTACTTTTCATTTTCTAATGTTTAAGCTTAATATTTATATATTCTTATGTACGTCAATTGCTCGTTAATTTACTGAAGTTGTCATTTACATTTATAATTTAAATCGGAATTCGGATTTTTGCCAAATTTATATTTTTTCTAAACTCTATTTTTGGGCCGAGTGTATGGCAGGAATACCCAACTGTTCCCCATCTTTTTATACCAATATACAAAGTGAAACTAGTATATTGGGTTTGGGCAATGTCTGTCATGCTGTCCGTCTGTCCGTCCGGATGAACGCAACTTTTTTCGGTGCTTTTGTAGATAGAGACTTGAAACTTTGGATACATATTTGTAGTTATCTTCTTCAGACAAAGTGTTAAGATTTTTGTGCCACGCCCACTGGGAGGTTGGCAATACGATATCATGTCGATACACCTCAAATCGCAAATCGATAAATTGGTATGTTGATAGCTGGTGACCTCCCCCAAAGATTGCACCCTTGATGTTTTGGCCACGCGCACTAGAGCGCCCCCTTGCTCCCCCGCCTTAAAAAATTGGAAATGCCTATATCTCCCACAGTTTTTGAGCTAGGTCAGCCAGAGGCACTAAATTTTATATGTAGATAGCTGCTGACATCCCCCAAAGATTGCACACGTGAACTCCCGGCCACGCCCACTATAACACCCCAAACGGCCCGCCCCACCGAAAATGCCTATACATCCCACAATTTTTAAACTAGAGTTACCACATTAGGTTAGTAGATAACTGGTCACGTCCTTTTAAGAGCAGAACAAAATTTCGCCAACGACCACTCTCTCCCACCCCCAGCACCACACAAATTTTAAAATACCGAAATTTTTTCAAAATAACAATATTTAAGAACGTGAACGAGTATTACGCAGTCGGTAATGCCCGACTGCAACGTTCTTACTAGTTTCTCATACCTTTGTTAGAGCTCTGATAGGGTAAGATAGGGAGTGTGGTCACACGAGGTAGCGTGAGATGTCTTTTCAAACACCTGAAATTATGAAAGGCATTTAATGATTATATTTTTTATACTCGTATATTGGTTTTGTGCAATGTCCGTCTTGCTGTCCGTCCGTCCGTCTGTCCGTCCGTCTGTCTGTCCGTATGAACGCAATTATTTTCGCCGCTATTGAAGCTAGAGACTTGGAATTTTGGATATATAATCGTGTGTACCCGCATCAGATAAAGTGTTAAGGATTTTGGGCTGCGCCCACTGGGGGCGTGGCAAACCGATAGCACCTAAAATCGAATATCGATAAAGTTCACAATTTCAAAGCTAGAGTCACTAAACTTGGTATGTATACAGCTGGTGACCCCCCAAAATGATTGCGACCTTGATATCCTGGCCACACCCACTAGAACGCCCTCTAAGGCCCCCGCCCTGAAAAATCGGAAGTGGCTATATCCCCAACAATTTTTAAGCTAGAGTCACCAAATTTGGGATATTTATTACATGAATGCTCCTCCAAACATCACATAAAAAAATATTTTTGCCACGCCCCCTCCCGCCCCCGTAATCGCAAAACCCGTTATATTTGACAGCTCCAATCGATAACACGTGTATATATCCCACAACTTATGTGATAGAGCCACCAAATTTGGTATGTAGATAGCTGGTATCCTGCTCCACAAATTGCACCCCTGATATTCCGCCCACGCAAACTAGAACGCCCAACGCGCCCTCCCTAGAAAAATGGAAATGCCTATATCTCCCACAGTTTTTAAGCTACAGTCACTAAATTCGGGATATATATTAGTGCGAAGCTCCCCCAAAAGTTACAGAAAAATATTTGCGGCCAGAGCCCCCACTCCCCCTTCCGCCCCCACAAATTTATTGCAGGAAGGGCGGGTACGTCGTGGCCGATAACACCAGGCCTGCCAACTTGCTCGGTCAGTTGCTTGTATATTTTATGTAGTTGTGAGTGTAGGCTGTTTGTATAGGGAATTTTATACCGTCTAAGAGCAGGGTTAAGGTTACCCACACCTGGGTACACTGAACTAGCCGTGGTTGCCCACCGAAACAAACTAGACATGTTACAGATTCTGCAAACATAGCAGAAAACATTTTTTGGTCACGCCCCCTTCCGCTGCGAAATCAAAAAAACCGGTATACCTGACTGCTTTTGTCACCAAATATGGTATGTAGTGTATGTACTGTCTTAAAGCCACTGTCCCCAAATTATGTATTTAGATGACCGATGATCTCAAGACTTTAGAATTGAATTATGTTTCTTCATATATGTATGTGGCGAGTGGGGGAGGTATCCAAAATGTGAAATGTTCGTGATCTGCATATGCTTAACGAAAACATGTTTAACCAAATTTGGTGGTTCTAGTTCTTAAACTTTCTGATATATGTTTAAAACACCGGATTGAAAACCGATGAATATCGATAATATGTTACACACGAACTTAAAAAAACACACTTTAACTCTCTAGCTCATTTGTAGTGCTTGCTTCAAAAAGCTTTGTAAAATTTATCAAATTTTACCACACGGTAGCTTCTTAAACTTCTGTGTTTCTACCAATGTATAAATTTACATGTGAACCCGATCTTGCGATCTCAAAATAATAAGAAATAAGCATAAAAAATTGAAGCTTGTAGCAGAGTTTTATCGATTTTAGGAAAACGGACGGTGAAAAATATCGGTCATATGAAACAAACTTGCTCTGCGCGTGCCATGAACGAGTCTAAGTCCATTGAGTCTCTAGCTCTTGTAGTTTCCAAGAATTAAATTACGAACAAATACGCTAAATTTACGGCTTTTTCGACTTTAATTAAAATTTATAGTATTGTCGTTCATATGTAGCAAAAAAGAAACATGTATTTATAAATTAAAACTGTTTAAAAGAAATAAAAAACAACTAAATTTTTTACGCTTAACGAATTTATGTGGTGTGTCACTCAAAGCCAA
The DNA here is from genome assembly GCA_035043915.1 of Drosophila paramelanica. NCBI lineage: Eukaryota > Metazoa > Arthropoda > Insecta > Diptera > Drosophilidae > Drosophila > Drosophila paramelanica. The sequence continues at coordinate 343,672 of JAWNMO010000311.1, read as the reverse complement.
AGCACAAACCTTTGCATCGCCTTGTGTGTGCTTGTCGTGTATCGTTATCTTAATAATCGGCACTTCCTCAAACTTTGTTTAAAAATTTTTTCAAAATATTTACGTTGATAAAATTATCCATTTAACCATCAATAAAATGCAAGTCCACTCCAGCACTGGACGTACAGCCCCAACGAATTACAGAGCCCGCAGTATTTTTACAATGGTGTTTCGATATAGATGATTTCTCCATGTAATTCCGCTTTAAGTCTCAGGAATGCTGCACTGAATCAATTTGTTTACTATTTGACTTTATGATCACGTAAATATATTATATTGCAAAAAAAAATCCACCTCTAACGCAATAATAAACAAATTAAATTTATCCACTCGCTAAATATCATCATGTAAAGTTAATGGTTGTCATTATTTATTAACAATTATTCGTGATCCTAAAGATTGTCCACTTCACATTATTATTTATGAGTTGAAACATAAAAATTAAATTTAACCTTTGCCTGCATTGTATTAAAAAGAAGAATTGCGATATCTGACAATTTGTCTATGGTTGAATACTACCATAACTGACTTCGCAATATTTTCTCAAACAATTTAACGGTTTATAGGCAAGATCGGTCAACTAGTCGAGGTAGTGGTATTAATTTCTATAAAGATCTCACTTACCTTTTTCTCTTTACCACGTTTTCTAATGCATAGAATACTGTCCGATCTTGTGCTTTATTTATAACTAGGAACCGAAATTGAGCCTTAAGTGCGGCATCTGGCTTGCATTAATGAGATTTCTTTTCATTTGATAATGACTTATTTGTTGTGCTGGGTCATTTTAATGTACCAAACATTTAATGGTTATTATTCACATCCTTAAAGAATCTTGTGCCTTCAGCCCATCATGACTTTAGGTACCCGAGGATATTTATTATCCCACTCTTGTGGTTGTACTGCTTGTATGTAAATCTCAAATGTTACATTTGACAACACTCATTTCGCCCCGCCATTGTTTTTGCAATAGAAACTTTACACTACAAAATAAACAACCGATAGAAAATTTGTATATAACGCGATTAATGTACATAGGTTAGGTTTGGTTGAGGCGTTTAACCGCTACAGCCGCTACACAAACAATGGCTCTTACCCAATTGTTGTGCTCGTTAAGGGTCTTTCAAAGTAGTAGTAGTATACGTCTGCGTCTTGACATATGCCCGTAGCGCATTTGGAGGTTGTCTGACCGCTTCTTCTAGTGATGCCAGCCAGTGAGCATTGAGGTATTTGGTTCTATATAGAGCGAACGCCGGGCAGCTGCAAGTAAGGTGTTTCGGGCCATTGCGCTGTCTTCTGAGCAAGTGGTCGTTCTAAATGACAAGGGGGTTGATGCATATAACTGTTTATACGGCGTTGGTAGAGGTGGACCTGGACTGGGATGTATATCCAATGCATCTGTCATGGTGAGAGCACCCTTGAGCTGGTAAGCATCTATTGCGATGCCTTCTTCACCCCTTCTTCTACATTGAATTTCCATGTCCGTTTTCTGTCCACAACCTGGTAGTAGGGAACTGTTCCTTCTGTGACAGGAAGTGCTGTCAATTTAATTACCCTGGGGTGAAAGTGTCACTCCAATTTTATTATCTATGCCTGTTCGGAAGTTGTGTGAGTGCCCGATCATTAAAATTCAGATTTAAGGTGTGAGGGCTCATGAGATCACGTACGAACAAGTGCACGCAAAGACTTGTTCGTGTACTTTTTCGAGGGTGAAATAAGGGACTGCTAATTAAAATGCAGATTTGAGGTGTGAGAACACGAGCGGACAAGTGCACGCATCGACTTGTTCGTCTACTTTTCGGGGGTGGTGGGATAAGGGACTGCTAATTAAAATGCAGATTTGAGGTGTGAGGGCATATGAGATCACATGCGCACATGTGTATGCATCGACTTGTTTGTCTAACATTTCGGGGTGGGATACACGTCCGATCAGGTACGTACGCACACGCTTAAATATTGAATTGATTCTCCGTTTTCATACGGGAAAGGAACCCAAGGGCGACGGCGCACAGGTTTAGGCATGTTTTGTTGGGCGACGGCGCAAAGGTTTACGCATGTTCATTTCCAGAAAAAGGTCGATCGTAAATTTCATAATAATAAAAATATAATTTGTTTAAACATATTACTAACTTAAGAGTACATAGTTATATTTATTTATCATTATAATATGTTTGAGTTCTTCGCTTCTTATAATATAAAAATGACAGGCGCAGGTTTCACACCCAGTTGTTGTATCGTTGGACGACCAAGAACATATCGTCAAATGTTCACCGTATTGCGATGTTCTCACTGTAGCCTTCTCGTTTTTAGCGAAATATTCTCTGTATTCCGCGAGCAGCTTTTGATGATCAGGAAAAACCATCCCATCAAACTTCAATAGACAATCGTCAATGTTCTTTTTATGCGAGGAATATACCAATTTAGAAATTACTTCCATTTCTGTACTGTACTTCTTCAATTCATAAATGTGACTGAGTGACGAATTCGCTATTTCCTGCCTTCTTATACCTCTGACTCCTTCCTTAAAAACATTTCTATATATTTGTTTGCATCCCTTTTTATTTCTTTACCCATCTTTTTAGAAATTTCAAAGCATAAACGAGTTAAATCTATTTCTTCATCAGCCATATAATTTACATGTAAATCAGTAAACCGTATCTCATATTCATTTGTTATCGCACATTTAGGAATAGTATGATTATAGTATATTCTTGTAATGTGTTTCAACATAAGAAAGTTGTAAAAAATATGCCTAATCTAATAAACGATCTCCATGAATCACAATCAAACTCAATTTTATTTCCATATTGATTTAATACCAAAATTCATTGATTATCTGTTTTTCTATATCTAAAATGACATTTTACTGTGTCAAGTCGGGGGTGATCAACTAATGTATCAGGCATTAAGAGCTCAAACTGCTCTAGTTTTAGCTTTATGTATTCCTGATATGTCAACAGTTGCACCCATTCTTCCATATTTAGTCCAATAAAGTTGCGTTTATGCTGCTGCAGCCAGAGCATGGGAGTAAACTCTCTTGTAGTTGAAAATCCACACTTTATTTTTAGCTGAAGATCTATATATTACTCAAATCCATAAATTACTTCCAGATCTCGTAACTTTCTGCGATTTCTTGTTCTTTTTATCTTTTGTGTGTGTCCATGTTGCTTGACGATTGAAACAAACTAACTAAAAACCAGTGAGATTGCTCTAGTCGGGACCGCCCGACTAGTAGATACCCTGAACCCAGAAATTAACACATACACACAAACTCTCAGCAGTTGATGAGTATTGAGCCTTTTGAAAATTAAAAAAAAAACAATTACCAACGGGAAATACAAATGTTCCACAACCGGGGCTTGAACTCGCTCTCTCCGTCTTAAGATGCACGACTCTTACCAACTGCACCACACTACCACATTTTTCGCGAATGATATAGCATTACTTAACCTTCGCAAAAAGTCAAGGAAAACGATAATTTTGCAGTTATCATTAAAAAGATACAAATTAATAAAAATAATAATTATAAATAACGAAAAAATAAAATAATTCAACATTACTCTACCATACCAACGCTGAATTCGAACCCGGACCTCCACGTTGCGCGTCACAACTCTTACCCACTGGACCACGCTCTTTCTTCTCCTCGTGGTGTTAAAAATCAATTTAACCGTTGCAAACAAAATTCCTAGAAGAAGGCAAGACAAATTTTGCATATGCATTTTATGCGTGCACATGTACACAGAAATTGCCAAGCAGCTGCGCTTTGCCCCAATACTGAAAATAGATTCTTGATTTGCTCGTAAACTAAATCGATCGTTATGAAATTTTCAGGATTTATTCAAATCATCGAAATGTATCTACAAACCGATTTGCAGGTGTGTAGTATTTGATTTACTTTGTTTTTTGGTTTTATCAATATTGTGGGCGATTGAAGGGCTTAAATTCTTCGTACGTTTAACGCGAACATATAAAAATAAATTTGGTGGCTCTAGCTTTTATAGTTTGGGAGTTATGCTTAAAAAACCGAGTCAAAAAAGCGATAAATATCGATAATAAGAAAACGGAAGGAGTTATCGATGTTTTGAAATAAACTTGACTCATTTTATAACTAAAGAATATGCAGACGGCTTGGACTGGTCTGATGGAGATATTTCATACTTGAGTCTCGAGAATATATTATCACCATTAAACAGCTTCAGTACACTCATCGTTCGGGGTGAAGCTAAGATACTGAAATATTCAAAAACCTCTCAAGAAAATTTTTTTTTGTGGCTCCTTTTGTAATGACTTTCGTATCTTTAACAATTTCACGAAGTTAATTTCTCACTTCAATGAAATTAGTAGTCCCATCATTGCATAAAATATTATGATGATTTTGAGTTAACCAGAGTTGCTCCTTGAGAGTGAGGTGACACTTCTAAATATCAATCAATCAATATCAATCAATGGCTGAGGCTCTTTCATATAATAACTTTGTTGGAAATTTGTATACGTATCATAGAGAGTAGCATAACGTTCTCGCGCAAAATTCACATTCATATCATCATACGGATGCGTCTCAGAGCTCAAGTACACCTTTAAGTTTCTCAAATGATTGTGTATAATTTTTCCAGCTAATTTAAAGACTATTATCGCAAAGCGTGGTCGCTCCCTATTAGCAGCAAGCTTGACATTCCATATATGTTGGGTGCCTTCTGATAGTGATGGATTAAGATAACAGTCCCAACTGCGAAAGGCTATTGGTAATGATGCTCCATTTTTGGTTAAACTTAGCATTTCCAATTTCTTCTCATCACTAAGCTTTATATGTGGGAATTTCCAGGTCATATTAGAAATATTCAACTTAAACTCTCAGTTCCACTTTTTGGATAAAACACATCTTCCATTCTTTTAGACATGAGCAATACAAGCTCATGCTTACAATTTAACAAGACTTTATTATAGTCTATTATATACAACACTTTGATGAATAATGAGCTAATTATGTAACTTTTATAAGCCGCTTAGTAATAAAACAAGTGAGATTGCTCTAGTCGGGACCGCCCGACTAGTAGATACCCTGAACCCAGATATGAACACATACACGCAAACTCTCGGCAGTTGATGAGTATTGAGCCTGTTAAAAGTAAAAAATAAAATTTACTAATAATTACCAACGGAAAAATAAATACTCCACAACCGGGAGTCGAACTCGGTCCCCCCCCCCCCCCCCGTGCTAAGATGCACAACTCCTACCAACTGCACCACACTACCACGCTATTCGTGTATGATATAACATTACTTAACCATCGCAAAAAAACAAGGAAAACGAAAATTTTGCAGTTGTCAATAAAAAGGTACAAATTAATAATAACAAAAATAATAATTATGAATAACGAAAAAATAAAAGAATTCAACGTTGCTCAACCGTCGCTGGATTCGAACCCGGACCTCTACGCTGTGCGGCACAACTCTTACCAACTGAACCACGCTCCTACTTCGTTTCTTCGTGCTAAAATTCAACTTAACCGTTGCAAAAAAAATTCCTAGAAAATCGCAAGACAATTTGCATATGCATATGTATGCGTGCACATGAACACAGAAATTGCCAAGCAGCTGCGCTTTACTCCCACTACTGAAAATAGATTCTTGTTATGAAATTTTCAGGACTTATTCAGATCATCGAAATGTATGTACAAACCACGTGTGCACGTGTGTAGTATTTGATTTACTTTGTTTTTATGGTTTTATCGATATTGTCGGCGATTGGGGGGAGGTATCCAAAACCTGAAATATTTATAGGAGTTATCGATGTTTTGAAATAAACTTGATCTGCGTATGGTATATACGAACCAAATGAGACCAAGATCAGCTTTCTAGCTTTTGTAGTCTCTGAAATCGACGCGATCATACAGACAGACGGACAGACAGACGGACATGGCTAAATCGACTCGGCTAGTGATGCTGATCAAGAATATATACACTCTATGGGGTCGGAGATGCTTCCTTCTGCCTGTTACATACATTTGCACAAAACCATTATACCCTTTTTTACCCATTTTCAATGGGTTCAGGGTATAATTAACGTCTATCGCGGAGGAGGTATTATAAACAAAATAATAATCTCCCTGGCAACAGAATTACACTTGCCAGGTTATCAGTTTTGTGGACCAGGAACGAAACTCAAGACGCGTTTAGAGCGCGGTGGCAAAGGAATAAATCCATTAGACGCCGATGCAGAAAGCACGATATTGCATACTCAAAACCACTCAAACCACGCTCCTACTTCGTTTCTTCGTGCTAAAATTCAACTTAACCGTTGCAAAAAAAATTCCTAGAAAATCGCAAGACAATTTGCATATGCATATGTATGCGTGCACATGAACACAGAAATTGCCAAGCAGCTGCGCTTTACTCCCACTACTGAAAATAGATTCTTGTTATGAAATTTTCAGGACTTATTCAGATCATCGAAATGTATGTACAAACCACGTGTGCACGTGTGTAGTATTTGATTTACTTTGTTTTTATGGTTTTATCGATATTGTCGGCGATTGGGGGGAGGTATCCAAAACCTGAAATATTTATAGGAGTTATCGATGTTTTGAAATAAACTTATATACGAACCAAGTGAGACCAAGATCAGCTTTCTAGCTTTTGTAGTCTCTGAAATCGACGCGATCATACAGACAGACGGACAGACAGACGGACATGGCGAAATCGACTCGGCTAGTGATGCTGATCAAGAATATATACACTCTATGGGGTCGGAGATGCTTCCTTCTGCCTGTTACATACATTTGCACAAAGCCATTATACCCTTTTTTACCCATTTTTAATGGGTTCAGGGTATAAAAATATATAATGAAAAATAATGAAAATACCAAAGTTAAATTGTAATATAAAAATCTTTAATTAAATAACAAAATCTTGTGAAACAGGTTAAAGCAATTATTTGCTAAGAGTTCGTGCTGTAGCACTCAATAATAGAAACCGCAAATACAATTGTCCGCAGTTAAAAGTATCAAATCGTTGTTCTTGAGTATAATTGTATTTAATGTTCTCTCCTAAATTAGTGATTAACTCTAACGGTGGTGGTTCGTATATTCCATACGCAGATCAAGTTTATCTTAAAACATCGATAACTCCTTCCGTTTTCTTATTATCGATATTTATCGCTTTTTTGACTTCGTTTTTTAAGCATAACTCCCAAACTATAAAAGCTAGATCCACCAAATTAATTTTGTTATGTTCGCGTAAAAGATACGAATTTAAGCCCTTCAGGTTTTGGATACCTCCCCCCAATCGCCCCCAATATTGAAAAAACCATAAAAACAAAGCAAATCAAATACTACACACGTGCAAATTGGTTTGTACATACATTTCGATGATTTGAATAAGTCCTAAAAATTTCATAACGATCGTACATTTAGTTTACGAGCAAATCAAGAATATATTTTCAGTAGTGGGGGCAAAGCGCAGCTGCTTGGCAATTTCTGTGTACATGTGCACGCATTCATATGCATATGCAAAATTTGTCTTGCGTTCTTCTAGGAATTTTGTTTGCAGCGGTTAAATTGAATTTTAACACAACGAGGAGAAGAAAGAGCGTGGTCCAGTTGGTAAGAGTTGTGAATTCAGCGTTGGTATGGTAGTAAATGTTGAATTGTTTTATTTTTTTATTTATTTATAATTATTATTTTTATTAATTTGTATCGTTTTAATGACAACTGCAAAATTTTCGTTTTCCTTGATTTTTTGCGATGGTTAAGTAATGTTGTATCATTCGCGAAAAATATGGTGGTGTGGTGCAGTTGGTAAGAGTCGTGCATCTTAGAACGGAAAGATCGAGTTCGAGACCCGATTGAGGAACATTTGTTTTTCCGTTGGTAATTTTTTTTTTTTTTAACAGGATCAATACTTTTTAACTGCCGAGAGTTTGTGTGTATGTGTTCATTTCTGGGTTCAGGGTATCTACTATTCGGGCGGTCCCGACTAGAGCAATCTCACTTGTTTTCTTTTATCAGTCTGAAATGATTCACACATTGTCTATCAAACAAAAAAGAACAACAAAATAACAAACAATAAAACAACTCTATACAACAGAAAACCACAATTAAACAACAACAAAAACAACATAATAAACAACTATAAAACAACAAAAAACCACTCTTGAACATCTATAAAACAACACAAAACCACAATAATCCACATAAACCACTACTTAACAACAAAAAGCCACAATAAACCACATCTTTTAAAGGAATTGACCAAAACAAGAAACACTTCAAAACGAAAATTTCAAAGCATAAAATTAGGGAGAGCGGAGAATTAATATCAATTAGAAGAGACATTTAAACCAATTACACAACCGTTTAAAAAACTCGTTAGTGGAAAAAGCAGCCTATGCAAATCAAGATAGAAGAAAACGATGAAGATACAAATCAAGAAAATAAAGTAGAACAAAACTATAGTAATATATTACATGATACATATGATGATGACAAAGACAATATAAACACTAAGAAGAGTAACGCGCATACATTTGAACGTAAGCAAACATTTCTGGTGTGGCTTTTCAAGTGGCTTTTCGCTCTTCAAACGCCACACCAGCCGAGTGGCTTTTCGCTCTCGATTCAATAGAAGATTCAATGCCGAAATCCATAGAGATCCAAAGAACAAAGAGGTGGGGGGGAAGGGTAAAGGATGTAGCGAGGCGCAGGTAGCTAGAAATTTTGCGTGCCTTGAGTAGCATAGTAAAAAGGGAAATAGTCCATAATTCGGCGCATCGACGTGACGTCACATCAGCTTCTGTTCGGCAGGCCAAAAATGCACTTTTGCACAGAAACCTAAGATGTGACGTCGCGAATTGAAAAACATTGTAACCTTTAGATTTTCATGCGTATTATAGGTTGCGGACACGCATACTTATGCATTGGCACGACACATTGTCGTATTGTTTAGGTTCATCGAGGCAAAAATATCCTTATTTATACTCTTCATATATAAAATGTTTAAATAAAACATATTTAAATTAATGGTTTAATTGAAACTCAGTATATATGCAGAAAACATTTTGCTTCATACTGATTTAGCAAATATTTTGTAGTAGTTTTGGAATGAAATGTTAAGAGCACTGAAAAAGTAAACATACCCTATTCAGGGAAAGGGTGTACTCGCGGCTCGAAAATTCTGAGAGCGCAAGTGCACCGATTTCGTTTTCGTTCTCAATTTTGCAAAATGTCAAGCTGCCTTATAGAATTTCGGTGTACTGCGTTACTCATCTTAGTGTGTATATTGTCTTTGATGATGATGAAATGAGTGGAGATCAATTCTATTCTCAACCTTTTTTGTCTACTAATGAGAGCTATAACCAAACTACTGTAGCGAACAATGAAAGTTTTAATTTCAATCTAAGTGAGCTAGAGCGAAAGGGTGAGATAAATAAAGCATTTGGTCCCTACAAGAAGGATGGTGAAATAAGAATGGGCAGTAGTATAATAAAACACACACACACACACACACACACACACACACACACACACACACACACACACACACACACACACACACACACACACACACACACACACACAGACACACACACACACACACACACACACACACACACACACACACACACACACACACTAGCTTTTCTAGTTGGGGAGCTATGCTTCAAAAACCCAGTCAAAAAAGCGATAAATATCGATAATAAGAAGATGGAAAAAGTAATCGATGTTTTGAAATACTTGATCTGCGTATGGTATATACGAACCGAATGACACCAAGATCACCTTTCTAGCTTTTGTAGTCTCTGAAATCGACGCGTTCATACAGACAGGCGGACAGACGGACGGACATGGCTAAATCAACTCGGCTCGTCAGTCTGATAAAGAATATATGCACTTTATGGGGTCCGAGAAGCCTCCTTCTGCCTGTTACATACATTTGCACAAAACCAATACTTTATAGAACGACAAATAAAAAAATCGGTGACAAAGAAAGACAAAATGTTAAATGAATAAATTACAATGCATGAGAAACAGATGACTGACGTAACATCGGGTTTCCACAATTAAATAAATTAATATAAAATTGAAATGCAGAACACTGAAAAATTGTTAAAAGAAGAAATTAAGAAATGTGATTAGCATTGAAAATTAAAATATTAGGTCTACCATATTAAAAAACAGTACATTTGCATTTGTCACAAACACACCACGCTCTTAAAACAATACCCAGTTAAGGGGGGAATTTTTCCCACTGGTAACCTATAAGTTAAGGTCTTGATGGCCGTTGACAAGTTCAGACATTGATGAGCGACACAACAAGAAATATGAGCGCCAATTGTTGGACATGCTTATGGATAATGAGCAAAATATTGGTGCATAAAACAAGCGAGTTAAAAACATCAGTAGCCCAATGGAAGAAGAAGACGCGGTTCTCAAAAATGTTCTACAAGCAAGAATCAATGAAACGACACAAGACTTGTACACGCTTATTAAACAGAGAAAATAAAAACTTGAAATTAATTAAGAAAGGCTCACTAAAAGATGAGTAAAAGAGGTTTAGTTAAAGAGCTACAAGCACCAGCCCTCAACAACTTTCAACGACGACGTGTTGTTACCAAAGGAATCGATTATCTTTGGCAGGCGGACTTGGTGGATATGGGAAACTACTCCTCCTCAAATAAGGGCTATAAATTTCTATTGACTGTAATCGATACATTCTCTAAATACGCATGGGGAGTTGCATTGAAATCGAAATCCGCTAAAGAAGTTTCTAACGCTCTAAATAGTATTTTTAAAATTGGACGAATTCCTAAGAATTTTCAAACGGATAATGGAAAAGAGTTCTTTAATTCAAATTTAAAAGTTTATGTAAAAAACACAATAAATAAGTAAAATTTTCTACTTATATAATATACAAAGTTTTATTTAAAACGATTATTTTATACTTAGGGTGTTATTTTATAATGGCCCCATGCATATGTATGGATGCCATCTTCTCTTATCGTTCGCTTATCATTTAAAGAACTTAAAGTTGTTTTATGCACTTTGTGCGTATACAAGAGATGTATTTTAGATCTAAACATTAAAATATTATCACAAAATTTTTTATTGTTAAACAAAAATTCTTTATAACTATTTAAATTTAATTTGTCTAACGCAGATTTCTTCACACCTTTTGATTTTTTAATGCACCCTCCGCCTTTAACTAACAAGGAGTACATTTTAGCTCTAAGCCCTACAAATTCTAGCATTCTCTTCCCGCAGTTCTCGTCTTTCATCATGCCTAATACCTTTTTATTTCACCTTTTGATCCGACAACTCTGCGGGATATTCTAAAGTGTCAAACTTAATTTCTACATCTTGCCTTATATCGCTAAAGAAATCGTCTGTTTGTATGGGAAATATAAATGAGTCAGTTTCCATATAGTTTAATGACACTGCCTCTTGAAACTTGGGTTTCATGTAATCATAGTGAAAATCATACATTTTCCACTTTTATTACTCTAAAACAGTGAAACCTAAGTACATGGGCTTATCATATGTGTTATGAAGACGCTTCATTTCTATGACATACATGTGTTCTGAAAATTGCGCCAAACTATGGAAACCAGCCTTTGCAATCAGCTCTCGTGCCCCCAACCGATTGCATTTCACCGTTTTCCATTACGTAACAATTTTTACATTTTTACGTTTCTCAACATTTTGTTGTTTGCATCCACATAAATTAAGTATTCGGATGGCTTGCTGCTATCATATTCACTGAGGTTTTTTTTATTGGCCTTTGAGTACCTTTTACAGCACTGCACACGATCACCACGAATTCCACTTTGAATAAATCAATACACATATCAATATCTGTTAACAACTGGAGTTCAATCTCCGCTGTTTTTAACATAGCATCCCAAGAGAGGCCAGGTGTTGTATAATAATGGGCCGGGTCAAGGGAATAAATTTTTTGACATATTTGCCGAAAGTTTTAGAATATATCTGTCAACAAAAGGACATCTGTTTTCAAATATAATTACATGTAATCTTTCAGTGTTTGGCAGCCGAAAACATTCCAGACATGCTGAACATGTGCATAGTCTTCTTCGCTACACTCAGAGTTTGTGAGGCTATTAAAGAATTTTTCTCTCGAAGGGAGAGAGCTCTCACAAAAGCGAAGTTCTGAGTCTAGTTACTCATAAGGGAACACTCCCTTTTTATGCACAAAATTAAGCTCGCTGTCCAGGGGGAAAAAACGTCCGACACTTTCAAACCTTTCTGACTCCAAGTTGGCGGATAACGCATCTATGCTTGTTGCTATAAAACGATACGTGTCTAGGAATCTAATTTTTAGGGTCTTGTTATGAGATGGTATTTCTGTATATTTCGAAAGCGAAATATACAGATCTTTATTTAGAGGGAGTACCTTAATCTCACCCTGAACTTTGTTCAAATCCTTAACAAATAAATGAGAGTCATATTTTGAAAAGTTATGGAAGAAAACGGGGACAAAATGCGCAATTTGATAATTGATATTGCAGACATTATGTGCTGCACCTCGGAACTTGCCAGTTAAATGGCTGTAATCTTTAACACGGTCAGACCCTAAGGCTTTTTTGCATATATGGCAATCAATACCCAGTCTCAATCTATTTTCATCTTCTGCACTCATTTCCATTGGCTTAATGGTGCTAAGTTATGTGGTGTAAATTCCGTTAACATCTTTTATCACAAAATTATCTAGACCGTTATTGAATGCACATTTGATAAAGTAAGAAAACGCGATGGGAATGTGCTCGCTAGTTGCGATAACATTTTCACTTAGCCTAGAATTTAAGAGCTTGAGCATGCACTCAAAATCTGCATACATGACAAAGGGTACATCTAACCTTCGATTAAAATTCTGAAATTTAAGACTAGCCTTTTCATCTCTTGGCAAGGTCGACACCATTTTCCCACACTGTTGCTTATGCTCGTCGTATAAGCGCTGGCTGTGGGAATAGTTTAGGCAGGTAGCAGAAGTGTGGGTGTGTGTGTGTGCGTGCGTGTGTGTGTGTGTGTGTACTTTGTTTGAGAGCGAGAGGAAACTGCATATTTTCTTTTTCTTAATCAATTACCTTTAGGCTAGCACAATGATCCACAAAAACAAACTCAATGCTCATCGCCTGTGTCATCATTCCCATCTTTGTCTGATGAGACCATATGGATGAAATGAATTCATCATCGACAAATTTTACATACTCTGCAAATAGCTCGAAAATGGCTTTTGCAGAGATATGTAAATGAAGTATGTTTTTCGTGAGTGGGACATAGCTCAACTGCGGCGTCACTCATGAGCTCCTCAGGAACAAGAAGTTCAGCTCTGGTGTTTTCGAACTCATACGTGCATATGCGATTCTTGAACCAGCTCGAAATCAATTTTACGCGATCGCTTTCAGGTGTGTAAGCCCGGCTTTTATGAGCATTGGAGCGGAAATGAGCGCTCCAATTGGCCTTGAAAATGAATATGTCGCACGCTCTACAATATATATCAGATTTTCCACGCGCGACGCTATTGCTGGTGTTGGCGTTGGTGTTGCATGAAGAGCTGGTGGAGGGTCCATTGGCGTAGTGAGAGTTGTATTGATTACCGTGATGCGAGTCGATGTTAGCGTAGGCGGTTGGCTGAATGTGGGTGCGTCCGTTGGCATAGTAGGCGTTGTATCCAGATGCGTGGCAAAATCTGTTGGAGATGGGAGTGGTGTAGTGGGTGGGTCCGTTGATGGTAGCGGTGTTGAACCCAGGATAATAGAAGCCTGGGCGGGGGTGGCTAGTCCTTTAATGGTGTAGTGGGCGTAGTGGGTGGGCCCATTAGCGTGGGCGGTGGAGCGTCCATTGATGGCGGCAGTATGTCTGTTGGTGGTGGTGGTGGTGAGACCATTCATGGTGTAGTGGGCGTAGTGGGTGGGTCCGTTAGCGTGGGCGGTGGAGGGTACATTGATGTCGGCAGTGGGTCCGTTGGTGGTGGGGGTTGGTCCGTTGGAGTTAGCGGTGGGTCCGTTGACTAAATAAACAACGTTGTCGAAATAATTTGAGGGTGGTCTCATCCACTTTGTTGTTAACAATAAAATATTTGAATGTGATTTTTAAACAAAGACAGTTTTTTTACGTTTTAGGTAAAGAGCGGTTTTAAGGTTGTACGAGAACTACTGATGTGGATTCAATGTATGAAAGAAACATTTATAGCCTAGGAACTGAGATTTTCTAGTTGTGCGTTTAATTAAGAAATAGGTCCTAACAGATTTAGTAGGACATAGGGGCGGGTCCCATACACCTGCAAATAAAGTGTGTATACTTTTTAATAAAAGTACTCACGCTCAATGTCGTAAAATAATCAGATCAAAGAAGGAAAACCGTTAATACAATACCTGCAAACATAATTGATCCTCGACCCTTGCCACAGGCACATAGAATATAGCTGTTTACCCTCATCAGCAGGCTCCTATAGGCGTGAAATTTACGATCGACCTTTTTCTCGAACAAAACATGCGTAACCCTGTGCGCCGTCGCCCAACAAAACATGCTTAAACCTGTGCGCCGTCGCCCTTGGGTTCCTTTCCCGTATAAAAGGGAGAGTCAATTAAATATTTAAGCGTGTGCGCACGTGCCTGATCGGACCCTTATCCCACCCCCGAAATGGTAGACAAACAAATCGATGCATACACATCTGCGCATGTGATCTCATATGCCCTCATACTTCAAACCTGAATTTTAATTAGCAGGCCCCAATCCCCTCACCCCCGAAAAGTACACGAACAAGTCGATGCGTGCTCTTGTTCGTACGTGATCTCATGAGCTCTCACACCTTAAATCTGAATTTTAATGATCGGGCACCCACACACCTTCCGAAAAGGCATAGATAATAAAATTGGAGTGACACTTTCTCAGTTCCCCCTCCATAAAAATGTCCCGTTTACCCATGCAACGATCGGTTACCCTCACTCCCCTCAGGTTCATGTGTGATCATTTAACGACCACTTTCCCAGCTCTACCTACCCCAAAAAGGGTCACTGCCTCTACAACGTTCACCTCTGTCGGATTCCACCGCGGTACCTTGTATCTCTAAGTACCTCTTTTAAACTGTAGTTCACGAAAAAGTATCGATGGTTATTTTCCTGTGATAATTATACCTTCCTTTAGTTGTTCGTCCATTACTTGGTTCCATAATAGATAGTACTCCGCCATACTTTGAGCCTTTATATATGCACGTGGTATGGTTGTGGTTTCGCACGCTGCACTGGCTTCCAGCAATATTGTATTGTATTTCCACAGGTCGATTGCCCGTGTGGGATACTGCAGCTTTTAGGCTTTACATTGCTGCTTCCGTCGAAACATTGTTGAGTGCTCCCGAAATGTTTAAAAATAGTCCCATGGAATACTACTGGAGCGGTCTCTCAATGGTTACTACCTGGGAATATAGCGCTGTTTCCATTGATCTTCCTTTTGTTTATGGGTGTTGGTTTGTCACGCACTTTCCTTTATATGGAACTCTATAAGTTTTATTAATGGTTTCCGGCTTTGGGCAAAAGCATGGCTTGCGGAGTCATTGAGGCTACAGACACATAGCCAAGCATCAGGCATGCTTTAAACAATGGTTTTCACCAGGGGATGATCCGATTTGTAATCTGCTATAGCATGGCTGGGAATATTCCGCCTAATCCCGGAAACTTCAGTTCTCGAACCAGTCTATGGCTTCTTTTGTTTTCTTCTTGTTCATTATATCTACAGTTATCGCAGACTGCCATGTTATCCATGAGGGCACATATCACTTCTTTGCTGCTTGCCAGTCATCTTCCATCATACATTTTAATTTGACTTTGTTCAGTTGGCTGTTGTGACAGCAACGTGACCTTCAGACATTTTCTTTTCTGGAGCAGAAGGTTATCTATAAGTTCCGTTTTTCTTTCAGAACTTCTTTCGTGAAGTTGCAGAGCTGACTTTGGTATTCGTCTGCTTTTTTGGCGAGCTTAAAGAGTTCTTGTACATCCTTCATTGGTGTGTTAAGCTGTAAAGTCCACCAGGGCGGCTTGGTTCTCCTTCTGTTTTTTGATTGTTTGCATAAAGCGTGATAGGCTTTGGTATGATGTCTTACGAGTGTCTCTAGGGACTGCTTAATATCATCCTTTGACGTTATTGTTGGTCCCGTATTCACTTTCCCTTTAATTGCATAATAGAATTTTTCCCAGTTTATATTCCGGTGGTTTCTAAATGTGATTTGGGGGAGCGTATTCGAATTTTTATCTTATTGGATCTGAGAAAAAGGGACTCTTAAGAATGCTCCATATCGTCACTTGTGTACTGCTCCCTGCTGAAAATGTCAAATCTTCAATAAAGTACGACCTACGAAGGTCGGAACACTCCAGACATTTGCGATTCTTAGTATTGTAAAATAAAAGAAAGATGCGACACACACTTGTCATTAATGTCTGGACTGCCCCACATTGGGTGTGTTGGCGTCCGTTCCAACAATCATTGTGTAGTGGCCAGTAATAGTAAAGCAAAATTTTGTTTACATTGCGTTAGACATATTCGCTGTATAGGTAGCGGAATAATGTTAAAATTTCCTACTGGGTCACAATTCTGTTAACAGCTGTTTATTGCTATTTCTCTCACTTATTCGCTCTTCCTTCCCTCATTCTCCCCTTCACATCGTACGATTAAAAAGGTACCGGTTGACTGTCGTCTGCTTTGTCAGATTGGGCAAGCAGATACCGACAAATTGGTAAGTCGAACTTTCCTGTTTGAATACCACAAGTGGGCTGACGTGCTGATCAAGCGGTGGAAAGATTTTATTTTCCAGAGCTGACACGTGTTCAATTTTTTAAGACAATTATTTAGTCCGTGAATTAACAAACATGAAATAGAACAAACATTTGCTTCCAATCGTACATCTATATCGTCCATAGTGAGTTTTTTTTCATGGCAATGGCTCTGGTCGCGATGCCTCTGAGCTTCAAGGCTGTCGCTGGATACCGTATTACCGTCTATTACACTGCCGGCACACGCGTAGAGGATACAATTTTTTTTATAAAACCTTACACTCACTTTGTGATCCCTGTATCCTTAATTACATTCCTTTATTCTAATAAAGCTAACTGGTTTCATTTGAGCTAACATAAAAAAAAAACATGAAATCTTAATTGATGACTTGTCAAAATTTTTCATATCCTAGTCAAACATTTTAATTTTTTTATTCTCAGTGCTATGATAATTATATTGCTCGCTGCAAAATGTTATTAACTTGAGATCAATAGCAATTTAACAGTTTTGTGAAGTCAACTCTTCTTCTCGGTCTTCTTCATTTTTTGTTAGGGTATAAAAAAGGCTCGCAATAATTCTGCGGCTTCTGATGAAAGAGATAATTATTATTCCTCTGCCTTCGTCTACAAATACGTATCTTCCTTATAACCTTGTCTTTTTTTACTTACTTTCACATACCTTTCTTCTTTCTGATATTAGATCATTAAAAACATCCTACATTCTTGGGTTGAAGAATATCTCTAATTGTCTGCTCAAAGATTGAAGTGCTTTCCTTCTTCACCCATTGATTTTTAATATATGCACTAAATCTGCTGTTTTTCCATTCTTATAAATGCAATCGTTTATCATTCCTCTCTACAAAAAAGGTGGAAGTTCTCGTCTATCAAATTATAGGCGCATTGCAAAACTATCTGCAATCCATAAATTATTTGCATAAATAATTTCTTTAACTTTCCCAACTTATCTGTGAATCAATTATTTTCCCTTCTCCGCATGAGTTTGTTAAGAGTCCGTCAACTACGACCAAGTTGCTCTGCTTAAATTTGCTGTTATATGATGCTTCTCTAACGAAACAAGTGAGTTTGCTCTAGTCGGGACCGCCCGACTAGAAGATACCCTGAACCCAGAAATGAAAACATACACACAAACTCTCGGCAGTTGATGAGTATTGAGCCTGTTAAAAATTAAAACATAAAATTTACTAATAATTACCAACAGAAAAATCAATACTCCACAAGCGGGAGTTGAACTCGGTACCTCCGTGATAAGATGCACAACTCTTACCAACTGCACCACACTACCGCATTTTTCGCGAATAATATAACATTACTTAAAGTCGCAAAAAGTCAAGGAAAACGAAAATTTTGCGCCTTGTCATTAAACGATACAAATTAATAATAATTATAATTATGAATAAATAACGAAAAAATAAAAGAATTCAACATTGCTCTACCATACCAGCGCTGAATTCGAACCCGGTCCTCCGCGTTATGGGGCACAACTCTTACCCACTGGACCACGCTCTTACTTCACTTCGATGTGTTAAAATTCAATTTAACCGTTGCCTAAAAAAATTCCTAGGAAAACGCAAGACTTTCTGGACGTGCATATGTATGCGTGCACATGTACACAGAAATTGCCAAGCAGCTGCGCTTTGCCCCCACTACTGAAAATAGATTCTTGATTTGCTCGTAAACTAAATGTACGATCGTTATGAAATTTTCAGGGCTTATTCAGATCATCGAAATGTATCTACAAACCAATTTGCACGTGTGTAGTATTTGATTTACTTTGTTTTTTTGGTTTTATCAATATTGGGCGATTGGGGGGAGGTATCCAAAATCTGAAACATTCAAATTCTCCGTATGTTTTACGCGAACATAAAAAAATTAGTTTGGTGGCTCTAGCTTCTTTTAGTTTGGGAGTTATGCTTAACAAACCGAGTCAAAAAAGCGATAAATATCGATAATAAAAAAACGGAAGGAGTTATCGATGTTTTGAAATAAACTTGATCTGCGTATGAAATATACGAACCGAATGAGACCAAGATCAGCTTTCTAGCTTTTGTAGTCTCTGAAATCGACGCGTTCATACAGACGGACGGACAGACGGACAGACGGACAGACGGACAGACGGTCAGACGGACAGACGGACAGACAGACGGACATGGCTTAATCGACTCGGCTAGTGATGCTGATCAAGAATATATATACTTTATGGGGTCGGAGATGCTTCCTTCTGCCTGTTACATACATTTGCACAAAACCATTATACCCTTTTTTACCCATTTTCAATGGGTTCAGGGTATAAAAACAATCTGATGTCATTTACATCGATTTCAGTAAAGCATTTGACACTGTACACAGTGCACTGTTTCTGCTTAAACTTGACTGTATTGGCTTCCGTCGCTAATTAACCGTAAGACAATCCTTGGAGTTGTCTTCTAATATTAGTTGATTTAATTTTCAATATTGATTCATAGTTTCTATTAGATCGACTGAACTTCTCTATGCCCTTTAGACCTACTAGAAACTTTTACCCCTTATACCTGCTATGCATGTAGTACGACCGAAAAATTTGTATATAATATTAAGACGATTTACATTCAAAAATATATATTTACTACGATCGACCTCCTATTTTTATATAGGATCTAATAAAGTCACTAAAAACATTTAGCTGTAATCATATGTGCATATGTAAACGTGTTATTTATTTCGTGAATTATTTTTATACTCGTTCCATATGAACGCAAGTTTTTTCGCTGCTATTATACCAAATAAAGGTATTAAGAATTTTTGGGTGCGCACTGGGGGCGCATTTTAATAACATCTAAAATCACACATCAAAAAACAAAAAAATTATTAAATTCAAAATTTTAAGGCTAGGACCAAATTTATTATGTAAAGAGCTGGTGACCTTCCACAAAGACCTTGATGACCTTGAAATCCAGACTACACATATTAAAATGCCGACCACTATATTCAATGTATACCTCACAGTAGATAGACGGTACAAAATTCTAAAAATAACACAGCTCACACAGCTCAACATACAACCCGACATATGTACTCACAAATGAACGAAACAGTTGGCAGTGGTTTGCTGAGAATTAAATTTTAATAATCAAACATGTTAGCCTCATATTAACAATATTGTCTGCAAGATGGCAACCAATATTCAAAATTAAAAAAAAACAAGTAAGAACGTTGCAGTCGGGCGTTACCGACTGCGTTATACTCGTTCACGTTCCCGCAAATATTTTTCTGTAACTTCTGGGGGAGCTTCCCGAATTAAGTGACTGTAGTTTAAAAACTCTGAGAGATATAGGCATTTTCGATTTTTTAGGGAGGGGGCGTTGGGCGTTCTAGTGGGCGTGGGCGGGATATCAAGGGCGCAATTTGTGGGGCAGGACACCAGCTATCTACATACCAAATTTGGTGGCTCTATCGCTTAAATTGTGGGATATATACACGTGTTATCGATTGGAACTGTCATATATAACGTGTTTTGCGATTACGGGGGCGGGAGGGGGCGTGGCCAAAAATTTTTTCCTGTGATTTATGGAGGAGCATTCTGGTAATATATCTGTCAAATTTGACTCTAGCTTTAAAATTGTTGGGGATATATAGCCATTTCCGATTTTTCAGGGCGGGGGCGCTGGAGGGCGTTCTAGTGGGCGTGGCCGGGATATCAAAGGGTCAATCTGTGGGGGAGGTCACCAGCTATATACATACCAAGTTTGGTGACTCTAGCTTTAAAATTGTGCAAATATGCAACACTTATCGATTTGACCTTTCAGGTTTATCGGTTTTCGCGATTATGGGGGCGGGAGAGGGTGTGGCCAAAAAACTTTTTTTTAATATTTGGGGGAGCATTCCTGCAATGTATATGCAAAATATGGTGACTCTAGCTCAAAAACTGTGGGAGATATATGCATATCCGATTTTTGAGAGCGGGGGCGCTGGGGGGCGTTATAGTGGGCGTAGCCGGGATATCAAGGTCGCAATCTTTTTGGGAGGTCACCAGCTATATACATACCAAGTTTGGTGACTCTAGCTTTAAAATTGTGGACTTTAGCAATATGCGATTTTAGGTGTTATCGGTTTGCCACGCCCCAGTGGGCGGAGCTCAAAATCCTTAACACTTTATCTGACGCGGGTACACACGAGTATATATCCAAAATTTCAAGTCTCTAGCTTCAATAGCGGCGAAAATAATTGCGTTCATACGGACAGACGGACAGACGGAGAGACGGACATTGCACAAAACCAATATACTCTTTTCACTTCGTGAACGAGTATAAAAACAACTGAGAAGGCTCTAGTCAGGGCCGCCCTACTAGGAGATACCCTGAACCCTGCGATCTGTGTTCATGAAAATTTCAACCCATTTGCATTCGTGCATACATACACAAATTCGCACACATACACACGCACACAAACTTAAACGCATGCCGCACTCGCTTTACTTGGTGGATGCGCTTCCGCCACTATAGAAAGGAAATCTTTGTTTTCTTCAAAACTAAATGTTTGATCGTTATGAAATTTTCAGGACTTATGAAGAGAATTGGAATGTATGTATTAACCAATTTTCTGGTCGGACAATTGGGGGGAGGTATCCAAATTCTTAGATAACAAAATCTACATCTGGTCATCACGCACCAAAATATGGTAAAGGTTGAAATTAATTCGTTTCGATACTAATTAAATTGTGAAATGATAAACTTGTTTTTAAGCTTTTCTAGTTTCCGAGCTTGCTGCGCTACAGACAAACAGACAAACGGACTTGGCTAAATCAACTCTTCTCGTCGTCATAATCAAGAATATATATACTTTATGGGATCGGAGATGCATCCTTCTGCTCGTTACATACATTTGCACAAAACCATTATTCCCTTTTTACCCATTTTCAAGTGTGTATGGTTGGCATTTGTTTATTTAGTTTTTTCCACCATTCTTCGTTTTTTGAATTAAATTAAAAGTAAGCCAGCGCTTTATGTCGACAATGTGTTTATAATCGGCCATTAAAAATAAGAGAACATAAAGGGTTCATAATAGTTTCTTATTGCTTCCTTTGACAAAGCTGATGAACTTCTTAGCTTTTAGGTAAGTAAAAAGGGAATTAGGTATTGAAGAAGAGTGGGACATCGAAATAGAAATCCATCATGAACACAGAGTAGATTAAGCAGATATGGATGCGAACCAAATTTAATCGTTGATTGCCGGCGCAGGTATCCATGCTTTAGCTCAGCAAAATCTACAGTTCAAAGCGCAGTTAAACGCATTTAAAACTCAGATGGCCTCAGTACGACCTCAAGTAGAGGTCTACCAAAGGATCTTATTAGATCCTGGATTCAGGTGCAGTCTGCCACATACGCTTATAATTTGCTCAGGTCTTACGCAGTCAGCTGCATCCATTACGAGTCCGTAATAATAAAAAGGAATAAATTAAAGGGCTCTGCGGAAGCGCTTTTGACGTCGCACAACACCGTGTTAAAATACGACGCCCTAATAGCTAAGTTACGTTGCACATACGCAGACAAAACGTTGCTAAGGCTCCTAAGACAGGAGCTAGAGGTGGTCCGCCAGGATGAGTCCTCACTTTCCCAGTTCTATGACGAGGCTTATGGCCACGACAGCAAATACAACAAGTAATAACGTTGCAGTCGGGCGTTACCGACTGCTGAATACTCGTTCACGGTCTTAAATATTGTTATTTTGAAAAAATTTTGGTATTTTGCAATTTGTGTGTTGCTGGGGGTGGGGGAGAGTGTGTGGTGCGGGTGGGGGGTGGTCGTCGGCGAAATGTTATTCCACTCTTTAAAGGAGGTGACCAGTTATCTATGCACCAAATGTGTTAACTCTAGCTTAAAAACTGTGGGAGATATAGGCATCTCCAGTGGAGCGGGAGCATTTGGGGCGTTATAGTGGGTGTGGCCGGCATGTCACGTGTGCAATCTTTGGGAGAGGTCAGCAGCTATCTACATAATAAATTTAGTGCCTCTGGCTTTAAAACTGTACCAGATATACATTTTCGCGGTTTGCGGGGGCGGAAGGGGGTGTGGCTGCGAATTTTTTTAACGATCTTCAGAGGAGCTGACCATTTATCTACCTTCCAAATTTGGTGACTACAGCTTTAAAACTGTTTGAGATATAGATATTCGCGGTTTGTGGGGGTGGGTGGGGGATTAGGGTGTACTGGACGAAAATATTTTTCTGTAAATTCTGGGGGAGCTTCCCAGTAATATATATCCCAAATTTAGTGACTCTAGCTCATAGACTGTGGGAGATATAGACATTCTAGTAGATGAGGACATAATATCAAAGATGCAATCTTTGGGGAAGGTCACCAGCTAACTACATACCAAATTTGCTGGATCTCTCTTAAAAATTTAGAGATATATACACGTTTTATCGATTTGTGCGTCAGATACAACGGTTTTTGTAATTACGGGGGCGAGAAGGGGGGTGGCCAAAAATTTTGCTCTGATGTTTGGGTGAGCATTCCAATAATATAAATCCCAAATTTTGTGACCCTAGCTAAAAACTTGTGGGAGATATAGGCACATCCAATTATTTTTATGCGGGGCGCGTTCTACTGGGAATATCAAGGGCTATCTACATACTAAATTTGGTGGCTCTATCTTTAAAATTGTGGGAAATATTCGCTTTTTATCGATTTGCCATTTGAGGTGTATCGACATGTTATCGTATTGCCAGCCTCCCAGTGGGCGTGGCACAAAAATCTTAACACTTTGTCTGAAGAAGATAACTACAAGTATATATCCCAAGTTTCAAGTCTCTATCTTCAATAGCGCCGAAAAAGTTGCGTTTATCCGGACGGACAGACGGATAGCATGATCGACATTGCACAAACCCAATATACTAGTTTCACTTCGTGAACGAGTATAAAAAGCAAGAAATGTACGAAAATGAGCGATCAGACAGAAACTATTACTTTGTTGGGAGTCAGACCAAGCAACAACAAAACAATTTTGGTCAAAAACAAAATCACTAGATAATTCTAGAGCTAGAGCGCAGGTTGCAAACGGACAGGGCATGAAAAGGCAAAATTCAACTGAACCTGTTTTGAGCCAAAGACGCCTTACCCTCTGGCGTCTTTGCCCTTAAACAAAACAGTGCAGAAATCCACCAACGATCAGGACCAACAATATAACAGCACTGTTGCAGAGGCAGTACCTGACACGCTGCTGGGAAAAATTAAGAATCTTAATAGACCAAGAGTAACTCGGAAAACCTCCAAAAACCCTCAGATAATTCACGCTTCTAATCTCTGTCTAAATATACAGTGAAGGAATAAAGTGAACATAACCCCCATTTTTCTGAGTTTTCGGGAAACCGCAAGGAAAATTAAAAAACTGATGATGCCATCAAATAGGAAACTAATGAACAAGTTTATTTTAAAAATAAAACAGGAACTCATAGTTATATTAACAAAAATAATAACAAAAACATTAAAAATTCATGGGAAAAAAGTCTACATACAGGCTTCAAGCCTTTATATTATGGTTGGAAATTCATAGAAAAACCATATTTTTTTTACATCTAATATTTAGTTGGTCCACCATTGGCATCTATTACAGCCTGCATTCGGCGAGGCATTGATTCAACCAAGTTTTTGGTTGTTTGGGGTGCAATATCAGCCCAAGCTCGTTTTAGAGCGATTTTCATCGTTTCTCGGCTAGTAATCTCATATTTTCGAGCCAACCTCTCCAGATTTTCCCAAAGGTGCTCTATTGGGTTTAAGTCCGGCGACTGAGGTGGCGAATTTAGCTGCCTTGGAGCATAATAGAGCAACCAGTCTCGCACAACATGGGCAGTATGCTTTGGGTCCTTGTCTTGCTGGAAGATCCAGGAGTTTCCCAAGGCCAAGCTATCTACCGATGGTTTCAGATTTTGTTCCAATATGGTCTTATATTGAAAGCGATCCATGTTACCTTCAATAAACACTAATTGGCCGACTCCAGACGACGCCATAGCTCCCCAAACCATCACATTACCACCTCCATGCTTGATTGTGGGTATGATATTTTTATGGTCAAGTGCTGTGTTTTTCTTCCTCCAAACCTTAGATCGGCCATCATCGTCAGTAAATAAAACTCGATTCCAAAAAGCCGCATCCTTGTTTAAGTGCGCCTTGGCAAATTCTAGGCGTAGAATGCGATTCTTTTCAGAAATGTTTGGCTTTTTTCGGGGAACTCTGCTCATATAACCTTCGCTATGCAAGAAATTTGTTATTGTTCTCGGATGAACAATTACGCCAGAACGTTTCTCAATGTGTTCCGCCAATTTTGGACCGCTTATTTTGGGGTTTTGGTGCACTTCTTTCAGGATACTCCGTTCATCCCGTTTCGAAAGTGACTTTGGTCTTCCCTTTTTGGGCTTGTTTTCGGAACTATGTGTATCATTATAGTTCCGAATGATAGTCTGAACAGTAGAGAGACTCAATTTAACTATTTGAGCGATTTCGCCATATGATTTGTTATCCTTGCGCATGTTAATAACCAAATTGCGAACAGAAACGTGAATTTCCCTACGTTTTTCCATTTTTGAAGAAAATGATTGCAGCAAAATTAAATATGTTTACTTAGAAAGTGGTACAACAATGCAAATTATCAAAATAGTTGGGGGTTTCCCTCTTTTGACCTAAATTTTTCACTTAATTTGACGATTCTGCACACTGTATGTACACTTTTTTCCTGCCCTTTTTTTATGTTTTTTTCCCATAACTTTTACACCTTTCATTTTAATCTTAATTTTTTTCTGATATTATGTTAACTTTAAGTCCCCTAAATGATGACATACTCCGTTTTCTCATTTTCCTTGCGGTTTCCCGAAAACTCGGAAAAATGGGGGTGTATGTTCACTTTTTTCCTTCACTGTATATGCCAACTTTTCTAAAGAGTAAAATAATAATAACCTAACGCTCCTGCTAGATACCGAAGACGACATTTCATTTTTAAAGAAAATACAATTGATCGGTCTATACAAGTAAAAGTCTCCACATACCAGGCATAGAAAATAAAGTAACAAACTTTATTAGATATACAGAGCACAGAATAAATGTTTCAGTACGAGCTTTATGCAGTCCGTAGGAATAATAGACATTGATCTTATAAAAAAAAAAATTGCCAATTAGATTTTAGACAATCCGAACATTGGCTCATAATTGGACCCAAAATTTTCAATTTATGTATCTCCTACATACAATGTTGGAAATAACTCCACTCTTCCAATTCAACTATAGTCGCAATCCAAAATCTGAAACAATTAAATCTTTTTGTAATATATCGAACATATATGGACTTGAAACCGAATGTATAACAACAAATAATTTTATTAAACAAAAACTGAGATTGAAAGATGATGAGCACGTTTAGATAAAAAATTTTACAAAGCCTCACTGTCAAATTCAAGAAATTCAAACACAGGTACAAAAATTAATTGACAACAAAGAAGTCAAATCGTCTGTATCAAAATTTAAGAGTACCAGATTCATATTAAAAGAGATGGCTACTAGTAATAGACTATCACCTAATAAATAAAAATGTCTGTCCCATAAATTACCACTACAGTGGATTGACGACATACTCAATCAACCATGAAGAGAAAACATTGTTTATGTCCAGATTTAATGTCTGCTTTCCGAGCAAATCAAGAATCTATTTTCAGTAGTGGGGGCCAAGCGCAGCTGCTTGGCTGAAGCGCAAGCAGCTTTCATGTTCATATGTTCATGTGAGAGTTGAGCACTGTTGAATTCTCTTTTTTTCGTTATTCATAATTATTAATATTATTATTATTATACATTTTTATCATTTTAATGACAAATGCAAAATTGTCGTTTTCCTTGATTTTTTTCCTATGGTTAAGTAATGTTATATCATCCGTGAATAAGATGGTAGTGTGGTGCAGTTGATAAGAGTTGTCCAACTTAAGACGAAGGGTCATCAGCGGGCTTAATTTCCGGTGTGGAATAATTTTTTTTGTTGGTAATTATTAGTAAATTTTTTTAATTTTTAACAGCCCTAATACTCATCAACTGCCGAGAGTTTATGTGTATGTGTTCATTTCTGGGTTCAGGGTATCTAATAGTCGGGCGGTCCCGGCTAGAGTAATCTCACTTGTTTATTTTAATGGTGTCTTTTGCCGTATTTCTAAATTCATCCATTATTCAATGTTTTATTATAAAAATAAACTTTCTTTTTGTTTTAGGTTTTTTTGTTTGTGTTTTTGTGTTTGTGTTTTAACTTAATATCTAATTGTGCGATCTTTTTAACTCTGTTTGACCTTTATATTAGTCTGAGGAAGATCAAGGCCGTTGCAGGCGCACAGGCTTTGTTTTCTTGTTCTTGACCCGGTGGCGCGCGAGACCGGTGCAGGCATATAGGTTTTAATAATTTTTTTTTTATTATGTGTTCTGGTGCGTGGGCGAAGGAGACCGGTGCAACCACAAAGGTTTTATTTAATTTTTTTCACAGCATTTTTAGGTGGGTGAGTTTTTTTTATCTTTGGAACTCAATTGAATTAGAATTTGGCTAAAGTTGCGCAGCTACACCATCAGTGACAGCAGCGGAGCGGTTACTACATAATGTGCTTATGCATATATATATTCGGTCGCTAAGTACAACGAGCGTGAGAGAGTTGTTTTTGCACATAACTAATTTGATGATAAGTCAAGTCATATAACGTATTTTTCAACCAATAATGGCTTATTTTGCTTCACGCGATTACCATTTTTTTACTGATGAGAAAAATATGACGTCATTGCATTTTGCAATATTTTTGAACAACAGCAAAAAACAGGTTATTACACCAACTCTGTTACACAACCCTGTGTTCAGCAAAGAATTTTGTATAACAACATAAGCAAGTAAGTAAGCGTGAAGAGCTGTTGTAACTCAAAGCCCTCTTCCCAGTCGCCTACCCATCAACATCATTAACAAATGGTGAAGGTAACAAGAGTATGACTGAACAGGAATTTGCAGCAATTTTTTGCATTTGACTATCGCGCCCAAACGATTATCGGCACCAACGCGACCCTGGGGTTATTAATCGAGGGAAGCGACTTTGTTTATCGCACACAACAAGGGTAGAACAGTTGGCCGGACTTTCCCGAGGGTGATCCCTTATAATGCCAGAGAGGGAGTAAGAGAGAGAAAAAGTGAAAAAGATAGAAGGAGGCTTAACAGGTTTTTTTGGCGGAAAGGCCATTGACCGCGGTGACCGGCTTCAAAAGTAGATAGCTGAGCAACAAGTGCACAAGTGCGCAAATGCATAGGTTACTTTAAACTTTTTTTTCATCTTTTTTGTGTTTTGTGTGAGCGTATGTCGGCGTAAGTTTGTGTTTTAGTAAAACGGACTGTGTACTAATTGTATAATTTCAAACAGGTGACCAACAGCAGGAAAAGCCGTATTGTTGCCTTTCGTCAAAACGGAATATCTTTATCCGAGATCGGCCGCAACCCATGCGCCAGCCGCACTTCGTCTGTCCCCCTTTTTTGAAGCCCGTCGCAGGCATTGTGTGAGAGGCACGGCAAACGGCCGCGAAAAGGAACGCGTCTCAAAGCAAAAAATAACAAGTGAATGAGTGTGTTCCAGTTGAATGTGGCTCGGCCGCCGCATGCCGTCACCTGTTTTTGTGGGTCACCAAGAGACTCGTGCCCAGTCTGTCAAGGCCAACTAAGGCCACTTAAAGACCATAAAAACAAAAATGTTTTCCACCAACTAGTCGTGGCCAAAATTTAAGTATTGCCGCCAAACAGGCCCTACGAGCGCCGCCCTAAATAAAAATATACATTTACTGCTACGTTTTGTTCGTCTAATGTTTAGGTTTATTATTTATTTATTTTTAAGAAAATACCTGTAATTTCGAGAGGTATTTACTAATAATTTTTTCTACGTCGTTTCTGAAACGTCCATTTGGCAAATTTCAATCTCTGCTTGCTTTAAAGTCGTAAATATTTTAAATTTATGCGACTGTTAAAGTTGAGTATTGCCATCTAGTGGCTATTGTTGTCTTAAACGTAATAGAAAACAAGAATGTTGTCAATTAAGTTCCGTGCCAAAGTAAACTAATGATGTTGTGTGAGTGAGGGGAGTTGCCGAAACCATGGAATAGGTCAGCCGCAAGTGCTAATTTGTGGGCAATGAGCGACAAAGTAGCCGTGCTCAATGAGACGGTTTTTTGCGATCATAATTAAGCGGGAGGGATTTCAAGTGAAAAATAAAAGAATCGGCACGGTTGTGCCCCGCGAAGTTGGCGGCTACTCTTTGGGCTGTTCGAAACCACGGCTTACAAATAAACTTGGTTTTTTTTTTGTAATTGCGCGGCATAGGGCGACCTTGAGAAAACCCGGAAGACTTTGTTTTGTGTTTTGTGTTGGTCTCTGGTGAATTGTCTGGTCGAAGTGGCACAGGACATTTGAAGCGACGATACGAATTTCAGTCGGATCAAGTTTATCGACGTGCCGGTATGTCACTCACTCTTTTAAAAAGAAGTGCAGTTCGCTACCGGGCACATGGAGAGAGGCAACAATCTTTACGGTGACAACAGTCAGATCCGAGTAGGGATATAAGCACGTAGTTGTCTGTTTTTTTTTTTTTTGTTATTAAGTTATGTGTGTGTTCTGTCAATTTGGGTGTCGGCGGAGATAGCTATCGTGCTAGGGTGACCTATGGTACAGTTGTCGAGCCGGTAAACAAACTGGGCTGGATACGTGCCAACAGGAGAAATGCTAACTGGGGATCGTCAGCACAGCTGACTATTATTATTAATTGATATAGTTTGTATATTAAGTAGTTTCTGTGATGACCGCAACGGGTTAGCAGATGGCGTAGGTTGGAAAGATGGTTTATTACGGCAAACGGTGAGTTAAACCTGGCAGTTATGGATTTCAACTCCCCGCCGGAGGATGAAAACGTCCCTACAGAGCCTCGACTCGCGGAGGATTCTTTCAGGAGATTACTCCTCCAGAAGATGATGAAAGCCATCAATGACTTAGTCTGGCCCAACCAACATGCGAGCCGCGATCTGTTCACGGGCGAGGTGGCTAAAGGCAGCGTTGGGCCGACTCAGCCGCCCGAACCGCCACGTCAGGACGCCGTACCAAAGAAACGCGCGCTCACCATTTTAACCTCTAGGCCACCGCCAAAGCCAGAGAGGTCAAATACCTCAAGCGGATTGAGTGGAGACCCGGCGTGGAATTGGCGCAATGCAGGGCCTGACGGGGGGCAACGGGAATACCGACGGAGCGGAGACTCTAGGCCGGTGACGGTTGGAGTGGAGTATTGGGAGGATAAGAGATACGGAAATCACTGGCGGCCGATCCTTAGACCACCACCAGGTCCATCTAGGGCCAATATCGACAAGTGGGAGGTGTCTTTTGATTGGTCGATTGATTGGTCGGTGGAGGACTTCGCTTTTAAACTGAAGTATTTCCAAAGGCAATGCCAATGCACTTGCGATGTTTAGAGGTACCTGGGACGATATAGATCGGATGCAGGAGTTGAGATAGAGCCAACAACTCGTTAAAGAATCGGTGAAAGACTTCATCCAGGCCATGACAACGATGGCATCACTCCTGGAAGCTCCACTACCCGAGTCAAGGCTAATAAAGCTGGTAAATAAGGGCTTGAGGGACTCCCTATGGCGCTACATATACGCTATGGATTTGTAGTCAGTGGACCTCCTGCGAGAAGGGTGCAACGTGATCGAGGCGAGCTTAGGTCTGCGTAGTACTCGAGTACGGAGCACACCATAAATACGCAGGGCAGACTGTCTCAATGAAAAGCGAAAAGTATTTTCCCACCGCTGAAGCAAGCCGGACACTTTCGCTCCGGAATGCCCGGACTGCACGGGAAACGGCAGATCGAGCGTGACCAGAGTGGGAAAGGTACGTTCACGAATGGGTCCGTAGTGGCGAAGTAGTGGAAATTAAAACCAAGGCCGACTCTAATATAGGTTGCATGCAGAATAGAAATATAAGGAACCAACCCTTTGAAGAGAGAATAAGGGCATCTGAATAGCTAGAAATAAAATTTTTGAAGCACGACAGCTGGATGGGATGCGTTTGGTCACTCGCAAAATGAAAAAGGCACTTGAGCGATTCATGAGGCGACGCTTGGAGCGAAGGAAAGTAGTTGAGGCCGTCAGCATAAAAGGCAAAAATCTTGCTGGACTGTTAGATACATGCGCTTCAGTTAGTCTCTTGGGACGAGGCTCTCGCGAGATTCTATCAGAAATCGGATTACCGATAGAACGCTATGTCAAGTGTGCGAACAGCTTTGGGTGATGGTCGATCTATTATAGGCCGAGTTCGGGTAAAAGCGTATAAGCAGGTTAAAAAGGACATGCCGTTTTTATACTCGCTCACGAAGTGAAAAGAGTATATTGGTTTTGTGCAA
This sequence comes from Drosophila paramelanica, assembly GCA_035043915.1. Taxonomy (NCBI): domain Eukaryota; kingdom Metazoa; phylum Arthropoda; class Insecta; order Diptera; family Drosophilidae; genus Drosophila; species Drosophila paramelanica. The sequence goes on along the minus strand of JAWNMO010000311.1, from coordinate 312,429 downwards.
TGTCCGTCTTGCTGTCCGTCTGTCCGTATGAACGCAATTATTTTCGCCGCTATTGAAGCTAGAGACTTGAAATTTTGGATATATACTCGTGTGTACCCGCGTCAGATAAAGTGTTAAGGATTTTGAGCTCCGCCCACTGGGGGCGTGGCAAACCGATAACACCTAAAATCGCATATTGCTAAAGTCCACAATTTTAAAGCTAGAGTCACCAAACTTGGTAAGTATATAGCTGGTGACCTCCCAAAAAGATTGCGACCTTGATATCCCGGCTACGCCCACTATAACGCCCCCCAGCGCCCCCGCTCTCAAAAATCGGATATGCATATATCTCCCACAGTTTTTGAGCTAGAGTCACCAAATTTTGCATATACTTTGCAGGAGTGCTCCCCCAAATATTAAAAAAAAAGTTTTTTGGCCACACCCTCTCCCGCCCCCATAATCGCGAAAACCGATAAACCTGAAAGGTCAAATCGATAAGTGTTGCATATTTGCACAATTTTAAAGCTAGAGTCACCAAACTTGGTATGTATATAGCTGGTGACCTCCACCACAGATTGCACCTTTGATATCCCGGCCACGCCCACTAGAACGCCCTCCAGCGCCCACGCCCACTAGAACGCCCAACGCCCCCTCCCTAAAAATCGAAAATGCCTATATCTCTCTGAGTTTTTAAACTACAGTCACCTAATTCGGGATATATATTAGTGGGAAGCTCCCCCAGAAGTTACAGAAAAATATTTGCGGGCAGTACCGCACCCCCCTCCCCTTCCGCCCACGCAACCCGCGAAAATCTATATCTCGTACAGTTTTAAAGCCAGAGGCACCAAATTTAATATGTAGATAGCTGCTGACCTCCCCCAAAGATTGCACATTTGACATCCCGGCCAGGCCCACTATAACGCCCCAAACGCCCCCGCTCCGCCGCAAATGCCTATATCTCCCACAGTTTTTAAGCTAGAGTTACCACATTTGGTGGGTAGATAGCTGGTCACCTCCTTTAAAGAGAGGAACAAAATGTTGCCGACGACCACCCCCACCCGCACTCCCCACTCTGCCCCACCCCCAACAACACACAAATTGCAAAATACCGAAATTTTTTAAAATAGCAATATTTACGAACGTGAACGAGTATAACGCAGTCGCCGACTGCAACGTTCTTACTTGTTTTTATTTGCCCGTACCTAGAAGAGCAGGATTATTTGGGTATCCTGACGTCGTAGGCCCGGCCGAATCCAACGCCTCGACAGTGATAGAGCCCAGCGTAATCGATGAAATTGCGCACTACGATGAGGAAAAAGGACCGGAATTAGAGGCGGAAGCATGGGACTTGGTAAAGGAGCAGATAAGTCAGTTGAAGGCGGTGAAGGAAGAGTTTTCGAGCTTATCGAAGGAAAGTACCGCCACTATCCGCTATCTCTCGCGATGCCGAAAGTTATCTGAGGCGAGGTAGACAAGATGTGGGCCTTGGGAGTCATCGAAGACAGTGATAGTCCGTGGAGTAAGCGCACTACAATTGTGCGAAGACCGGATAAAAATCGATTCTGCTTTGATGCTCGCAAGCTCAACGCTGTTACCTTCAAAGACGCCTATTCGCTCCCTTGCATTGAGGGTATACTGTCGCGGATCGATCAGACATTCTACATTTTCACCGTTGACCTTAAGTTTGCATTCTGGCAAATTGACCTAGAGGAAGGTAGCAAAGCGTACACGGGCTTTACTGGGCCAGGGCGACCGCTCTATCAATTTGCCACAATGCCTTTCAGGCTTTGTAACGCAGCTCAGATACTGTGCCGCCTAATGGACAAAAAAATCCCTACGCAGCTTAGGTACAATTTGTTCGTATACCTACACGATCGTCTGTTTTTGAGACGCATTTGAAATATTTGAGATTGGTAGCGCACAGACTGCGGGAGGCGAACTTGACGATCAGGTTAAAAAAGTCCAAGATTTGCTTCAATAGACTCAACTATCTTAGGTTTATAATAGGCGGCGAAAGCTTACGTACAGACCCTGACCGTGAAGCAGCGATTCGACGAATCCCAGAACCCCGATCTGTTAAGGAAGTGCATAGATTTTGGGGGAGCGCCAGATGGTGTTTTATTAGAAACTTTGCTGAAATAGCAGCGCCATTTACAAAAACCTTGAAAGGGAACACGAAAGGGAAGGTCAATCTAGCCGTAGTGGCGGCCGAAGCAGTGTGAGCATTGAAAGAGCCGCTTATGTCTGCTCCCATACTGGTTCACGTAGACTTTTCGCGACGCTTGTATGTACAATGTGATGCATTCCATTTCGGAGTAGGGGCTGTCCTCTTTTAGATAGACGCCGAGGGCAATGAAAGGTCGATAGCGTTCTTATTTGCCAAGATGGACAAACACCAGGTTAACTACTCGGTGACGGAGAAAGAGTGCCTCGCCGAGGTGCTAGCCGTCCAGAAATTTAGGTCGTACATTAAAATTATGCCATTTACGGTAATCAGAGATCACGCCAGTCTCAAATGGCTCATGTCATTGAGCCTACAACATTTCGACACCCAGATCAAGCACAGGAAGGAAGCGGAAAACGTTGTCGCTGACACATAGTCACGCAGCGTGGCCGAAATCTCGTTAAAATAAGAGCATTTGTTATGAAAACAGACAGTGGCCTTTGAGTGTGAGAATGCCAAGAGTTGGTGCAAGAGGCAACCAAGAATCGGGATAGTTTGCTACACCTCCAGGTACAAGACGGACTCCTGTACAAACGGATGGGGTTAGAGAGGCTAAAAACAAAGTGGAAAGCACGGCATGGGAATTGTGGGTGGCAGAGTCGATATGCACGACGTTGATGGAGCCGGCCGACCGTACTACCACAAACGTGCGCGCAAATTTCACGCGGTACCAGGGCACGAGGTGTATAGGCGAAACTTTGTGCTGAGTGACTTCAGAAAAGCCTTCAATGCAAAATTTTCCGGGAATTTCGCAAGTGTCGCATAGTCCGAGCCGTGGGAAACAACGCTTACGAGGTTGATGACGGGGGCGGAGAAGGACCTGGAGGTGTAGCAGGACGAAGTGTGTGTGGCCTACGTTGGGCGTTCCGTAGAGGTGGGCAACCAGTCAAACGGAGCCAGCAAATGCGCACGACAATTTGGTCGTTCAGGCTGACGCCTAACTTTAAATTGCCGTGTGGTGTTGCACTTGACAATCGCCCCCATACGATTATCGGTACCAACGCGACCCTGGGGGAAATTAATCGAGGGAAGCGGCCCTGTTCATCGCATACTGCAAGGGCAAAGCAGTTGGCAGGGCACTTCCTGAGGGTGACCGTATTATCCAGAGAGAGAGAGAAAGAGAGAATAAGGTAGAAAGAGGCTCACCACGTTTTTTGGCGGGAAGGCCAATGACCGCGGTGACCGGCTTCAAGTGCATAGGTTGCTTCAAACTTTTTTTTTGCTTCTCGTTTTTTGTGTGAGCGTTATTGCCTTTCGTTAAAACCGAATATCTTTATCCGATATTCGCCGTCCCCCTTTTTTTTAAGCCCGTCGCAGGCATTGTGTGAGCGGCACGGCAAACGAAAAGGAACGCGTCTCAAAGCAATAAAAAATGGATCACCAAGAGGTTCGTGCCCAGTGTGTCAAGGCCAGCTCCGTTGGCCACTTAAAGACCATAAAAACAAAAAGGTTTTCCACCAACAAGTCGTGGCCAAAATGTAAGTATTGCCGCCAAACAGGCCCTACGAGCGCCGCCCGAAATAAAAATATAGATTTGCTGCTACGTTTTGTTCGTCTAATGTTTAAGTTTATTATTTATCTATTTTTAAGCAAATACCTGTAATTGCGAGAGGTATTTAATAATAATTTTTATACCCTGAACCCATTGAAAATGGGTAAAAAAGGGTTTAATGGTTTTGTGCAAATGTATGTAACAGGCAGAAGGAAGCATCTCCGACCCCATAAAGTATATATATTCTTGATCAGCATCACTAGCCGAGTCGATTTAGCCATGTCCGTCTGTCTGAATGTCCGTCTGCCCGTCTGCCTGTATGAACGCGTCGATTTCAGAGACTACAAAAGCTAGAAAGCTGATCTTGGTCTCATTCGGTTCGTATATACCATACGCAGATCAAGTTTATTTCAAAACATACTTCGGTTTTCTTAATAACAATATTTATCGCTTTTTATACGCGTTCACGAAGTGAAAAGAGTATATTGGTTTTGTGCAATGTCCGTCTTGCTGTCCGTCTGTCCGTCTGTCCGTCCGTCCGTCTGTCCGTCTGTCCGTATGAACGCAATTATTTTCGCCGCTATTGAAGTTAGAGACTTGAAATTTTGGATATATACTCGTGTGTACCCGCGTCAGATAAAGTGTTAAGGATTTTGAGCTCCGCCCACTGGGGGCGTGGCAAACCGATAACACCTAAAATCGCATATTGCTAAAGTCCACAATTTTAAAGCTAGAGTCACCAATCTTGGTAAGTATATAGCTGGTGACCTCCCAAAAAGATTGCGACCTTGATATCCCGGCTACGCCCACTATAACGCCCCCCAGCGCCCCCGCTCTCAAAAATCGGATATGCATATATCTCCCACAGTTTTTGAGCTAGAGTCACCAAATTTTGCATATACATTGCAGGAATGCTCCCCCAAATATTAAAAAAAAGTTTTTTGGCCACACCCCCTCCCGCCCCCATAATCGCGAAAACCGATACACCTGAAAGGTCAAATCGATAAGTGTTGCATATTTGCACCATTTTAAAGCTAGAGTCACCAAACTTGGTATGTATACAGCTGGTGACCTCCCCCACAGATTGACCCTTTGATATCCCGGCCACGCCCACTAGAACGCCCACCAGCGCCCCCGCCCTGAAAAATCGGAAATGGCTATATCCCCAACAATTTTTAAGCTAGAGTCACCAAATTTGGGAGATATATTACCAGAATGCTCCTCCATAAATCACAGGAAAAAATTTTTGGCCACGCCCTCTCCCGCCCCCGTAATCGCAAAACACGTTATATATGGGGATATATATTAGTGGGAAGCTCCCCCAGAAGAAGTGCTGGCAGTACCCCCCCCCCCCCCCCCCTCCCCCTTCCGCCCACGCAACCCGCGAAAATCTATATCTCGTACAGTTTTAAAGCCAGAGGCACCACATTTAATATGTAGATAGCTGCTGACCTCCCCCAAAGATTGCACATTTGACATCCCGGCCACGCCCACTATAACGCCCCAAACGCCCCCGCTCCGCCGGAAATGCCTATATCTCCCACAGTTTTTAAGCTAGAGTTACCACATTTGGTGGGTAGATAGCTGGTCACCTCCTTTAAAGAGAGGAACAAAATGTTGCCGACGACCACCCCCACCCGCACTCCCCACTCTGCCCCACCCCCAGCAACACACAAATTGCAAAATACCGAAATTTTTTAAAATAGCAATATTTACGAACGTGAACGAGTATAACGCAGTATAAACTATAAAAGCTAGAGCCATGTTCGCGTAAAACATACGAAGAATTTAAATATTTCATGTTTTGGATACCTCCCCCCAATCACCCTCAATATCGAAAAAACCATAAAAACAAAGCAAAAAAAATATACACGTTTGTAGTAAATTGGCTTGTTCATACATTTCGATGATCTAAATAAGTCCTGCAAATTGCATAACGATAGTACATTTAGTTTACGAGCAAATCAAGTATCTATTTTCAGTAGTGGGGCAAAGCGCAGCTGCTTGACAATTTCTGTGTACATGTGCACGCATACATATGTATGTGCAGAATGTCTTGCGTTTTCTAGGAATTTTTTGTTTGTAACGGTTAAGTTAAATTTTAACACAACGAAGATAAGTAAGAGCGTGGTCAAGTTGGTAAGAGTTGTGCCGCGTAACGTGGAGGTCCGGGTTCGAATTCAGCGTTGGTATTGTAGAGCAATGTTGAATTATTTTATTTTTTCGTTATTCGTAATTACAAGTGCAAAATTTTCGTTTTCCTTGATTGTTTGCGATGTTTAAGTAATGTTATATTGTATACGAATAATGTGGTGCAGTTGGTAAGACTTGTGCATCTTATCACGGGGGGACCGAGTTCAACTCCCGGTTGTGGAGTATTTATTTTTCCTTTGGTAATTATTAGTAAATTTTATTTTTTATTTTTAACAGCCTCAATACTCATCAACTGCCGAGAGTTTTTGTGTATGTGTTCATATCTGGGTTCAGGGTATCTACTAGTCGGGCGGTGCCGACTAGAGCAATCTCACTTGTTTTCTACGTCGTTTCTGAAACGTCCATTTGGTAAATTTCAATCTCTGCCTGCTTTAAAGTCGTAAATATTTTAAATTTATGCGACTGTTTAAGTTGAGTATCCCCATCTAGTGGCTATTGTTGTCTTAAACGTAATAGAACATAATAATGTTGTCAATTAAATTCCGTGCCAAAGTAAATTATTGATGTTGTGTGAGTGAGGGGAGTTGCCGAAGTCATGGAATAGGTCAGCTGCAAGTGCTAATTTGTGGGCAATGAGCGACAAAATTTAAATCTGCCCATTGCAGGAAGGGCGGGTACGTCATCGCCGATCACACCAGGCTTGCCAACTTGTTCGGTCATTTGCGTGTGGATTTTTGTATGTATTTTTGAGTGTAGGCTGTTTGTGAAGGAAATTTTGTATCGTCTAAACCGAATAAGAATAAACGTGTTACAAATTCATTGGACAAGAACTAAATAATGTTTATGAGCATGCATTATCAAGAAAAACCATCCAATAATAATTAAGCTGGTGTTCACGAAAACAGCAAACACACAGTTAAAAAATTTTTGAAGTAATTTAGTCAGATACATTTAAGGCTATAGGCAATCAAACATTAAAAAATTAAGAGTAGTGCAACTTAAGCCGATGCTTCACATTGAAAATGAAAAAAAGTGGTCATACAGACATTTCAATTTAAATATCGATACAAAACGATTACTTTAAGAATGGTATCACTCCAACGAAATATCGAAAGTGAATAGGCAAACGAAGCGTACGTAGACATACATGTATATATTCAAAAGAAATGTTAACTCTGTAAATTTCCAGAAAATAAAATACACTTAAATTGTAGTATTCGTAAACTACTGCGTTTGGGGTTACTACTTTTGTACACAGGTAGGGGTATTAATTTTACAAAGAACTTGACTCAACTAGCTTTATTTCGCTTCTCCTGACGAAAATTTGGAATATCGGATAAATTGAGAACTTTGGTGCCATAGCAATTTCGTGTATCGGTATGCTTGTATACATACATACCATACAGAATTGGCAACTGCCAGTTGATTGATGATTGGGAAAGGTTTGTCTGTTTGATGGTTAAACAAGTGAGATTGCTCTAGTCGGGACCGCCCGACTAGTAGATACCCTGAACCCAGAAATGAACACATACACACACACTCTCGGCAGTTGATGAGTATGGATCCTATTAAAAATAATAATAAAAAAAAAAAATAATTACCAACGGAAAAAGAAATGTTCCGCAGCCGGGGCTTGAACTCGGTCTCCCCGTCTTAAGATGCACGACTCTTACCAACTGCACCACACTACCGCATTTTTCGCGAATGATATAACATTACTTAAAGTCGCAAAAAGTCAAGGAGAACGAAAATTTTGCACTTGTCATTAAAACGATACAAATTAATAATAATTATATTTATGAATAACGAAAAAATAAAAGAATTCAACATTACTCTACCATACCAGCGCTGAATTCGAACCCAGTCCTCCGCGTTATGAGGCACAACTCTTACCCACTGGACCACGCTCTTACTTCACTTCGTTGTGTTAAAATTCAATTTAACCGTTGCCTAAAAAATTCCTAGGAAAACGCAAGACTTTCTGGACGTGCATATGTATGCGTGCACATGTACACAGAAATTGCCAAGCAGCTGCGCTTTGCCCCCACTACTGAAAATAGATTCTTGATTTGCTCGTAAACTAAATGTACGATCGTTATGAAATTTTCAGGACTTATTCAGATCATCGATATGTATGTACAAACCAATTTGCACGTGTGTAGTATTTGATTTGTGTTTTTTTGGTTTTATCGATATTGGGGGCGATTGGGGGAGGTATCCAAAACCTGAAGGGCTTAAATTCTTCGTATATTTTACGCGAACATAAAAAATAAATTTGGTGGCTCTAGCTTTTATAATTTGGGAGTTATGCTTAAAAAACCGAGTCAAAAAAGCGATAAATATCGATAATAAGAAAACGGAAAGAGTTATCGATGTTTTGAAATAAACTTGATCTGCGTATGGTATATACAAACCGAATGAGACCAAGATCAGCTTTCTAGCTTTTGTAGTCTCTGAAATCGACGCGTTCATACAGACGGACGGACAGACAGACAGACAGACAGACGGACAGACAGACGGACATGGCTAAATCGACTCGGCTAGTGATGCTGATCAAGAATATATATACTTTATGGGGTCGGAGATGCTTCCTTCTGTCTGTTACATACATTTGCACAAAACCATTATACCCTTTACCCATTTTCAATGGGTTCAGGGTATAAAAACACTGATGGGTAGCCAGTTGACGACTGCGACAGCGACGAAGGCAAATTAGGAAATAACTAGCAGATGTAATTTCAATTTCGTATGGAAATTGTAAGCATGAATGAGATTAAAAACCATAGAATGAATGTTTTTATCAAGTCAATTCCGGGTGCAGCCAGTAATGCGCTAATAGCTCAGAAACCCGACACGCTATCAACGCCAATTTGTCCTCCCACAGCATCTCGCCAAGAACCAACACACTCAATATATGATCTCCCGGAATTTGACAGTTCAGCAAAAGTGTGGCCAATGCTTAAAGAAACGCTCACTATGACCACCGAGCAATGTGAATACAGCAATAGGCAAAATTTAATGCGCATGCAGAGGGCTCTCAAGGGAAAAGCAAGGGAAACAGTCGACTGAATGCTTAATCATAGCCGGAACGTAGTAAACATCATGCAATCCCTGGAGTAGAATTAAGGTAGGCCCGTAAGGTTAACAAAATGTCAAATACTGCGCTTATGGGAAATTGTCAAGATTCAAGATGGTAAGTTAGATCAACTAATTGTTTTCATGACAAAGGTGCCAAATTTGGCGTCATTTTTTGAAGCTACGGCCTGACTACACTTGGCAAATCCGACTCTAACGGAAAAAATCTTGCTGAAACTACGGTATAAAAAAGGCTTGAGTGGGCATGACTTACCGGTTATCAAACAATGAATTACTTCAGAGTGTACCTGTAGCATTTAGCTGCACATGTATAAGACACAGGAGTAGTCACTGATCACACAAAAGAATAGAATATATTCTTTCAAAAGAAGTCAGAAATAATAATAGGAAGCAGTGCTGTGTATGTTGGAATAACACAATGGCGAAAAATACAAAACTGTTACCCAGCTGAAGTGCGATGAAATGTGGAAGTTTGTTAGAACTAACAATCTCTGTTTTAACTATTTAAAGAACGGCCACACCAGCTGGGACTGTAAGAACAACCATAAGAACAACCATAAATGCAATGGTTTGGCAATAATCAACAACCAGATTGACTGTTAGTATATCAGGTCATATCAATGATAGGGTCTACAAATTAAATGTTAGAACAATAAAGAACATACAGTTGTCAAGACAGACAGTAAATATGTCTACGTTAAAACTCACTTTTCGTTACCTTACATCCATTGCAGTGGAAGATTATATGGATTAAACACCGGAACTCTTAATAAGTCTGGATAATGTGCATTTATTCTTGCCGAAGATAATGCAATCAATGGCCTAAATTGCGCTAGCGGCAGTAGCGGACACTAAACTGGGATGGTTTGTCTATTGCAAATGTGACAGCGAAATGGTGTGAAGAATAATTCAAATGGTGTGCATTAATTTAATGATGCTAGTGACAACCTCATTGACCAGTTGGCGCTTGACTACATCACTACATCACGCGTGCACGAAGTTAAGAATCATGTTGAAGGCCATGAAATTCAAAGATCAAGACAACTGCTTGAACAAACCGCTCGCCGTGTGGTGACTGCCTTATTCATTCGTATCATTTCGACAAAGCAATAACAGGGCTACAAAGAGACAGCTAGCTCTCGAAAGAAAGTTTAATCAAGAGCCAGAGTACCAGAAGCAATATAACTTAATGATGATGGAATATGAGAGAAAGGGCTACATGAAACAACTCAATTATAATGAAATTGAGAAATCTTCCCCGGGCGACTGGTACTTGCCCCACTTTGGTGTCACGACCCCAAAAAACATTGGAATGTTTCAAATTGTGTTTGACGCTTCAGCTAAACTCAATTTTGCTGACTGGACTTGATGAATGGCAATCATTAACGCACGTTCTACTAAAGTTCCGGAAAACACGAATAATTATTTGGAGATCGGAGCCTTGTAAGGAAATGAAGACCTTCAGTGCGAAGTACTCTCCAGCTTCGGCCCCATACATTAGAAACAAGAATACGTCTGAATTTAAAGAGATGTATCCTGAAACCGTGGATGCCATAATAAGAAATAATTATGTAGACGACTTGGTACACTGTCACTTATGTGAGGAGGATTGCACACCAAATCATCGAAGTACATCGTAAAGGGCGCTTTCTGCTGATAAAATTTGTTTCCAATTCAGAGATATGCAGATAAGTGTTTGCTGAAGGTGACACTGACGAGGTCTTGGTCTTGATAAAGACGAATTATCTCATTTTGCAAGATAAATAAGTCTTTGTTTTATGGTAAAAAGGTAAAAACAAAAGGAAAGGTATTGCGAGTAGTTATGTCGATATCAATTATCACAAAACTACTACTTCAGTTAATTTGGCAAAACAAAACTGGTTGGTTCTTGAGACACAAGAGGAGTATGCGGCAGTCGAAACTGGCAACTTGGAAATTACCAGAGATTTATCGCCAGACACCTGCATTCGAGGGATAAAAAAATTCATTGCTCGACGACGAAGACCGAAAAGAACACGCTCGGATAATGGCACTAATTTAGTTGGTGCGAAAAAGGAACATAAAATTAAGCTGCAGCGCATGGATCATGAAAAGATAGCAGCCGGACTTGCCACCGACAGGTTTAAATGGCTTTTTAAATGCCTGTTAAGCCCTCATGCAGGAAGATGTTGGGAATAACTAGTACGCAGCGTCAAATAGGATGTTCTCTACAGTCTTATATGCGACGCAGAGAACATTGTAATTGCCCGACTTGTCGCATATATTGCTTTAGATAGCCCGATAGATAACCCGATAACACCGAATCACTGTCTTTCAGTCAGTTAAAATTTTTAGTGGTCAACGGAGTCGGTCTTGGCAGATGGGACTCAAGCCGAGTCAGATTCAACCGGAACACACACACTCAGTTGTTTTTTTTTTTATTACTCTGAGCCGCGTTCCTTTTTGCCTCCGGGTGCCGTACCTCTCACACAATGCCTACGACGTCCTTCAAAAAAGGGGGGCACAGAAGAAGAGTTTTGCAGGTGCGCCTGGCGCTTGGGACGAAAGGTAATTATGCGGCGTGACCTGCTGTTGGTCACATGTTTGAAATAATACAATTAGTACACAGTTACTTTTGCTTAAACACAAACGTACGCTGACTTACGCTCACACTAAAAACGATATGAAAAAAAATGTTAGAAGTAACCTATTAACTTGTGCACTTGTTGCAGTCACCGCGGTCATTGGCCTTCCGCCAAAAAACGTCGTGAGCCTCTGTCTACCTTTTTCTCTCTTTCTCTCTCTCTCTCTAGCGTTATAAGGCATTATACAGTCACCCTCGAGAAGGCCCTGCCAACTGTTTTGACCTTGTAGTATGCAATGAACAGGGCCGCTTACCTCGAAAAATTTCCCCCAGGGTCGCGGTGGTGCCGAAAATCGTTTGGGCGTTTGGGTCAAATACAACACCACGGCAATTTGAAGTTAGGCGTCGGCATGAACGATCAAATTGTCGTCCGTATTTGCTGGCTCCGTTTGGCTTGTTGCCCACCTCTACGGAACGCCCAACGTAGGCCACACACACTTCGTCCTGCTACACCTCCAGGTCCTTCGCGTGGACTACACCCACCGATCTCCGCCCCCGTCATCAACCTCGTAAGCGTTGTTTCCCACGGCTCGGACTATGCGATACTTGCGGAATTTCCTGGACAATTTTGCATTGAAGGCTTTGCTGAAGTCACTCAGCACAATGAAATTTGCGCGCACGTTTGTCGCAGTGCTATCCACTACGCTCGAATGCTTTATGCAGGTGTTGTTTCACCTCTTTCTGCACCAACCGGATTTTGTCCTGTGTTTCCAGATCAAAAATCACGTGTTCGCCCGGTGACCGCAATTTCCGCGCTAGTTTATAGCTGGCTCCATTTGGGTACATGTGCTGCACAAAGACAGTAAAAAACCGTGTTACCCCAGTTGCGCTATGGACAGCATTGCGAACTGCAATGTTAGATTGCTCTAAGTAGGATCGGATCGGCGCTAGCACGGTTGGTTGACACTTTCCGCTGCGGTGCTCTGGGGGGAATAGGCTGCCGTCTTTATATTCCATAGGAGTCGATCATGTTCTCAGACTTCTTCGAGAATTGTCGGCGGTTGTCCGAGTGAATCGTCTTAGGAACGCCGAATTTGAAAAACACTTCATGCATGAGAAATTCGACAACGTTCTCTGCCGTGGCGTCTCTCATGGGCTTTAGAAAGGAAAACATTGAGATGTGGACGACGACTTCTAATACCCACGCATGACCCCTCTTCGACTGCCGATACATTTGCAGAAAATCAATGAAGATTTTCTGGAATGGCCATTCCGTCTTTAGCTCTTGCCCTATAGAGACCTGCATCCTTGCAAACTCCGCATTTGCCAACGTGCGCGAATGCGGACATGCGCCGCCATCTTGGGCAAGTAGAACGGTTTTAACTTCCACTACTTCGCCACTACGGACCAATTCGTGTTACCCCAGTTGCGCTATGGACAGCATTGCGAACTGCAATGTTAGATTGCTCTAAGTAGGATCGGATCGGCGCTAGCACGGTTGGTTGACACTTTCCGCTGCGGTGCTCTGGGGGGAATAGGCTGCCGTCTTTATATTCCATAGGAGTCGATCATGTTCTCAGACTTCTTCGAGAATTGTCGGCGGTTGTCCGAGTGAATCGTCTTAGGAACGCCGAATTTGAAAAACACTTCATGCATGAGAAATTCGACAACGTTCTCTGCCGTGGCGTCTCTCATGGGCTTTAGAAAGGAAAACATTGAGATGTGGACGACGACTTCTAATACCCACGCATGACCCCTCTTCGACTGCCGATACATTTGCAGAAAATCAATGAAGATTTTCTGGAATGGCCATTCCGTCTTTAGCTCTTGCCCTATAGAGACCTGCATCCTTGCAAACTCCGCATCTGCCAACGTGCGCGAATGCGGACATGCGCCGCCATCTTGGGCAAGTAGAACTGCATTCGCAACAAATGGAGCGTTTTTGCTGCGCCTCCATGAGATGCCTTCGCGTCCACATGGGCCTGTTCCATCAGCGTCACGCATATCGACTCTGGCACCCACAATTTTCATGGTATGCCCTCACCTTCGTCCTCTAGCCTCTCAAACCCCGTCCGTTTGTACAGGAGACTGTCTTGTACCTGGAGGTCTGGCAAACGATCCCGATTCTTGGGCCTCTTGAACCAAGTCGTGGTATTCTGCAGTCTTAAGCGACGTTGTCTGCTCCCTTCCTGTGGTCGATCAGGAAGTCGAAATATTGTACGCGCAAGGACCATCTCCCTAGGTGTCCGTCCAGGTCTCGCAATGACATGAGCCATTTGAGACTGCCGTGATCTCTGATTACCGTAAATGGCATCATTTTAATGTACGGCCTAAATTTCGTCACCGATTAGTTAACCTGGTGTTTGTCCATCTTGGCGGAGAAGAACGCTATTAGCCTTTCATTGCCCTCGGCGTCTATTTGAAAGAGGACAGCCCCTACCCCGAAATGGGATGCATCACATTGTACACAAAATCGACGCAAAAAGTCGTTGTGAACCAGTACGGGAGCAGGCGTAAGCGCCTCTTTCAATGCTCACACTGCTTCGGCCGCCTCATCGCTCAGCTTGGAATTCCCTCTCGTGTTCCCTTTCAAGGTTTCTATCAATGACGCCGTTATTTTTTAAAAGTTTCTAAAAAATCACCATCTGGCGCTTGCCAAAATCTACGCACTTTTTTAACAGATCGGGGTTCTGGGATTCGTCGAATCGCTGCTTCACGGTCCGGGTCCGTACGTAAGCTTTCGCCGGCTATTATAAACCCGAGATAGTTGAGACTCTTGAAGCAAAACTTGGATTTTTTTAGCCTGATCGTCAAGTTCGCCTTCCGCAGACTCTGCGCAATTTCATCGATTACGCTGGGCTCTATTACTATCGAGGCGTTGGACTTGGCCGGGCCCACGACGTCAGGATACCCAAATAAGCCTGCTGTTCTAGCAAATATAAAAACGGCATGTCCTTTTCAACCTGCTTATGTGCTTTTACCCGAACTCGGCCTATAATAGATCGATCATCGCCCAAAGCTGTTCGCACACTTGACACATAGCGTTCTATCGGTAATCCGATTTCTGATAGAAAATCGCGAGAGCCTCGTCCCAAGAGACTAACTGAAGCGCCTGTATCCAACAGTCCAGCAATATTTTTGCCTTTTATGCTGACGGCCTCAACTACTTTCCTTCGCTCCAAGCGTCGCCTCATGAATCGCTCAATTGCCTTTTTCATTTTGCGAGTGACCAAACGCATCCCATCCAACTGTCGTGCTTCCAAAATTTTATTTCTAGCTATTCAGATGCCCTTTTTCTCTCTTCAAAGGGTTGGTGCCTTATTATGCTACTCTGCATGCAACCTATATTAGAGTCGGCCTTGGTTTTAACTTCCACTACTTCGCCACTACGGACCAATTCGTGTTACCCCAGTTGCGCTATGGACAGCATTGCGAACTGCAATGTTAGATTGCTTTAAGTAGGATCGGATCGGCGCTAGCACGGTTGGTTGACACTTTCCGCTGCGGTGCTCTGGGGGGAATAGGCTGCCGTCTTTATATTCCATAGGAGTCGATCATGTTCTCAGACTTCTTCGAGAATTGTTGGCGGTTGTCCGAGTGAATCGTCTTAGGAACGCCGAATTTGAAAAACACTTCATGCATGAGAAATTCGACAACGTTCTCTGCCGTGGCGTCTCTCATGGGCTTTAGAAAGGAAAACATTGATATGTGGACGACGACTTCTAATACCCACGCATGACCCCTCTTCGACTGCCGATACATTTGCAGAAAATCAATGAAGATTTTCTGGAATGGCCATTCCGTCTTTAGCTCTTGCCCTATAGAGACCTGCATCCTTGCAAACTCCGCATCTGCCAACGTGCGCGAATGCGGACATGCGCCGCCATCTTGGGCAAGTAGAACTGCATTCGCAACAAATGGAGCGTTTTTGCTGCGCCTCCATGAGATGCCTTCGCGTCCACATGGGCCTGTTCCATCAGCGTCACGCATATCGACTCTGGCACCCACAATTTTCATGGTATGCCCTCACCTTCGTCCTCTAGCCTCTCAAACCCCGTCCGTTTGTACAGGAGACTGTCTTGTACCTGGAGGTCTGGCAAACGATCCCGATTCTTGGGCCTCTTGAACCAAGACGTGGTATTCTGCAGTCTTAAGCGACGTTGTCAGCTCCCTTCCTGTGGTCGATCAGGAAGTCGAAATATTGTACGCGCAAGGACCATCTCCCTAGGTGTCCGTCCAGGTCTCGCAATGACATGAGCCATTTGAGACTGCCGTGATCTCTGATTACCGTAAATGGCATCATTTTAATGTACGGCCTAAATTTCTGGACGGCTAGCACCGCGGCGAGGCACTCTTTCTCCGTCACCGATTAGTTAACCTGGTGTTTGTCCATCTTGGCGGAGAAGAACGCTATTAGCCTTTCATTGCCCTCGGCGTCTATTTGAAAGAGGACAGCCCCTACCCCGAAATGGGATGCATCACATTGTACACAAAATCGACGCAAAAAGTCGTTGTGAACCAGTACGGGAGCAGGCGTAAGCGCCTCTTTCAATGCTCACACTGCTTCGGCCGCCTCATCGCTCAGCTTGGAATTCCCTCTCGTGTTCCCTTTCAAGGTTTCTATCAATGACGCCGTTATTTTTTAAAAGTTTCTAAAAAATCACCATCTGGCGCTTGCCAAAATCTACGCACTTTTTTAACAGATCGGGGTTCTGGGATTCGTCGAATCGCTGCTTCACGGTCCGGGTCCGTACGTAAGCTTTCGCCGGCTATTATAAGCCCGAGATAGTTGAGACTCTTGAAGCAAAACTTGGATTTTTTTAGCCTGATCGTCAAGTTCGCCTTCCGCAGACTCTGCGCTACCAGTCTCAAATAATTCAAATGCGTCTTAAAATTTCCAGGCATACAAATACATTTGACGTAAGCTGCGTAGGGAAAGCATGAAAGGCATTGTGGCAAATTGATAGAGCGGTCGCCCTGGCCCAGTAAAGGCCGTGTATGCTTTGCTACTTTTCTGTATATTAATTTGCCAGAATGCAAACTTCAGGTCAACGATGAAAATGTAGAATGTCTGATCGATCCGCGACAGTATACCCTTAATGCAAGGGAGCGGATAGGCGTCTTTGAAGGTAACAGCATTGAGCTTGCAAGCATCAAAGCAGAATCGATTTTTATCCGGCCTTCGCACAATTGTAGTGCGCTTACTCCACGGACTATCACTGTCTTCGATTACTCCCAAGGCCAAGATGTTGGCCTACCTCACCCCAGACAACTTCCTGCATCGCGAGAGATAGCGGATAGTGGCGGTTCTTTCCTTCGATCAGCTCGATCTAATGCACATCTATTGTCGTTTTCCCTAGTCCTACCTTCTCAAAAGCCAAAAAGTCTTTCTTCACCGCCTCCCACGGACTTATCTGCCTCTAAATTCGGTCTAATTTCGGTCCTTTTTCCTCCGCGTCGTGCGGAGGCTCTATTACTATCGAGGCGTTGGACTTGGCCGGGCCCACGACGTCAGGATACCCAAATAAGCCTGCTGTTCTAGCAAATATAAAAACGGCATGTCCTTTTCAACCTGCTTATGTGCTTTTACCCGAACTCGGCCTATAATAGATCGATCATCGCCCAAAGCTGTTCGCACACTTGACACATAGCGTTCTATCGGTAATCCGATTTCTGATAGAAAATCGCGAGAGCCTCGTCCCAAGAGACTAACTGAAGCGCCTGTATCCAACAGTCCAGCAATATTTTTGCCTTTTATGCTGACGGCCTCAACTACTTTCCTTCGCTCCAAGCGTCGCCTCATGAATCGCTCAATTGCCTTTTTCATTTTGCGAGTGACCAAACGCATCCCATCCAACTGTCGTGCTTCCAAAATTTTATTTCTAGCTATTCAGATGCCCTTTTTCTCTCTTCAAAGGGTTGGTGCCTTATTATGCTACTCTGCATGCAACCTATATTAGAGTCGGCCTTGGTTTTAACTTCCACTACTTCGCCACTACGGACCAATTCGTGTTACCCCAGTTGCGCTATGGACAGCATTGCGAACTGCAATGTTAGATTGCTCTAAGTAGGATCGGATCGGCGCTAGCACGGTTGGTTGACACTTTCCGCTGCGGTGCTCTGGGGGGAATAGGCTGCCGTCTTTATATTCCATAGGAGTCGATCATGTTCTCAGACTTCTTCGAGAATTGTCGGCGGTTGTCCGAGTGAATCGTCTTAGGAACGCCGAATTTGAAAAACACTTCATGCATGAGAAATTCGACAACGTTCTCTGCCGTGGCGTCTCTCATGGGCTTTAGAAAGGAAAACATTGATATGTGGACGACGACTTCTAATACCCACGCATGACCCCTCTTCGACTGCCGATACATTTGCAGAAAATCAATGAAGATTTTCTGGAATGGCCATTCCGTCTTTAGCTCTTGCCCTATAGAGACCTGCATCCTTGCAAACTCCGCATTTGCCAACGTGCGCGAATGCGGACATGCGCCGCCATCTTGGGCAAGTAGAACGGTTTTAACTTCCACTACTTCGCCACTACGGACCAATTCGTGTTACCCCAGTTGCGCTATGGACAGCATTGCGAAGTGCAATGTTAGATTGCTCTAAGTAGGATCGGATCGGCGCTAGCACGGTTGGTTGACACTTTCCGCTGCGGTGCTCTGGGGGGAATAGGCTGCCGTCTTTATATTCCATAGGAGTCGATCATGTTCTCAGACTTCTTCGAGAATTGTCGGCGGTTGTCCGAGTGAATCGTCTTAGGAACGCCGAATTTGAAAAACACTTCATGCATGAGAAATTCGACAACGTTCTCTGCCGTGGCGTCTCTCATGGGCTTTAGAAAGGAAAACATTGAGATGTGGACGACGACTTCTAATACCCACGCATGACCCCTCTTCGACTGCCGATACATTTGCAGAAAATCAATGAAGATTTTCTGGAATGGCCATTCCGTCTTTAGCTCTTGCCCTATAGAGACCTGCATCCTTGCAAACTCCGCATTTGCCAACGTGCGCGAATGCGGACATGCGCCGCCATCTTGGGCAAGTAGAACGGTTTTAACTTCCACTACTTCGCCACTACGGACCAATTCGTGTTACCCCAGTTGCGCTATGGACAGCATTGCGAACTGCAATGTTAGATTGCTCTAAGTAGGATCGGATCGGCGCTAGCACGGTTGGTTGACACTTTCCGCTGCGGTGCTCTGGGGGGAATAGGCTGCCGTCTTTATATTCCATAGGAGTCGATCATGTTCTCAGACTTCTTCGAGAATTGTCGGCGGTTGTCCGAGTGAATCGTCTTAGGAACGCCGAATTTGAAAAACTCTTCATGCATGAGAAATTCGACAACGTTCTCTGCCGTGGCGTCTCTCATGGGCTTTAGAAAGGAAAACATTGAGATGTGGACGACGACTTCTAATACCCACGCATGACCCCTCTTCGACTGCCGATACATTTGCAGAAAATCAATGAAGATTTTCTGGAATGGCCATTCCGTCTTTAGCTCTTGCCCTATAGAGACCTGCATCCTTGCAAACTCCGCATCTGCCAACGTGCGCGAATGCGGACATGCGCCGCCATCTTGGGCAAGTAGAACTGCATTCGCAACAAATGGAGCGTTTTTGCTGCGCCTCCATGAGATGCCTTCGCGTCCACATGGGCCTGTTCCATCAGCGTCACGCATATCGACTCTGGCACCCACAATTTTCATGGTATGCCCTCACCTTCGTCCTCTAGCCTCTCAAACCCCGTCCGTTTGTACAGGAGACTGTCTTGTACCTGGAGGTCTGGCAAACGATCCCGATTCTTGGGCCTCTTGAACCAAGTCGTGGTATTCTGCAGTCTTAAGCGACGTTGTCTGCTCCCTTCCTATGGTCGATCAGGAAGTCGAAATATTGTACGCGCAAGGACCATCTCCCTAGGTGTCCGTCCAGGTCTCGCAATGACATGAGCCATTTGAGACTGCCGTGATCTCTGATTACCGTAAATGGCATCATTTTAATGTACGGCCTAAATTTCTGGACGGCTAGCACCGCGGCGAGGCACTCTTTCTCCGTCACCGATTAGTTAACCTGGTGTTTGTCCATCTTGGCGGAGAAGAACGCTATTAGCCTTTCATTGCCCTCGGCGTCTATTTGAAAGAGGACAGCCCCTTCCCCGAAATGGGATGCATCACATTGTACACAAAATCGACGCAAAAAGTCGTTGTGAACCAGTACGGGAGCAGGCGTAAGCGCCTCTTTCAATGCTCACACTGCTTCGGCCGCCTCATCGCTCAGCTTGGAATTCCCTCTCGTGTTCCCTTTCAAGGTTTCTATCAATGACGCCGTTATTTTTTAAAAGTTTCTAAAAAATCACCATCTGGCGCTTGCCAAAATCTACGCACTTTCTTAACAGATCGGGGTTCTGGGATTCGTCGAATCGCTGCTTCACGGTCCGGGTCCGTACGTAAGCTTTCGCCGGCTATTATAGGCCCGAGATAGTTGAGACTCTTGAAGCAAAACTTGGATTTTTTTAGCCTGATCGTCAAGTTCGCCTTCCGCAGACTCTGCGCTACCAGTCTCAAATAATTCAAATGCGTCTTAAAATTTCCAGGCATACAAATACATTTGACGTAAGCTGCGTAGGGAAAGCATGAAAGGCATTGTGGCAAATTGATAGAGCGGTCGCCCTGGCCCAGTAAAGGCCGTGTATGCTTTGCTACTTTTCTGTATATTAATTTGCCAGAATGCAAACTTCAGGTCAACGATGAAAATGTAGAATGTCTGATCGATCCGCGACAGTATACCCTTAATGCAAGGGAGCGGATAGGCGTCTTTGAAGGTAACAGCATTGAGCTTGCAAGCATCAAAGCAGAATCGGTTTTTATCCGGCCTTCGCACAATTGTAGTGCGCTTACTCCACGGACTATCACTGTCTTCGATTACTCCCAAGGCCAAGATGTTGGCCTACCTCACCCCAGACAACTTCCTGCATCGCGAGAGATAGCGGATAGTGGCGGTTCTTTCCTTCGATCAGCTCGATCTAATGCACATCTATTGTCGTTTTCCCTAGTCCTACCTTCTCAAAAGCCAAAAAGTCTTTCTTCACCGCCTCCCACGGACTTATCTGCCTCTAAATTCGGTCTAATTTCGGTCCTTTTTCCTCCGCGTCGTGCGGAGGCTCTATTACTATCGAGGCGTTGGACTTGGCCGGGCCCACGACGTCAGGATACCCAAATAAGCCTGCTGTTCTAGCAAATATAAAAACGGCATGTCCTTTTCAACCTGCTTATGTGCTTTTACCCGAACTCGGCCTATAATAGATCGATCATCGCCCAAAGCTGTTCGCACACTTGACACATAGCGTTCTATCGGTAATCCGATTTCTGATAGAAAATCGCGAGAGCCTCGTCCCAAGAGACTAACTGAAGCGCCTGTATCCAACAGTCCAGCAATATTTTTGCCTTTTATGCTGACGGCCTCAACTACTTTCCTTCGCTCCAAGCGTCGCCTCATGAATCGCTCAATTGCCTTTTTCATTTTGCGAGTGACCAAACGCATCCCATCCAACTGTCGTGCTTCAAAAATTTTATTTCTAGCTATTCAGATGCCCTTTTTCTCTCTTCAAAGGGTTGGTGCCTTATATTTCTACTCTGCATGCAACCTATATTAGAGTCGGCCTTGGTTTTAACTTCCACTACTTCGCCACTACGGACAAATTCGTGAACGTACCTCTCCCACTCTGGTAACGCTCGATCTGACGTTTCCCGAGCAGTCCGGTCATTTTGGAGCGAAAGTGTCCGGCTTGCTACAGCGGTGGGAAAATACTTTTCGCTTTTCATTGAGGCAATCTGCCCTGCGTATTTATGGTGTGCTCCGTACTCGAATACTACGCAGACCTAAGCTCGCCTCGATCACGTTGCACCCTTCTCGCCGGAAGTCTACTGACTACATCCATAGCGTATATGGAGTCCCTCAAGCCCTTGTTTACCAGCATTATTAGCCTCGACTCAGGTACGGAGCTTCTAAGCGTGATCTGATGCGACCAAGGAACTTCGACGGATATACGAGAACGCCGCGCCGGAGTATCTACTCTACATAAGGAGGAACGACTTCAGGAGCGTGGTACAGCTTACACAGATGACCAAGGAGTACGAGAGCGTGCGGGAGCAGAGTCGGACATACGAAGACGCGGTTCTACGGACACAGATCACCCCACCTCAGGCGTCGATGGGAGCAGCGATGCTGGACGGAGGATCACGAGGCTTCTACAACCCTTCCGGGCTACTTCTTGGCCAGAGCCTGCAGTTTGGACGAATGGAGCAATCCCCCAGGCGGCCACGGTTCGTCATGATGAAGCAACCCACAAAAGGATTGGACGAGGGGAGATGCAGCCAACCAACTCACGAAGTACCTGCGACCGATGCGGCAGCGACGGACACTTCGCCAGGTATTGCAATGCACCAATCCAGGAGTTCTGCCGGCAGTGCGAAAAGAAATGCACCAACACGCAGAATTGTTGCCAAAAGGGCAACCAGGGAAACTCGAGGCGGCGCCACTCATGCCGGGACCAGGTGGGCGCCGGCTATTCTATAACCCGGAATGAAACGGAGTATAAGGCGTCGAGGGAGGTCGGATTGTGGCTACGGTAGGGGTCGGGGACAGCGAATCGTCGGTCACAAGCGACAATCGTGAGCAAGGAGGCTGCTCGGAGACTGGCGAGTCACGGACGGATGCACGCGACGCGGGCGCACATAAGGCTGGCGGACGGGTCAGCTTTAAGAATTAGGCAGGTAATAGGAGAAGGAATTAAACTGGCAGGGCGCGAGGTTGAAATGCCCCTTCTGGTAATGGACTCCATGTTTGATCAGCTGATCCAGGGTATGGATTTTCTGCGCGTAGTCGGCACAAAGATACAGAGCGGGCGTGCGGAGTTGAGACTGGAGGCGGGGAAGGCCCCCGTCAAGGGGGACATGGTACATCCTGCTGCCAAGACGAAATCGGTCGGCAACCCGGGTGAAGGTGCAGTGACCTGCGGGGCAGGCAAACTTCAGGAGGGAAGTTGACGCGATGATCGGAACGGCCAGCACGGTATCGCAGACTGGTTCGAAAATGGCGCAAGCAACGGAGGCGCATCAAGAGGATGCGGAAAGGCTGTAGCGGAATGGCGGCAAACCACCACGTCTGGTTGACTCGAAGACGGAAGGCCTAGTGGGATGCGACGGGCCAGGACACCATCCAAGAGGAGCCAGGCAGCCATGGTCGGAGAACGCGGAGGCGAAAAGCACTTCAGAGCCCGGAAAAGTTCCCAGACTCCTCTTGGCAGAATGGGAACTTGTAACTGAAAATTGTATGTGAGAAAAGGTCGACGACAGCGGGTTCTCCAGGAATGTCACGATGCACCCACTGCGGGGCACCAAGGAGTACGGAAAACGGTGACGAGGTTGGCTCAGCGTTGTTAGTGGCCGGGGATGTTCAGGGACGCCGCCAGGTACGTGAGGCACTGCACCAACAGCCAACACCAACAGTGCAGCAGCTCAATCAAGCAGAGCACATGCTCATTCGCCAGGTGGCTTAGCCATGGTCTGTGCTTTGTGCGGACTTCATCGGTCCACTCGATCCACGATCAACGCATGGGAAAACAATGCTGTTGGTCTTCCACGATGCGTTCTCCAAGTGGGTGCAAATTCGGATTCCCACGCAAACCGGTATGCGACAATGGTGTATATTTCATGAGCCGAGCCATTAAGGTGTTCATGAATTCACTCGGGGTGGAAATCCAGTACACGGCGCCGTATTGTCCGCAGGAAAACCCCATGGAGAGGACCAACCGGACGGCATAGACAATTCGTAGAGGGCCATCAGAGTTCTTGGGACGCGTTGCTCCCAGAGATCTCGCTGGCATAGCGAATTCGACGGGCTTCTCCCCAGCATTCCTTGTACAAGGCAGGGAGCCCCGCCTTCCCGCCGCACTGTATGACGAGGTAACGCCAGGACCTGGAGCCAAACACCAGAAGTCACGAGAAAAGGCGGAGAGGCTAAAGGAAGTCTTGTAAAGTAGTTCCTAAGCCGGGGTATGAATCTCAGTCTGACCAAGGTTGTTTACAAGAAAATTTGTAAGTCACTGGGACGCTAGGTTTTAGGGGGACAATATAAACTCTCTCTCCAAATTCAAGATACCCCGTCCCTACGAACGGAGAAGCCCGAGCTGATCTCTCGGCTCCCTCGTATCGTCCCCGATCGTATTCACGTTCGGGTATATACCACGACCGCGGCCACGCCTCCTATTTCGACTCGGGTCCGGACGACACCGTGACCACACCCCCCGCTAGGTTAGGGAGGCTCCCGTAACCGCTAATACTACACGCGTCCGGGGTACCCCGTGGCCGTGCCTGCCGACTAGGTTAGGGAAATCCCTTGACCGCTAACGCTACACGGATCTGGCCCCGCCTAGACCGTGCCTGCCGACTAGATTGGGACCGCTACACTATGAAGGTCAGGGAAATCCCTCGACCCAGCTACCTAACTGGGTCAGGCACCACGCCTCGACCACGTGTCCACCCACGCCAGGTTCTCACCCGGCAATTCTCCCTAACCAACTATTGCTCTTTTTCTTCAGTGCTCGTCCGCACTATCCTCACTGTACACGCACGTGTTCACTCGACGTCGCGGCTTCTCTTTTTACTTTTATTCGCGACCGACATGCGACCGATCAATTCAAGGGCTCGACACTAATTAATTTGTCGCCTTTCGTCGCTCGCGGCAGCAGCCCAATTTTCCGACAGCTTTTGTCTTTCGCCGCAAAGCCGCTCTCTCGCCTGAGCTTTCGGCAGCTGATCGCAGGGCTGCTCTCGATGGCGCCCTTAGCAGCTGGTCGCTGTCGATGAACAATGCCTGCCTGCCATGTCACTAATTCTAACGATTATTCCAATAATACTAATAATATTTCTTAAACTAAAATTAACGTTTTTATCTCCTTCATTGTACTCCAGTTAAGCTCGGCTCTTGTTTCTATTTCTTATTATTTATTTCTTAATATTACTTTCTATTCTATTGTGGGCGGTTGCGTATCCCGTCCTCTTCCAGGGTCAAACGGGTCCGGTGGCTGCGGCGATTCATCAACGTCGCTCGTTCCATAGCCTGCTGAATGATGTCGACCGGCAATAAGCCGTCCCGGCTGACTACCCTCCAGGCTGACGATGGACGTACCCTCGAGGATACCGCTCCTCCCTCAAACAGTGGTAGCGACGGTCTCGGCAATGGGGGGGACCGGCGGTTCGACAGCGTAGCCTGGGCCGGGACCCTTCTGCGCGCTACGTCTCGCGGTACACCCCCTCCCGCGTTCCATCGCGCCAAGGATACAATCGGGGGTGGTGGTGGCGCTGGGAGCTCCACCGCCTTCGCTTGGGGCAGCCACGAAGCTTCGGCGATCCTCTCTCTCGTTGACAACAGTTTCCTTCCATCCTTTGCTGTGAGTGGTGACAACACCCTTGCGTCCTTCATTGACGTCGGCGTTGGTCGGGGTGGGTGCTCGTCCTTCTCTGGCCAACTTATCTCTGCCTCTGGCCCGGGGGTTGGTCTCCCACCTCCACCGCCGGATGCCCCTGATGGCGGCGGCACGGCGTGTCACCGCACCAGAGGTACTAACGGAGGAAGCGACGAATTTGCTTGCTCAGACAGGGGCCGCATGCCTCGTCCCAGAGCAGGCGTCGGCGGCGCTTCCTCCCTCGTTGTCGCTCGTGGGGATGATCCGTCCTTGGTTATCTCCCCGACGTCCCAGTCCCAGTCGTCTCTCAAGGAGGCAGCCGATTCTCTACGACCTGCCGCTCGCGCCGGCGTCTCATACGGGCCCGTTTTCGATGACTCCGGGGGGTTCATTTTCTGTTGGCCCCGTCCGGTCCCTCTTCCGACTCTCGCGCTCTTCTCGTGTTTGGCTCGCCTTACGGTCTCCGCAGTAGGTTCACTCCGTCTGCTCGCGGATCGAAGACTATAATGTCCGCAATACCTGAAATCAGATTCTATATCAATTGACATCCTTATATACTCCCTTTTGAGCATTCTCTCTTCTACTATTTTAAGTTTGTTTGTTATTTTGGGGGCTAGTTCCGCGTGTTTCACGTACACACGCGACTCTCCGCCTCAGGCCCGGACCACAGGTCGGGATCGCGCTACTTACTCTTGCGCCGGCCCCGGGTAATATTGCTTAAGCTGAGCAATATTCGCGGACCTGGTTCTCCGTTCACCCTCCTTCGCCAGTCGGACGATGTTGGGTAAAATGAACTTGGTCACGCGATACGGACCGTCATATTTCGGCGCCAGCTTTGCTGCAAATCCGTCAACGGCTTTGGAGAGCAAATGCTGGCGCAGCAGCACTAGCGAGTTGAGGGATGGTCTCCACTCTCGTCGACGCAGGTTGTTGTGCCGGCTCTGCTCTAGAGAGGCATGCTGCATGCTGCTGCGGGCAATGTCGAAGATCTCCTTCAACCTCTCCGCCTTCTCTCGTGGCTTCTGTTGTACGACTCCAGATCCGGGCGTTACCTCGTCATACAGCGCGGCCGGAAGGCGAGGCTCCCTGCCCTGTACGAGGAATGCCGGTGAGAAGCCCGTTGAGTCCGCAATGCTGGAATTCACGGCCAGCGAGATCTCTGGGAGCAGTGCGTCCCAAGAACTCTGGTGACCCTCTATGAATTGAGCCAGCATTGTCTTCACAGTACGGTTAGTCCTTTTCGTGGGGTTTTCCTGCGGACAATACGGCGCCGTGTACTGGATTTCCACACCGAGTGACTTCATAAATGCCTTGAAGGCTCGGCTCGTGAATTGTACACCGTTGTCGCATACCAGTTTTCGCGGGACTCCGAATCTGCTCAAGATTCGCTCCCTAAAGGCCACCTGTAGGTGCGCTGTCGTGGCCTTCAGGGGGACCAGCTCCACCCACTTAGAAAACGCATCGTGGAAGACCAACAGCATCGTGTTCCCATGCGTTGATCTCGGGAGCGGACCGATGAAGTCCGCACAAAGCACGGCCCACGGCTCAGCCACCTGGCGAGTGAGCATGTGTCCTGCCTGCTTGAACTGCTGCACCTTGAACTTCGGCAGTTGGTGCAGTGCTTCACGTACCTGGCGGCGTCCCTGAACATACCTGGCCAGTAATAGCGCTGGGCCAGCCTCGCCACCGTTTTTCGCACTCCTTGGTGCCCTGCCGTGGGCGCATCGTGGCATTCCTGGAGGACACGCTGTCGACGACCCGTGCTCACGCACAACTTCCAGGGGACGTAGTCTTCATCATCCGCCCTGTATCCTAAGTGACGATACAAATTCCCGTTGTGCCAAGAATAGTCCGGAAACTTTTCTGGGCTCTGACGGATACGCTCCAGTATAGCGGATATCCACCGGCAAGGGGACTCTTCCTCCACGGCTTGCTGGAAGGCCTCCATTGGCTGCCGGGATAGCGCGTCGGCTACCACATTCAACTTCCCCTTGCGATAGTGCACGTCGAACTGGAATTGTTGCAACTCTAGAGCCCAGCGAGCGATCCGACCAGACGGGCTCTCGATAGAGTTCAACCATTTTAGCGCCATGTGATCCGTCACGACGTCGAACCGGTAGCCTTCCAAGTAGCACCGCAGTTTCCTTTTAGCCCACACTATGGCTAAACACTCCTTTTCTGTGGCCGAGTAGTTGATCTCCGCCTTCATTAATTTGCGGCTAGCGTAGGCGATGACCCGTTCCTGTCCGTCGATGGTCTGCGTCAAAATGGCTCCCAGACCGTAGTCGCTGGCGTCCGTCTGAAGCACGAACTTGACGGAGAAATCGGGACAAGCAAGCACCTTGGCGGTTGTCAGGCTGTCCTTCAGCTGGTCCAACGCTACCTGCTGCTCGCCACCCCAGGACCATTTGCGCCCCTTCTTCAGCAGCTCCGACATCGGCTGCACGATCGACGCGAAGTTGGGCACAAAACGGCGGTACCACGACGTCATACCCAAGCATCGGCGCAACTCTTTCAAATTAGTCGGCGCCTCCAGATTCCTTATAGCCGCCACCTTCCCCGGATCCGTCTTTATGCCGTCGCCGCTCACCACATGACCTAAATACACCAACTCCCTTTGTAAGAAAGCACACTTCTTCCGGTTGACCTTGAGGTTGGCCGCTCGGAGTCGGCGGAATACCTCCTGCAGGTTGGCTAGATGCTGCTCCTTGGTCGCACCCACGACGATGATGTCGTCCAGATATGCAAACGCGTGTGGCTCCATCTCAGGTCCTATCACCGTGTCCAGGGCCCTTTGGAATGTAGCGCACGCCGAATGGAGACCGAAGGGCATCACTCGCCATTGGAATAACCCCCGGCCCGGCACCGTGAACGCCGTGTATTGCCGACTCTCCTTGGCCATCGGGATCTGCCAGTATCCCTGTTTCAGCTCCAGCGTCGATATGTACCGGGCCTGCCGCAGGCGCTCCAAGATGTGGTTGATACGAGGTACCGGGTACGCGTCCGGCAATGAATGGGCGTTGAGCTGTCTATAATCAACACACATACGCCATTCCCCCGTCTTCTTCCTGACTAGGACGATGGGAGCGCTATGGGGGCTGCGAGAAGGCTCGATTGCACCCGCCTGGAGGAGTTCCTCGACTTGGTCGTCAATCACCTTCTGCATGGCCGGATTCTTTGGATAGTAGCGCTGCTTCAGAGGCTTATCGTCCTTCATGACGATTCGGTGCTCGGCGATGTGAGACACTCCGCTGAGTCCATCGAACAACGCTAGTTCCAAGAACTCCCTTATCTCTGGCTCCAAACCTCCGAAATCCTGCGCGGTCTGGTCTTCGCGCTCCTCTTCTGAGACTACAGTGGCGGCTGGCTCAATCGGGGTATTTGGGCCCAGGATCCTTCTGGACACCGCCTCCGATTCGGCCTCTGTTGCCACTGGCTGTGCCACCCGATCTGGCTGACCCTCCTGGCCCAGATCCGTCGTGACCTTCGCCTCCGCGTCCTCTGACCATGGCTGCCTGGCTCCTCTTGGATGGCGTCCTGGCCCGTCGCATCCCACTAGGCCTTCCGCCTTCACGTCCTCCAGACGTGGTGGTTTGCCGCCATTCCGCTCCAGCCTTGCAGCATCCTCTTGACGCGCCGCCGTTGCTGGGGTCATCCTCACACCAGGCGCCGATCCCGCGCTTGCCGTTCCGATCATCGTCTCAACCTCCCTCCTGAAGTCCGCCTGCCCCGCAGGTCGTCGCACCTTCCTCTGGGAGTTGCCGCCCGATGTCGCCTTGGCCACAGGATGCACCATGTCCTCCTGGACAGTGGCCTTCCTTGCCTCCAGTCTCAAGCTTGCGCGTCCACACTGTATCCTCGTGCCTACTGCGCGCAGAAAATCCATGCCCAGGATCAACTGGTCCAACATGGAGTCCATTACTAACAGGGGCATCTCGACCTCGCGCCCTGCTAGTTTAATTCCTATTCTCAGCACCTGCCTAATCTTCAGCGCCGATCCGTCCGCCAGCCTTATCTGCGTCCGCGTTGCATGTGTCCGTCCATACCTCACCAGTCTCCGTGCAGCCTCCTTGCTCACGAAGCTCCCAGTTGCGCCTGTGTCGATTGTGGCCGACGACTCGATGTCCCCGACGCCTACCGTGGCCACAATCCGACCTCCCTCGACGCCTAATGCTCCTTCTAGTTCCGGGCTGTAGAAGTGTCGGCGTCCACCTGGTCCCGGACTGGGTGGCACCGCCTCGAGTTTCCCTGGTTCCCCTTTTGGCAACACTCCTGCGTGTTGGTGCCTCTCCTTCCGCACTGCCGACAGAACTCCTGGATTGACACGTTGCAGTCCCTGGCGAAGTGTCCGTTGCCACCGCATCGGTAGCAAGCACGTCGCGAGTTGGGGGGGCTGTCTCTCTCCTCGTCCAATCCTTCCGTGGGTCGCCTCCTCATGTCGCGCCGCCGCCGCGCGGGGGGCTGCTCCAGTCGATCGGCTCGCAGGATCTGGCCGAGACATAGTTCGGAAAGGATTGTAGAAGGCTCCTGGTTCCTTGTCTAGCTTTGGTGTTCCCATCGACGATTGAGGTGGAGTGGTCGGTGTGCGTAGAGCTGCGCCTCCATACGCCCGACTCTGCTCCCGTACGCTCTCGTACTCCACGGCCATCTGCGTGAGCTGTGCCAGACTCCTGAAGTCGCTCCTCCTTATGTACAGTCGAGCGGAGCGGCATTCTCGTATATCCGATGGAGTTCCCGGGTTGCATCGTATCCCGCATGATGCATGAGAGCCTTCAAGTCGACCAGGTAGTCCTTAAAATCCTCACCGTCAAGTTGGCGCCGACCTCGGATCTGGTCCTCCAGGTTCTCAAAAAATCTCGGCGGCAGGAAGAATTCCAGAAACTCGGCCCTGAACATGGTCCAAGTCGCATCCCGAAATCGGCTGGTCATGAACCAGCGGGCGGCTTTGTCCGTGAAGACTTCGTCCATGTTGCGAGGCAGTCGGTCCAGGTTGATGCCGTATGATATGGCCCGTTCCTCGAGCAACTCCACGAAGATTAGGGGATCCGCTCGTCCGTCGAAACGCAATCCCCACTTCCGGACCTGCTCCGGCACTATCAGTTGTCCTCTGGTCTCCAGTTGCGGTCGCGGCACCGAAACCTCGGCGTGAACATTCGTCGGCCTCTCCTCCAGGCGATCCCGGCCAATGACATGGGCTGGAGCCGCCTGCATCCTGGGCACCTCCAGGAACGATCCGGCTGCAGCTCGGGCTCCTCCTAATGGACCACTCAGGTCGCCCTCGGACTTGTGCCGAGTCACCAGTCCTGTGCCTGTCCAGTCTGTGTCCGCCGCTGGATCCAACGCCGCTGTGAACCGGGACTCCAACTCGGCCAGCCGTGTCCAGATTTCCGTGCTGTGTGATTCGTCCCTCACGAAAGTCACGAGGCGCTTCCGCATCTCCTCCACTGTACCGTCCTTCCTTAATCCTTGTTCCGTTGCGATTCCCTCGAGCTCCTCCTTGCGTCGCTGGTAGATCCACCTTGTTCCTACCCCTAGATCCTTGGCGCGTGTCGGTTCCATTTTGAACTAGTATCTGTGCCGTTTAATTTTTTTTTTTGTATATTGTTTGTTATTTATTTTTTTTAATTATATTTTATTTAATTTATTGTTTATTATTTATGGTTTGGTTTATTATATATTTTATTTAATTTATTATATGCTTTATTTGGTTTGTTATTTATTTTATTTGGTTATATTTTATTTGTTATATTTATTTATATCGTTACTTATTTTATTATTTGTTTTATTTAATTTATTATATGTTTTATTTGATTATATTTTATTTATGATATTATTTGTTTTATTATTTAAATTATTTAATTTGTTATTTATTTTATTTAATTTTTTAGTGATTTTATTTAATTTATTATTTTGAGTGAACAATATCGCGCTTTTGTTACTTATTTCCTTTTGTTTAATTCACTTCGTTTGCAATATCGATTTGTTTTATTTAATTTGTTGTTGGCAAATTTTTACACAAAAAAAAATAATATTGTATTGCGCCCTGTTTGTTTATTTTATTTGTTCACTCCTCTGTTTATTATTTGTTTTATTACCGTTTATTAATCAATTAATTTATTTTTATTTTATTAAATTTTGTTTTTAGTTATTTGATTTTATTTTATTTATTTCAGACATTTATTTCTTATTTGGCACTTTCAGTACAGTTCGTCGCACAACTCCCGGTTTCTCTCGGTGTATTGTTTTCTGTTTGTAGCTTTGTTGCTGCATTTCCCTCGCTGTCCACTTCGACTGCATACACGCTCGCGTCGACGCTTTCGTTGCGACCCGTGTACAGTCTCGCTAGACGCCGCTAGTTTTCGTCTATGCACTCGCCGTTCTTGAGCCGCTGTGTTGTTGTTGCTGTTAGCGAGCGCCTGATTGGCGCGCGTCACTCGATGTCTGCTGATGTTCCCGTTACTCCTTTTTATGCGCGTGTTTTCGGCACACAGATAAACGCCAACCTACACTCTGCTACTACTACAAAATTTCTCCTACACTTGGGCTATGAAAATTATTTTGGTCGGTTTTTAGCAAAAAAAAATATATTTCACATGTTGTCGTTTATATGTTTAAAAAAAATAAATATTTTTGCACTCTGCTGCAACTAATAAAAATTTTGTCTCTGGAAAGGGGTATATTACGGGCAACAAATATATGAAATTTGTATGGGTTATGAATATGCGTATTAGTTTAAGAGATTAGTTATTGTTTCTGGAATTTAGTAGGGTTTTATGTCACTAAATGACCAAGCCCCTTTACGCCCCAGCGTCCCTGCTCGGGCGCCACTTGTAAAGTAGTTCCTAGGCCGGGGTATGAATCTCAGTCTGACCAAGGTTGTTTACAAGAAAATTTGTAAATCACTGGAACGCTAGGTTTTAGGGGGACAATATAAACTCTCTCTTGGGAAATTCGAAGGCCCGCCTTCCAAATGCCCTAAACTAATATACCCCGAATTCAAGATACCCCGCCCCTACGAACGGAGAAGCCCGAGCTGATCTCTCGGCTTCCTCGTATCGCCCCCGATCGTATTCACGTTCGGGTATATACTACGACCGCGGCCACGCCTCCTATTTCGACTCGGGTCCGGACGACACCGTGACCAGGGAGGCTCCCGTAACCGCTAATACTACACGCGTCCGGGGTACCCCGTGGCCGTGCCTGCCGACTAGGTTAGGGAAATCCCTTGACCGCTAACGCTACACGGATCTGGCCCCGCCTAGACCGTGCCTGCCGACTAGATTGGGACCGCTACACTATGAAGGTCAGGGAAATCCCTCGACGCAGCTACCTATCTGGGTCAGGCACCACGCCTCGACCACGTGTCCACCCACGCCAGGTACTCACCCGGCAATTCTCCCTAACCAACTAGCACCAGCAGGTTTACACCGTGTTAGCGACTCCCGCCCAGACCAGGACGCTGTCAAGGCCACGCTGCCAAAGAGCCACTAATAAGATCCTCAAATTATCCTAACCTCTAAGAGCCACTAATAAGATCCTCAAATTATCCTAACCTCAATCCTCACACACCCGACTCCAAAACCAGACCACCCTTTACCGAGAACTTTTCACAAGTATTCACGAATTTTACCAAAAAAAGTAACTAGCGAGGACCCAAATGCATCCCAGATATAACATTACTACGTTAGCTTCACTTAAACTCATTTATTGCGGATGAGCCTTATCATTCCCTATTCTCGTTGTAAATGTTAGCATTAATCTTTGTTATAATTCTGTTAATAATAGTGTAACTAAATAATCGCTTACAGGTCTCTTCCTGGTTGCGCCTCTTCGAAATATTTGCTCTTTTTCTTCAGTGCTCGTCCGCACTATCCTCACTGCACACGCACGTGTTCACTCGACGTCGTGGCTTCTCTTTTTATTTTATTCGCGACCGACACGCGACCGATCAGTTCAAGGGCTCGACACTAATTAATTTGTCGCCTTTCGTCGCTCGCGGCAGCAGCCCAATTTTCCGCGAGCTTTTGTCTTTCGCCGCAAAGCCGCTCTCTCGCCTGAGCTTTCGGCAGCTGATCGCAGGGCTGCTCTCGATGGCGCCCTTAGCAGTTGGTCGCTGTCGATGAACAATGCCTGCCTGCTATGTCACTAATTCTAACGATTATTCCAATAATACCAATAATATTTTTCTTAAACTAAAATTAACGTTTTTATCTCCTTCATTGTACTCTAGTTAAGCTCGGCTCTTGTTTCTATTTCTTATTATTTATTTCTTAATATTACTTTCTATTCTATTGTGGGCGGTTGCGTCCGCAACCCGCCTCACAGTCTTCGACCTTGCCCGCAGCAGCATGCAGCGTGCCTCTCTAGAGCAGAGCCAGCACTGTAACTTGCGTCGACCAGAGTGGAAACCATCCCTCAACGCGCTATAGCTGCTGCGCCAGCATTTGCTCTCCAAAGACGTTGACGGGCTTGCAGCAAAGCCGGCGTCGAAATATGACGGCCCCTACCGGGTGACCAAGTTTATTTCACACAACATGGTTCGACTGGCGAAGGAGGATAAACGTAAAACTAGGTCTGCAAATATCGCTCAACTCAAGCAATATTACCCAGGCCGGATGAAAGAGTAAGTAACGCGATTCCGACCTATGGTTCGTGCCGGAGGCGGAAAGTCGCGTGCGAACGACCAACACGCAAAACACGCAAAAAGTCATCAGCGATGAGGAGCCCAAAGAGCGGGAGACGTTCGTCGAAGTCGCGACGGATGAGTCGGACCATACAAACGAGTCGAATCGCGAGACCGAGGGCTCAGTGCCGACCGACCGGCGTCTTCCTAACCTAGTCAGCAAGCATGGTCTCGGGGATAACCAGACTCTTGTAGCGTTAGCGGTTACAGTAACGACCTAACCTAGTGGAGGGTGTGGTCACGGTGTCGGCCGGACCCGAGCAGAAGCTGATGTGGTCGTGGTCGTGGTCGAGGGACCGACAGACCAGCTCGGGCTTCTTTGTTCGTAGGGACGCGTTATCTTGAGTTGGGGTTATATTCGTTTGAAGGGCATGTTTAAGACTGGCCTTCTAATTCAATATAGAGTTTGCAATGCCAAAACCTAGTGTCTCAGTGATTTAAAAATTTTCTTGGTCAGACTGAGACTTATACCTCGCCTAGGAACTATTTAACAGTTTCCACATCCATGTTCCATAATCTCAACTTTTCTAAGCCATAACTTCTTTCCTTACCACTTGAAGCTGACACTCCTCTTCCTTTTCTAGGTCTATAGACTTTACGTCTATTGATTTGAATTTTTAGATATGCCCTGCCGTGCTTAGCCCATAATGGACCGATTCTCACCCGACGTCGCTTGAACTCTAAAAACATACTGTTCTATCGGACCCCAATGTCGGCAAAAAACTCACCAGAACCACGTTCTTAGCAACTAATTGAATAATCATAATCATAACCGTAAACACTGTTGAATCAAGCTTTTCACGTCTCTTGTCCTCGACCACTTTTGGTCTCACCGAGCGTCTCTCCGTGAACCAATTACGTGCCTTTTTTACTTTGCAAGTAACTAATTGCATTATCAGCTGTTAAGCTATCTTCCCTCTATCTAAAATACATGTTCTTATCATTTCATCGTAGAGTATGTTTTGTTTTATTCAACTTATACAATTGGCCTTCTCTTTACGTTCCCCTGCGAGTCACATTCGATCGCGCCTCTTCTGGTCATTGCCTGAATGAAATCATGGGAAGTCTCTCCAGGATGTTGTTGGAATTGCCTTAGATCCTTCATCCGGACCGTCTTATCTTAGCTACCCCAAAAACTTAGTTGCACATCCCTGCGGAGATCTACCCAGGATATAATTGGTCGCTGCCGCATATGAAGTCAGCTTATGGAGGTTTCAGAATACCTCGACCCAATGACATTAAAAATGTCTCTGAAAATACTCCAATTAAAAATACGGCTTTGACGGTGGCCGAGCGATATAGCGATTGCACGCGACGGTTCACAATGCTAAATTGGACTAACGCTGTTCCTGGCTGGCGGGGTGGGTCTGACTGTCTCATGGCCTTCATCATCTCGTGTCTATAACGGTTCAAAACTCTATTGGACCATTTCTGTATCCCAGCGGAAAAAATAGAGTCGATGAGCTGCGGTTTCTTGAGCGTACCAGATAGTAATGACTGGCCTCGGACCCTGTATTTTCCCCTTATTTATGGATTTACTATTTTTATATACTTATGTCTTAATTTGTCTTAAATTTTTCTGCATAAATTTCTACAAATAACAAAAAAGTTATATATAAATCAACTTGGGCAGATGGTATTAACATACCGCTATAAACTTAACCTGTGGTCAATATGAAAATTCTTATAGTTTGCTTGGTTTGAATTTATCTCAGATAGTAGTTTCCGCTGAAAACGAGTGCCGATCCGTAGACTTTCGCAGGTAATGGGAAGTACCTATTTTGTGTTGAATAAGTGTATTGGTATAGTAATGTGCAGAGCCTGTAAAAGGAAGCTTAATATAATATCTGGTATATATTATACCACGTATCTCTGAATAAAATCTCTACAACATCCCTGTAGTTGGAGTAGCAGCCAATTCCCGCTGCATCGAGTCGCTACTAGTAGAAGTGAGAGTATGGCCTGAGTGAAGCAGGCCATTCACATTCATATTCGAAAACCTGTTTGCTGAAAAAAAAGCAAACCGCCCTTCTGGGATATTCCCTGAGCCCAGCATTTAACACATACACACTCTAGGCATTTAGTGAGTATTAAGGTGAAGAAAAGTTTAAAAAAAATTGCATTTAAATTTATGAACAACAAAAAACGATTCCACGCCGGAACTCAAACAACCAAACTTCCATTTTCGGCTGCACAACTGCACCACACTACCATTTAATTTACTTATGACATAATATAAATAAAGCATCGCAAAAAAATGTCAAAGAAACCACTAGACAAAATTCTACTTTTGCAGTTTGATTTTTTTTAAATAAATTTTCAGTTAACCATAGAAGAAAAAAAATTCCCAGGTAAACACTAGTCAAAATGTTGCATTTCCATGTATGTATGTGTATATTCACATGAACACAGAAATTGGTTAAGCTTCAGCCAAGCAGCTGCGCCTCCACTACGGAAAATAGGTTCTTTCATGCAATGTTCAGGACTTAAAAAGAACAACAACTTGTATGATCAAACCAAACTCTACATCGGTGACATACCCGTGGCGTTCGCTAGTAAGGCTATCTGGGCGTAAATCTGAATATTTTCACTGCTTGAAAAAAATACATACAAGCGTATGCCGTACCAAATTAAACTCTGTATAAATGTCTTATAACAACCGTGGTAAAAAGATAATAAAAACGTAACTAGAACTGTTCTTTTAAATAATACACATTTTAATGTTTTATTAACAATTTTTATATGCAGAAAAAATATACTCAACAAAGAATTCTATGTAATTTAAGAAGTCATTTCACTTTTGTCTTAGTGTAATACATTGCTGGCCTTTATTTCTGATGTCAACAAGGCTAAAGAATGTCTTAATTTTTAAACTGTATCTAACACATTTTAATATGTATCATCTTTTTTTTACATAATACTTAAAGTTTATGACGTATTATTTTGATCCAAAAAAGCTGATATGTGACCAAAGGACGCCGTTAAATCTTAAGTGCTTGAGATATTAGTAGGCTGAATAATATGATTCCCCAATTTTGTGTCCTCCATTGCACCTGGTGACTTTAAACGGTCTGTCACCAACATAGATATGGGTGGCGTAACCCTACCAACATAAAACTGAACTGATGGGTTGTCGGTACCCTCGTCACTACATGAACTATCATCGCGCATGGTGCTATTTAGAAAACCACAGACGCTTGTCGAGTTTTGACTGTTGCTATCGATCACACCTAGAAAAAAATAAAAATAACAAAAGTTTTTAAGTACGGTTTTTGTAATAAATAAGAAAGCTTATTTTGGAATTAAGTTACTTAAAACGTATTATGTGTTGTTAACTAGTGTCAGAAGACATGTAATTTGTTACCCATAAATAGTTGTATTTTACATGCAATTTTTGCTCAGCATACAAAGTTACACTGCAATATGTCTTCAGAAAATTCCGCTCTTAAGATATTTAAAACATAACGTTTACCAACTTCGCTTTTCTGCAGTTGTAATGCTCGCTTGCATTTATGTGCATATGCATATAAATTCTCTCTTTCTATCTCAACATGCCATCAAGTTAGCATGAAGTCAGCATATGGAGGTTTCACAATACGTCGTCCCAATGACATTGAAAATTTCTCTGAAAGTACTTTAAGTAAAAACACGGCTTTGATGGTGGCCGAGCGATATAGCGATAGCACGCGACGGTTCACAACGCTAAATTGGACTAACGCTGTCCCTGGCTGGCGGGGTGGGTCTGACTATCTCATGGCCTTCATCATCTCGTGTCTATAACGGTTCAAAACTCTATTGGACCATTTCTGTATACCGGCGTAATCGAATCATTTCGCAGGGTTGGGGTATGGATTGTCAGGCATGAAACGGGGTGTGGATCGTAAGTTAGTGTGCATGGTTGCGCAATGAGTGAAAAAATTTTTGCAAGGGGGGTGTTGGGATCTTGAGTTAGTGTTAGTGGTTATGTATGGTTGTGTAGCGTGTGAAGTTCGCACAGGTTGCACTCTTGATATCCCTGCTACGCCCACTAGAACGCACTCCAGCGTCTCACCCCAAAATATTGGAATTACCTGTATCTCTCACGGTTTTTAAACTAAAGTCACAAATTTTGGGATATTTTTTACTGGAATGGTCCCTCAAACATCACAGAAAAAAAATGTTTGGGCACGCCCCCTCCGACCCAGAATTTTTAAGGTAGAGCTACCAAATTTTTTATGTAGATAGCTACTGACCTCCTTGACATTCTGGCTGCTCCCAAAAGAATGCTCCAACGTCCCCGCCTTAAATCGGATATACCTATATCTCGCATTGTTTTTTAACTAGATTTACCAATGTAGATAGCTGGTCACTGCTTGGACCATGTCAATTTATGTTTTCCACCCTTTTATGTTTGCGGTAGTGTTTCTGTCTTAGACTGAAAAGGTGAGGGGTTAATGGCCAGTGAAGCTTTTATTTCCTTTGTACCGTATGGCCCCTGGCTGGTAGTTCCCTTTCGTTCGTGGCATAGTTCAGATCACATTTGGGTTGCTTGGGATAGAACACCTCCTATGTTATTTGCGGAAGCAAAGGTGGTTAAGTCGAAAGGTTGTTTGAAGTCTGGGTACATAAGGACTACATTTTCAGATGCAAAAATTGCGTAGACGTTTAAACGCGTAGCGCTGAATTTAGTTAAACTCAACTGCAACCTTTTTGGACATGTGCTTACTGACTATGCCGTTTTCGCCACTCAGTATATCTGTCAACGGTCTTGCAATGAATGCAAAATCCTTAACAAACCTCTTGTAGTAGTTTGCTAAACCAAGAATTGATCTAAGGCTCAATAAGGTTTTTTGATCTACGTATTCCTGAATAGCTCAAAAGTTTTCGGGATCGGTTTTTGCTGCGACCCTAATTACTATGAGGCTTATAAGTTCTATGTATGTTTTCCTTGAAAAACTTGTTTTCTTCTTAAGAAACTCTTATGTTAGCTTCGCTTAGGCAGTAGTACTGTATCGGTGTGCTACACATGGTCAGTTTCGTTTTCAGAGAAAATAATTAGGTCGTCTACATGGACGATTTCGTTTTCAGAAAAAATTATTAGGTCGTCTGTCAACGTAACATATTTTCCCAATTTGTTCTCTTAGTACGTCATCTATGGCTCTTTAAAAATATCTTCCCGGATTTTTAAGGTCAAAAGGTAGGCGACAAAATTCGTTATTTTTTGCTTACTTTGTTGTCGTTGGCGTCCGTCCCATTATTGTCCCGATGGCCTAAATATATCGTTTTTCAATAATTGTTTGGTTGGTAGCAGATGTTGTGGTATCAAATCCAACAGGTGTTATCCTGAGAATTGTTTCGAGGGTTATTAAGGGATAATATATAACCAGGACAGTTACTTGTTAACTTTCATTATGTAGTGCAAAAACACCTTCAAGGCGATGATTTTTACAAAACGGGGGCTGGTTTTGCTTTAACGCATTTTGTGGTAGAAATCTAAGTTCCTCAATATCTATCAGATCAGGTTTTCTTAAAACGATTTCGAGAAATTGTTTCTTTTTAGTGCCAATTTTAAATTGTTTCGTGTTTGACTTAAATAGCTATTTTCATCAGTCTAATAAATTTAGTGGATGTTTTTATATAGGCAAGCAACAGTTTCCCGACTATTTATTCAAAAACCAAAAAGAAAAAATCGTATGAAGCTCGTATAGTTAAATGATAATTATATTTGAGTTCTTTGTTAATCCAATTGCTTTTAGAATAAACTTTTTATTATCAAAAAATCCCATTTGTCTATGTATGGATGTGTGTACACCCCACACCCATTGCTTTTAACAATGTTTCCAATAACTAGCTATATGAAAATAATTAGACAGTATTTTAAGCAGTCGAATTGTTTATTTATTCCAAACACAACGCAACCAAAAATGTCCCGTTACTGCAATGAAAGAAAAACTGGCCCAAAACACATCAAAAAGTACTGGAACATTATATGCATTATATTCACCCTCAAACAGTTTGGAATACAGTTTGGTGGGATGCGCTGACGCAGCGCACATGGTGAAAAGTGCATGGATTGGGGCCGTGGTTGCATGGGCTCATGTGCATGCATTTTTAGTCAACTCCGTCTTTTACTTCTCCCCACTCAAATGCGTACGTCCTCGGAAGCTATATAAAAGCGTCTTTGGGCTGGGGTCATGTTCGCTTCTGTTTCTGCATCTCTGGTGATTTGGCATGCTGTTGTTAGGATCTTCCATCTCATCGAGTATCCGGCGATCGCTATTATCAAAACCAGCAGTATTCCAGACAGCGTGAAGTTAATTGTTGTCGTAGTTTGGTTATACTCCCTCAGAGTTTCCAATCTTTGGGTATTATTAATTTTGGCTTCCTTCAGCATCCTCTACTTTTTCGTCCAATTATTTGGAGTTGAGGTGGTGTCGCTTCTGCGAAAGGTGCCTCCTTAGCTTCGTTCATGATAGTTACGGTTGAGTCAAAGACAATATAAATACCAAGATGAGTAACGCGC
The DNA here is from genome assembly GCA_035043915.1 of Drosophila paramelanica. NCBI lineage: Eukaryota > Metazoa > Arthropoda > Insecta > Diptera > Drosophilidae > Drosophila > Drosophila paramelanica. The sequence goes on along the minus strand of JAWNMO010000311.1, from coordinate 272,270 downwards.
ATACATTTGAACGTAAGCAAAAATTTCTGGTGTGGCTTTTCAAGTGGCTTTTTGTTCTTCAACCGCCACACCAGCCGAGTGGCTTTTCGCTCTCGAATTCATGCCGAACTTCATAGAGTAATAAAGAACAAATAGGAGAAAAGTGGTTCGGGGAAGGGGTACGGGGTGTAGCGAGGCGAAGGTAGCTAGAAATTTTTGCTTGCCGGAGTAGCATAGTAAAAAGGGATATGGTCCTTAATTCGGCACATCGACGTGACGTCACATCAGCTTCTGCACACTCGCACAGAAACCTAAGATGTGACGTCGCGAATTGAAAAAATATGCAACCTTTAGATCTTCATGCATATTATGGGTTGCGGACACGCATACTTATGCATTGGCACGACAATGTTTTTATTGTTTTGGTGCATCGAGGCAAAAATACCCTTATTTATACTCTTCATATATAACATTTTTATATAAAACATATTTAAACTAATGGCTTAATTGAAACTCACTTTATATGCAGCAAACATTTTGCTTCATACTGATATACAATTATACTGATTTAGCAATTTTTGTTTTGGAACAAAATGTTAAAAGTACTAAAAAGTAAACATAGCCTATTCAGGGAAAGGGTGTACTCGCGGCTCGAAAATCAAAAGTTATTAAAATTTGCCGGCCTGCTGAAATTGAAACCAAGTGTCTCCGACACTTAGCATGCCAAGCTGAGAGCGCATTCTATTTTCAGAATTTTACGCTCTTTAAATTGTAAGAGCGCAAGTGCACCGATTTCGTTTTCGTTCTCAAATATCAAGCTGTCTTGTACCGTTTCGGTGTACTGCGGTACTCTTCTTTGTATTTATATTGTCTTTGCTTGAGTTGTGGAACTGTACCAACTATGTTTCTCTGAGTTTCATGTCTTCCTTGTCTATTTTAATCTTACCATCGAAGTCGTGGAGCATGATCGTCCCGCTGAGGAGTTCTTTATAGTTTGGCATATGTTGGTTGTTGATTTGTTTACAGCTTAGTGTCTGACTTTTTAGAAATAGGGTTATACAATTATCGTAACTTAAATCTATTAAATTATTATTACAAATGATCTTATCGCTATGGGATTCGCCAGAGTTTTTAAATTCATACGTTATTCGGCCACATTTGATCATGTTTTGATACTTTATTTCATTCATTATGTTATTCAGAATTCATTATGTTATTTAATTACATAGCAGCACATACTTCCTTCGCAATTAACGGTATATAAATTATATAGAGCGTGCTTCTGTCATTGGTTGCTTTTTTGACCTGAGCAAGTTTCAGCAATTCTTCTGCATTTAAAAACATTTTTCCTTTTCTAAAATATTCTTTATTGCTCTGACATCTATATCTGATAAGATTACTGCGTTGACTGTATTGGTTTTAAATTGGTCACTTCATCTTTAAAAATTTTAGGTTTGAATTTAAATATTGTTATTTTTTCGTCATCAAAATTATTATTTTCTTTAGCTAATTTAACTATTTTTTTTGTGACTCGTTAATTGTAATTTGTAATATCTTATTGATAAAAACCTGTCTGTTGTTGTTCTCTAGTTGCTAACTCATTTTTTTTTACTAAGATATCTTGAACTTTGTGGTCCGCTGAGCCGGCCAACCATTTCCAAGCTGTTCGCAATGCGTTTATCGCTCTTGCCACTTTCTTGGACAATTTGAGTCCTCGCTTTTAAATCTTTCAGTTTCGAACTCTAGCAATGGGAATAGCTGGTGTGAGGTGTTTATCGTGTATAGGGTATTTTCTAATGATTAGAAAATTTTTCGCATTTGTCAATATCGAAAACGTGGATGATTTTAAAGGTTTTGTACCGCTGCAGAGCCCGTTTTTATTGGTATTAGTTGACACTGTGAATAGTCTAGAATGGTTTCCAAACCAAAGCACGTCGGCACAAATATCCTGTAATATGATGCTTTGTTTATATTTATGAACTTTCTACCGCTCTTTCTACTACTATTTCTTTTCGGAATGTAGGGGTAAGTTTTGAGCTTAATCTTTTGTCTTATTTTACATAAACGATATTTTCACTACTATAATTTTTAAGTTTTTTTTTTATGTTATGAAAGGTCAAATCTTTTTCCTGTTTGTCAATTCTAATTTTTTTTGTCCGTCTGTCTGATTCTAATTCTTGTGGGTCTCTAAAATTCTGATTACCAAAATATATTGGTTTTGCTCCTGTTTTAGAGTGTACTGAAGCATTATAGAGTCGTGAAGAATAATTCTTCGAAGTTTGTTATGTTTTTGTTTTGTTTTTTATACATCTCTTAATATCGGTCAATGTTGAGTGACATCTGTTTATTTGCGAGTAGACTGTTGCCTTTAGCTGTTCTTGCAGCAGAAATTTTATGGATGCTTAGAGCTTTTTCATTATCCATGACTACATATTTTGGTATACCGTGTAATGGATGGCGCAAGTCTTCAGCTGCTTTTGAGTATTTTAATTTGAGCATTTTTTGAAAATTGATCTATTGCCATGAGAGCTAGGTTTTTTTTTGCATTATAAAGAGGTCGATATGTACTATCTGACGTGGGTAAGAGGGAATTGATTTGGGTTGGATTTCTTCACACGGTGGCTTTCTATGGTATTTGGTCTCTTTGCATGTTGCACATGCTTTTGCTATTGCCTCCATCTTTTTCTTCATATTCGGCAAGAAAAATCTACTTAATATTTGAATCTTGTTCTCTATAGGGTTTTTAAGAGCTCTACTATTTTCATTCGCTAGGATATTATTCTGTTCCGTTTTAGTCTGTCACATCCACTTCTTGTTTCTGTGTATGAAGTGTAATGGAAATATGTTCTGTATTTTCCCAATTATTGGTTCGGCTGTCCATTGACTATTTTTTGGTCTAAACGTTTCTCAATCAAATCCTCTTCGGAATTATCACATTTCTTTATTAAATATCTGTGATAAGATGGGAAAGGTAAGCTGAGCTCGTATGCATCCTCGCCTGCAGTTAGCAAGAAAAGTTGGTTTTTTGAAGTCATTAGTGGGGACTTCCATAACGGGTATTAGGTTATGTCAAGAGCTCTCGTCGCTATGTATTGTAGCACTGGTACTATTTATTTGCTGATACATCGAATTTCTGGACAATGCGTCAGCTACGACATTAGATGATGCCGGCCTGTATTGTATTGTACTTTGCGAACATCCCGCGATGGTCCTTTGGATGTGTTCCCTTTCCTCCCGCGGTGGCGACAGCGGGGTACTGAGGACATCTTTCACGGAATCCTGCGGACGGGCACAACAAAATTGTCGGGGATATTGGTCTTCAGGACAAGCCACTTTTTCGTAACGCGTTACCCTTTTGCGCTGGGCACTATTGTTTGCACTTTGCGTGGCTACTTGAGGCACTTTCGCGGTTTTATCGGGTACTTTTTACGCGGCGCGAAATCCTCTAAGGATGTTAAGGATATTGTGGCTGGTCCTAGCTCGGGCGCCAATAATATAATAGTAGTAGGGAACTGTTCCTTCTGTGACAGGAAGTGCTGTCAATTTAATTAACCTGGGATGAATAATTAATGATTTATGACCCTACGTGACTGTGACCCTAATAAAAAGGTAGGTAAGTGACCATGACCCTAATAAAAAGGCAGGTACGTGACAGTGACCCTTTTTGGAGGAGGTAGTGAGGGAAACCGATCGTTGCATGAGTAAAAGTGACCTTTTGTGGAGGGGGAGCTGGGAAAGTGGTCGTTAAATGATCGCACGTGACCCTTTCGAGGGAGAGGGGAGTGAGGGTAACCGATCGTTGAAGTGTGAGGTCATATGAGATCACATGCGCGCATGTGAATGTCGCCCAAGGGCGACGGCGCACAGGTTTAAGCATGTTTTGTTCGGCGACGGCAAACAGGTTTACGCATGTTTTGTTCGAGAAAAAGGGCGATCGTAAATTTCACGCCTATAGGCGCCTGCTGACAAGGGTAAACAGCTATATACTATGTGCCTGTGACAAGGGTCGAGGATCAATTATGTATGCAGGTATTGTATTAACGGACTTCTGGGATTGTTTTCACATAAATATTCCAGTTTTATGACGTATGGCTTATGTGCCAATTTTTATAACAGGCACGTTGATTGAACAAAGTTTCAGAGATTTTTAGAATGCCTGCTTTCTTCGTTGTTTTGATTATTTTATTTCTTTGAGTGTGAGTACTTTCTTTAAAAAGTATACGCACTTCAATTGCAGGTGTAAGGGACCCGCCCCTATATCCTAACAAACCTGTTAGGACCTATTTCTTAATTAAATGCACAACTAGAAAATCTCAGTTCCTAGGGTTTAAATGTTCCTTTCATACATTGAATCCACAACAGTAGTTCCCGAACTAACGCCACAAGCACTCTTTACCTCTAAAGTAAAACAATTGAGATTGCTCTAGTCGGGACCGCCTGACTAGTAGATACCCTGAACCCAGAAATGAACACATACACACAAACTCTCGGCAGCTAATGAGTATTGATCCTGTTAAAAAAAATAAAAAAAAAAACAATTACCAACGGAAAAAGAAATGTTCCACAACCGGGGATCGAACTCGCTCTCTCCGACTTAAGATGCACGACTCTTACCAAATTCACCACACTACCACATTATTCACGAATGATATAACATTACCTAACCATCGCAAAAAGTCAAGGAAAACGAAAATTTTGCAATTGTCATTTAAACGATACAAATTAATAATAGAAAAAACAATAATTATGAATAACGAAAAAATAAAAGAATTCAACAGTGGTCTACCATACCATCGCTGGATTTGAACCCGGACCTCCACGTTACGCGGCACAACTCTTACCAACTGGACCATGCTCTTACTTCACATCGCTGTGTTAAAATTAAATTCAACCGTTGCGAAAAAAATTCCTAGAAAAACGCAAGACATTCTGCACATGCATATGTCTGCGTGCACATGAACACAGAAATTGCCAAGCTGCTGCGCTTTGCCCCCACTATTAAAAACAGATTCTTGATTTGTTCGTATACTAAATGTACGATCGTTATGAAATTTTCAGGACTTATTCAGATCATCGATATGTATGTACAAACCAATTTGCACGTGTGTAATATTTGATTTACTTTGTATTTTACTTTTATCGATATTGTGGGCGATTGGGAGAAGGTATCCAAAACCTGAAATATTTACATTCTTCGTATGTTTTACGCGAACATAAAAAAATAAAATTGGCGGCTCTAGCTTTTATAGTTTGGGAGTTATGCTTAAAAAACCGAGTCAAAAAAGCGATAAATATCGATAATAAGAAAACGGAAGGAGTTATCGATGTTTTGAAATAAACTTGATCTGCGTATGGTATATACGAACCGAATGAGACCAAGATCAGCTTCTAGCTTTTGTAGTCTCTGAAATCGACGCGTTCATACAGACAGACGGACAGACGGACAGACAGATAGACAGACAGACGGACATGGCTAAATCGACTCGGCTAATGATGCTGATCAAGAATATATACTTTATGGGGTCGGAAATGCTTCCTTCTGCCTGTTACATACATTTGCACAAAACCATTATACCATTTTTTACCCATTTTCAATGGGTTCAGGGTATAAAAAAAACTCTCATTGTTTAAAATGGCGTTCCAATATGTTATTGTCAACAACAAAATGGGTGAGAGCACCACCACCCCCAATTATTTCGCCAACGTTGTCTATTTAGTCAACGGACCCACCGCTAACTCCAACGGACCACCCCCCACCATCAACGGACCCACTGCCGCCAACAATGGACCTTCCATCGCCCACGCTAACATGCTGCTATATATTGCAGAGCGTGTGACATATTCATTTTCAAGGCCAATTGGAGCGCACTTTTCCGCTCCAATGCTCATAAAAGCGGGGCTTACACACCTGTAAGCGATCACGTAAACTTGATTTCGAGCGGGTTCAAGATTCGAAAACCCAAGGGCTGAACTTCTTGTTCCTGAGGAGTTCATGAGTGACGCCGCAGATGCGCTAGTCGCTTTCATGAAAAAACATAGAAAGGCAGTGTTCCCTTATGAATATCTAGACTCAGAACTTCGCTTCTCTCGATATTCACTCTCGACCTCTCTCCCTTCGAAAGAAAAATTCACATGTTCAGTATGTCTGGAATGTTTTCGGCTACCAAACCCTGAAAGATTACATCGAATTGTATTTGAAAACAGATGTCCTTCTGTTGACAGACATATTCCAAATGATTGGCTGAGTAAGAAATCTCTTCGCTATACATAGCAAATGCATCAGTTACCTTTGAATATGGGTATAATGGAGGTTGATTTAGAGTATTCAACTTCCTTACATGATTATCATAATGCCCTTCCATTTTGTCCGTTAAATCAAAGAGCCACCCCCGAGGCAAAAGTTAATAAGCTTATTGCCCATCTAAGGCCAAAAATTAAATACCCTATCCATTATAGAAACCTTCAGCAGTGTATGGCAAACGGTCTAGAACTGAAAAAAATCCATAGAATGTTAAGGTTTAAGCAGTCAGCTTGGCTGAAGAAGTACATCGTCCTTAACACTCACCATAGAACACTGGCAAAAAATAATTTTGAAAAAAACTTTTTCAAATTATTAAATAATGCTGTCTATGGTAAAACAATGGAAAATGTTGAGAAACGTAAAAATGTAAAAATTGTTACGTCATGGGAAACGGTGAGCTGCAATCGGTTGGGGGCACGAGAGCTGATTGCAAAGGCTGGTTTCCATAGCTTTGCGTAATTTTCAGAACACATGTATGTCATAGAAATGAAGCGTCTTCATAACACATATGATAAGCCTTAGGTTTCACTGTTTTAGAGTAATAAAAGTGGAAAATGTATGATATTCACTATGATTACATGAAACCCAAGTTTCAAGACGCAGTGTCATTAAACTATATGGACATTGACTCATTATTTCACACAAACAGACGATTTCTTTAGCGACATAAGGCAAGATGCAGAAATGAAGTTTGACACTTCAGAATATCCCGAAGAGTTGTCGGCAGAATACGGGATCAAAAGGTGCAATAAAAAGGTATTGGGCATGATGAAAGATGAAAACTGCGGGAAGAGAATGCTACAATTTGTAGCGCTTAGAGCTAAAATGTACTCCTTGTCAGTTGAAGGCGTGGGTGCATTAAAAAATCAAAAGGTGTAAAAAAATCTGCGTTAGATAAATTAAATTTAAATATATATAAGGAATGTTTGTTTAACAATTAAAAATTTTGTGATAATATTTTAATGTTTAGATCTAAAATACATCACTTGTATACGCACAAAGTGCATAAAACAACTTTAAGTCCAATAAGAAAAGATGGCATCCATACATATGCCTTGGGCCATTATAAAATAACACCCTATGTATAAAATATTCAATATATCAAATTGACTTTTATTGGGAAAGTAAATCGTTATTGCTTTTCTATTACAGGTTCGGTATTGCTTCAATGAGTAAGAGTGAGCCATGAAAACACACGTACACACGTGCTTGTTTGGGAAATGTGTTTTCTTTAGCTCTTCTTTATAGAAACAGCCTAAACTGGTGCACTTTAATAGTCTTCTTATAAATACGTGGTTGGGTTTATTAATTGTACTCGTTTTATTTTGAAAATTTCTGATGTCCAATTAGGAGTATACCCCTTTTCGAATGTATGTTTATGTTTGCTTATTCGAACAAAGTCACCCACCCAAAATTTGGCTCCATTTAAAATTTTAATATGGTTGTAAACAGTGTTTAGTAGATTTTCTTCATTTAATGAGGATACTTTTATTGGTTCCATTTTAATATTTTTATGAAATTTCCGATTATACTCCTCAATTAATTTATTATACATATTAATCCAATGATATGTTCCATTGTAGCTAAATTCACGCCACATCATTTCCTTGAGCGTTCTATTGAACCGTTCTACAATAGACGTTTTTAGCCCACTATAGGTTGAATGTGATTAATATTGTTTTTTTTACATAAACTTTTAAAATTTGAATTAAAGAACTCTTTTCCATTATCCGTTTGAAAATTCTTAGGAACTCGTCCAATTTTAAAAATACTACTTAGAGCGTTAGAAACTTCTTTAGCGGATTTCGATTTTCATGCAACTCCCCATGCGTATTTAGAGAATGTATCGATTACAGTCAATAGAAATTTATAGCCCTTATTTGAGGAGGAGTAGTTTCCCATATCCACCAAGTCCGCCTGCCAAAGATCATCGTTTCCTTTGGTAACAGCACGTCGTCGTTCAAAGTTTTTGCGGGCTGGTGCATGTAGCTCTTTCACTAAACCTCTTTTACTCATCTTTTAGTGAGCCTTTCTTAATTTCTTTTCTTAATTGATTTCAAGTTTTTATTTTCTCTGTTTATAAGCGTGTACAAGTCTTGTGTCGTTTCATTGATTCTTGCTTGTAGAACATTTTTGAGAACCGCGTCTTCTTCTTCCATTGGGCTACTGATGTTTTTAACTCGCTTGTTTTATGCACCAATATTTTGCTCATTATCCATAAGCATGTCCAACAATTGGCGCTCATATTTCTTGTTGTGTCGCTCATCAATGTCTGAACTTGTCAACGGCCATCAAGACTTTAACTTATAGGTTGCAAGTAGCTGCATTATTTATAAGGATTTGTCAGGTGTAGGAAAAACCCGATGTTACGTCAGTCATCTGTTTCTCATGCATTGTAATTTTTTCATTAAAAATGTTGTCTTTCTTTTTCACCGTTATTTTTTTTTGCCGTTCTATAAACATTTTGGTACACACATCATCATAGTCTAAAGTATCACCTACATTACTAAGTCGCTTGTTTGAAAAAATAATATTGTTTTCATTGTCTACTAGTATACCAGGAAAAGGCTTTTTCATTTTATAACTTTGATTTGAAATAATGTTGGAAGAAAAGTGACCGAACTTGTCAAGCGTCATTATATCCTGAACCCATTGAAAATGGGTAAAAAAGGGTATAATGGTTTTCTGCAAATGTATGTAACAGGCAGAAGGAAGCATCTCCGACCCCATACAGTATATATATATATATTCTTGATCTGTCTGTCTGTCCGTCTGTCTGTATAAACGCGTCGATTTCAGAGACTACAAAAGCTAGAAGCTGATCTTGGTCTCATTCGGTTCGTATATACCATACGCAGATCAAGTTTATTTCAAAACATCGATAACTCCTTCCGTTTTCTTATTATCGATATTTATCGCTTTTTTGAGTCGGTTTTTAAGCACTCCCAAACTGTAAAATCTACAACCGCCTATTTTATTTTTTTATGTTCGCGTAAAACATACTAAGAATTTAAATATTTCAGGCTTTGGATACCTCCCGCCAATCGTCCCAATATCGAAAAAACCATAAAAACAAAGCAAATCAAATACTACACACGTGCAAATTGGTTTGTACATACATTTTGATGATCTGAATAAGTAAAATTTCATAACGATCGTACATTTAGTTTACGAGCAAATCAAGAATCTATTTTCAGTAGTTGGAAAGCGCAGCTGTGCAATTTCTGTGTACATTTTCCGCGTACATATGCATGTGCAGAATGTCTTGGTTTTTCTAGGAATTTTTTTCGAAACGGTTAAATTGAATTTTAACGCAACGAAGCGAAGTAAGAGCGTGGTCCAGTTGGTAAGAGTTGTGCCGCTTAACGTGGAGGTCCGGGTTCGAATCCAGCGTTGGTATGGTAAAACAATGTTGAATTATTTTATTTTATATTATTCATAATTATTATTTTTATTATTATTAATTTGTATCGTTTTAATAAGAAGTGCAAAATTTTCGTTTTCCTTGATTCTTTGCGATGGTTAAGTAGTGTTATATCATAACTGAATTATGTGGTAGTGTGGTGCAGTTGGTAAGAGTCGTGCACCTTAAGAAGGAGAGAGGGCGAGTTCAAGCCCCGGCTGCGGAACATTTCTTTTTCCGTTGGTAATTGTTTTTTTTTTTTTCCAAAGGATCAATACTCACCCGCCAGTACCAGAAGATGCGATTGTTCCAATTCGTGCCTGAATTCAGTACCCTGAAGTATGAATTGCTTCTGATTCATGCAAGAATTCATCCAGCAATCATGCCTGCACGAAATCAGGCCTGAATGGTAAGGCAACGTCTCATGGGTCGAACAAATTCGACTCTGTTAGCTAGTGCTCTGTGCCTCTTTCTCTCTTTATATATATATAATATATATATATATATATATATATATATGTATGTAATTAATAGACAATGCAAAACGAAAGAACACAAATCGAAGCGTATGTCGAAAGTGTGTGGCGTTTTTGTTGCTTTCAGCTTAGGTAGAAATGCAATGCCCAAAAAAGACCTAACGGTGAATTGACAGAAAATGTGTATACTGTTGTTATTGGTATGCAAGCCTTTTTCGGTTTCGTTTTTTTTTTTGCATTTTGGCGTCATTTCTCTTGAGTTGTCAAAGCGAAAGCACCTACATACAGCGTAATACAATTTCTAATTGTTTTTATAAAATTTTAAAGCAATTAACTTTTAATTGCACTTTTAAAATATTTTCTTGTGCTAGTGTGAATTTATCAATTACAATTTTCTTTTTGTTTTGCTCGAGCAGTGCATTACAGTAAAATTAAAATTCGTTTAAAAAAAATTGTGCCGCGCTGAATTTGGAATTAAAACAAATAAAGGTAAGAATAAAGCTATGGTGTGTAAAAGGCAAATGCGTAGGTTGGTTAAGTCCAAAAAGCAGGAACTGCTAGATAAATTAGCGAATGTTTAATCTGAGTTTGCAACATTCCATTATTGGTAAGTTATTGCACAAAAACTAGTTTAACTAACTTTACTTTATAATCATACACTTTTTAGATACAATTCGACGGGGAAACAACCTACATTTTAAAGCAGGATATCGCCAAAAACTTGAGATGCATATTGGGCGATAAAGTGATAAACGCAACCAACGTTGACGGAACCCAGGGCAAAATATAATAATATATACAAAGCTACAGTATACTTTCATTATTGACTATTTCAGATTTCACAACACTGACTGAAGACTCTGGCCCGCCAAAAACAATTGCGCAAAGCAATTGCAGAAAAATAGAATTTGTAAAAAAATAAATAATTAAGATTAGCTTTTATATATATACATACAAAAAAAATAAAAATGAATAAAATTTAAATTTAAAATTGAACTTATCCAAGAATTTTTCTCATGAAATTAGGTATGAAATATTGTTCTAGATCACCGATGACTTCAGCTATGAACTATTGTCGTGAAATCATTAATAAAATCTATGAATTCACCCATGAAATATATTTCGAAGTTACTCATGAAATCGGACATGAATTCGAACTCGAATTCATGCATGAACTTGCACTTGCTTTTCACAGCTAAATGAAGCGAACGTCATCGAGGCATGAAAGTCGTAGGACATGCTTTGGTTAAATTCATGCCTCGACACACGGGCGGGAAGCTGAAGTTTCAGTACTGGTACTTCCAAATTATGGGATGATTTCAGTACTGATTCAGGCCTGAGCCGTACTGCAGGGCATCAACTGCCGAGAGTTTGTGTGTATGTGTTCATTTCTGGGCTCACTTGTTTTAATATTGTCGATTTATTCTTAGAACACACTCTTTTTATTCATAAAATTATTTTTGCCTCTCGCAGCTCCTCAACTATTGAAACTATTTCATTATTATGAATATTATGCCCAGCTGATTGTGATGCAACTAGAAGTTTCAGTCTATTAACAATTTCATTTGGATCATCCCAATACACATAATTGGGTTTGCTTGTATTAAGTGTCATTAGGCTTCCCCCCTTGAATAGATTTGGAATGGCGGTTAGGCTTAGAGGTAGGAATACCCATTGTGGGAAACATTGTTTTTATTATTGTTAATATCTAATATAACATGGAAAATTCCACATATAATGTTTAGTTTGACCAAAAATGGACATTCATTACCAATAGCCTTTCGCAGGTGGGACTGTTATCTTAATCCATCACTATCAGAAGGCCCCCAACATATATGGAATGTCAAGCTTGCTGCTAATAGGGAGCGACCACGCTTTGCGATAATTGTCTTTAAATTAGCTGGAAAAATTATACACAATCATTTGAGAAACTTAAAGGTGTACTTGAGCTCTGAGACGCATCCGTATGATGATATGAATGTGAATTTTGCGCGAGAACGTTATGCTACTCTCTATGATACGTATACAAATTTCCAACAAAGTTATTATATGAAAGAGCCTCAGCCATTGATTGATATTGATTGATTGATATTTAGAAGTGTCACCTCACTCTCAAGGAGCAACTCTGGTTAACTCAAAATCATCATAATATTTTATGCAATGATGGGACTACTAATTTCATTGAAGTGAGAAATTAACTTCGTGAAATTGTTAAAGATACGAAAGTCATTACAAAAGGAGCCAAAACAAAAAAAATTTCTTGAGAGGTTTTTGAATATTTCAGTTTCTTAGCTTCACCCCCAACAATGAGTGTACTGAAGCTGTTTAATGGTGATAATATATTCTCGAGACTCAAGTATGAAATGTCTCCATCAGACCAGTCCAAGCCGTCTGCATATTCTTTAGTTATAAAATGAGTCTTTTGAGCTCCTTAACAAAAATATGGTTATCATTTCCAAATACATACTGGAAATCAATTAAATCACAGGAGTCTCTATCAACTTTCAGCATCTTGTCTCCACTCTATGTAACATACTAAAAGATCGAATGAATGTTCTTAGCTTAAAAGGTTTGTGTGCGCATATTTTTTAGTTAGTTTGTTTCAATCGTCAAGCAACATGGACACACACAAAAGATAAAAAGAACAACAAAGTGCAGAAAGTTACGAGATCATGAAGTAATTTATGGATTTGAGCATTATATAGATCTTCAGCTAAAAATAAAGTGTAGATTTTCAACTACAAGAGAGTATACTTCTATGCTCTGGTTGCAGCAGCATAAACGGAACTATATTGGATTAGATAAAGAAGAATGGGTGCAATTGTTAACATATAAGGAATACATACAGCTAAAACTAGAGCAGTTTGAGTTCTTAATGCCTGATACATTAGTTGATCACCCCCTACTTGACACAGTAAAATGTCATTTTAGCTATAGAAAAACAGATAATCAATGAATTTTGGTATTAAATCAATATGGAAATAAAATTGAGTTTGATTGTGATTCATGGAGATCGTTTATTAGATTAGGCATATTTTTTACAACTTTCTTAAGTTGGAACATATTAGTGAAAACACGAATTACAAGTATATACTATAATCATATTATTCCTAAATGTGCGATAGCACATAAATATGAGATACGGTTTACTGATTTAAATGTAAATTATATGGCTGATGAAGAAATAGATTTAACTCGTTTATGCTTTGAAATTTCTAAAAAGATGGGTAATGAAATAAAAAGGGATGCAAACAATTATAAAAAAATATTTTTAAGGAAAGAGTCAGAGGTATAAGAAGGCTGTAAGCAGCGAATTCGTTAGTCAGTCACATTTATGAATTGATGAAGTACAGAAATGGGAATTATTTATAAATTTGGATATTCCTCGAATATAAAGAAGGAAAGTTTGATGGAATGGTTTTTCCTGATCATCAAAAGCTACTTGCGGAATATAAAGAATATTTCGCTAAATACGAGAAGGCTACAGTGAGAACATCGCAATACGGTGAACATTTGACGATATGCCCGTGGTCGTCTAACGTTACAACAACTGGGTGTGATACCTGCGCCTGTCATTTTTGTATTATAAGAAGCGAAAAACTCAAACATGTTATATAACAGTGCACTAAATTAAGCAATAGAATGATATATAAATAAATCTATGTACTCTTAAGTTAGAAAAATGTTTAAACAAATTATACAATTGTATATGAATGAAGCAATCAAATGAAAGTATTTAAAAAAAGTGAGATTGCTCTAGTCGGGACTGCCCGACTAGTAGATACCCTGAACCCAGAAATGAACATATACACACAAACTCTCGGCATGATGAGTATTGATCCAGTTAATAATAAATAACAATTACCAACGAAAAAAGAAATGCTCCACAACCGGGGATCGAGAACTCGCCCTCTCTCCTTCTTAAGATGCACGACTCTTACCAACTGCACCACACTACCACATTATTCATGTATGATATAACACTACTTAACCATCGCAAAGAATCAAGGAAAACGAAAATTTTGCACTTCTTATTAAAACGATACAAATTAAGAATAATAAAAATAATAATTATGAATAATATAAAATAAAATAATTCAACATTGTTTTACCATACCAACGCTGGATTCGAACCCGGACCTCCACGTTAAGCGGCACAACTCTTACCAACTGGACCACGCTCTTACTTCGCTTCGTTGCGTTAAAATTCAATTTAACCGTTTCGAAAAAAATTCCTAGAAAAACCAAGACATTCTGCACATGCAAGCAGCATGTGCTTTGCCCCAACTACTGAAAATAGATTCTTGATTTGCTCGTAAACGAAATGTACGATCGTTATAAAATTTTACTTATTCAGATCATCGAAATGTATGTACAAACCAATTTGCACGTGTGTAGTATTTGATATGCTTTGTTTTTATGTTTTTTTTCGATATTGGGACGATTGGCGGGTGGTATCCAAAACCTGAAATATTTAATAATAAAAATAATAATTATGAATAATATAAAATAAAAAATTTCAACATTATTTTACCATACCAACGCTGGATTCGAACCCGGACCTCCACGTTAAGCGGCACAACTCTTACCAACTGGACCACGCTCTTACTTCGCTTCGTTGCGTTAAAATTCAATTTAACCGTTTCGAAAAAAATTCCTAGAAAAACCAAGACATTCTGCACATGCAAGCAGCATGTGCTTTGCCCCAACTACTGAAAATAGATTCTTGATTTGCTCGTAAACGAAATGTACGATCGTTATAAAATTTTACTTATTCAGATCATCGAAATGTATGTACAAACCAATTTGCACGTGTGTAGTATTTGATTTGCTTTGTTTTTATGGTTTTTTCGATATTGGGACGATTGGCGGGTGGTATCCAAAACCTGAAATATTTAAATTCTTCGTATGTTTTACGCGAACATAAAAAAAATAAAATTGGCGGTTTTAGATTTTATAGTTTGGGAGTTATGCTTAAAAAACCGACTCCGAAAAGTAGACGAACAAGTCGATGCATGCACTTGTCCGTTCGTGTTCTCACACCTCAAATCTGCATTTTAATTAGCAGTCCCTTATTCCACCCTCGAAAAAAGACACGAACAAGTCGATGCGTGCACTTGTCCGCTCTTGCTCTCACACCTTAAATCTGAATTTTAATGATCGGGCACCCACACACTTTCTGAAAAGGCATAGATAATAAAATAGGAGTGACACTTTTCCAGTTCCCCCTCCATAAAAAGGTCACTTTTACCCATGCAACGATCGGTTACCTTCACTCCCCTCCCCCTTAAAAAGGTCACGTGCGATCATTTAACGATCGGTTTCCCTCACTACCTCCCCCAAAAAGGGTCACGGTCACGTACCTGCTTTTTTATTAGAGTCATGATCACGTACCTACTTTTTATTAGGGCCACAGTCGCGTAGGGTTATAAATTATTTACCCCAGGATAATTAAATTGACAGCTCTTCCTGTCACAGAAGGAACAGTTCCCTACTACTTATAATCATTAAATGGTTTTATAAAAAAAACAAACGTATGGTAACAAAATCAAATTTGTTTAAAGCCAAAATTCTATGCTGCTGCTGCTGACGTTGTTGTAGCCGCTGCTGTCGCTGTTGCGAAAAGTGCATTGGGGCCGTGGTTGCATAGGCTCACGTGCATGCATTTTTGGTCAACTCCGTTTTTAACTTACAGTCGACGGCATAAATATTTTGACAAAGAAATTACCATGTGTTTTTGTTAATAATTTTTTAACGGAGCATTGAAAAAATTTAAAATTAATATGGTGTATAGATATATAAATTTAATTTCAAAATATATTCAATTTATTACTTTAGTATTTTTTTAACAAAAATAAAAATAATTTTTCAGAAAAGAAGGGTGGCATAAGTATTTTTACATATTGTTTTAGATTAAAAAAAAATATGAAAGAGTATGTTTTTAGATAATTTCACTTATTATTAATAAAAAATATATCCTCCCTTAGCACTTATAACTTTTTGCAGTCTTCGGGGAACGGAATCAATCAAAGTTCGGATAAAGTCCAGTGAAATATCCTTCCAGAGAGTTTCTACCTCGGATATTGTTTCCTCACGCGTCCTTGAGAGATTTGGACATCGTTTTTGCTTAATATAAGCCCATATATTTTCTATTATATTTAAGTCGGGGCTTTGTGGTGGCCAATCCAGCGTGTTAACACCAACTTCACTTAAAAATTCTGTAATTAATTTCGCCTTGTGGCAAGGCGCGTTATCTTGTTGGTATATAAAGTTCTCTCCAATCAAGGTGTCTCCAGAAGGGAAAGCGTTATCATTTAAAATATGTAAATATTTGTTTTTGTTCATAGTTCCATCGATGGGAACCAAGTTTCCTATCCCATTGTAGGCAACACATCCCCAAAACATCACGGTTCCACCTCCATGGCTTACTCTCTCACAAACGGGAACTCTTTTTTTATGTGCTGTTTTTGGCATTCTCACAAAAACTTTTTTTTTAGAGTAGTGGTAGTTAAATGAACTCTCGTCACTCCACAAAACACTATGCCAATAGGATGGGGGCTTGTCTACATATTTTTTGGCAAATTCAAGGCGCTTGATTTTATTTTTCATTGTTATTTGAGGAATAACTCTGGCAATGTATGTACCGTAATCAGCTTCCTTTAATCGTCTGCGAATTGTCCTGTCACTAAGGTTAATGTTATTGTAATAAGAAAGCTCCTTCGCAACAGTTTTGGGATTTTCTAATGGATTATTCTTAAATTTTCTTAAAATCAAACGATCGGTCTTCTTTGTTGTCTTTCGCGGTCTGCCACAACGTGCTAAGTTTTGTGTGGTGTGGTTTTTTTTATATTTGTTAATTTGATAATAAACAGTTTGGCGGGGAACTTTGTATAATTTACTGATATTTTCTACTGAAATACCAGAGTTATACTGTGCCACCATATCATTTTTAACAAATTCGCTTAATTCATATGATTTACCCATAGCTAAGTAAATCTATGAAGCAAAATAGATCTTATCAGCACTTTTAATCTGTAGTCAATTTATACTAATGCGAAGCGTTGCTTCAAGATTGATAGAAGTTCACAACAGACTGAATAGAACAAATGTCAAAATACTTTTGTCCACCTGCTAATAGCTTGCGAAAGATAAGAACGCATAAATCAAGAAAACGCATAATGGAATTGCCAAAATATTTTGCATTCTCTTTTGTGCATATAAGTACTTTAATGTTCTGTAGATAACGAAACCGTTACATTTCACAATTCTCTCAAGAAAAAAGGAAAAGCATAGCGCATAGTAATGTCAAAATATTTATGCCGTCGACTGTATATACAATCCGTTGAACTGAATCACTCAATGGATAGTATTCGACTTATCGATACTGAATAAGGCGACAATATATCTGTGAACTTTTAATCCTTCCTGCCTTTAATTCTGTTGAAATTATTACATTAATGGAACAAGATTTAACCGTTTACTTCTTTTGAATGGTATATTACTACCATGGGTAACCCATTTATACCCTTAACCCATTGGAAATAGGTAAACAAATTGTTTAATGGTTTTGTGCAAGGCTATGTAATAGGCAGAAGGAGGCATCTCCGGCCCCATGAAGTATATATATTCTTTATCAGGAGGACGAGGTGATTTGGTTTATCCCTGTCTTGTTGTTCGTCTGTAAGAACGCAGCGTTCGCGGGAACTACAAAAGCTAGAAAGCTGATCTTGAACCAATTAAATTCATATATACCATAAGCAGATACAATTTTTCAGTTTTCAATATATTAGCTCCTTCTATCAATATTGATAAAAAAAAACGATTTTCTTACTATTTCTGTGAGACTAGAACAGCTAGAGACAGCAAATTTGCGTAACGGTCGTGTAAATAAAACACGGATATTGATGGTACGTAGTATCTAGTACCGCATTTTGGTCAAGAGGTGAGGTTTATACTCATATTGCACGATAGCATTAATTTATAAGTATTACGTGAATCTCGCAGCTTATTTTAATTCGTTTTTTTCACAATAACCTGTTCCTCTTCTCCGTACGTTATCACACGCTTTCCTTGCGAATTTTCCCCCCGATATATTTTAACCCAAAAGACAGTATCAGCCTCTCGAGCATACTTCTGTTTATTCAATTTTTTTAAATGCTATGGTGCTATGCGAATGTTCTGCTTACTAGCGGACTAAATTCAACAGCTTACTCCCTTAACACCACTTCGCATTGCATACAAATATGAAATACATACAATTCTCAATTGATAACTGTGTGTTCACAATGACGAATGGTCCATTAAATATGCATATTTTATTGCTGATACATATCACGTATTTATTTATGGAAGCAAAAAAACAAAAATTAAAGAAAAACCAACCACACCAAAAAAAAAAAAAAAATCTTTAGTAGTAATATTTATGAACTGCTGGAAAATATCGTCAAGGAATGCAGAAATAAATCGTTTGCGCCGTTGGATGAATAAGTTAAGCTTATGTGGGTACATCGAATAATTTTATATTCATATGAAAATATCCCGGAAGATGTGTTAATCCTCAAGGATTTATTTTGTGAAACAGGATGCTCACTGATCCCAATAATGAAAAATATTTTAAGGATAATGTTAATATATTTGGAGAATACATGAAGATAAATTATGAAGAGATGGAGGAATTATTATTTAATATATATTATATTATATAAACATAAGTTCTATGATGGATGAGATTCAAGAAAGAGATAGTGGATGGACTCTTATATAAATTGTTTTCATTAAGATAAATATATACAAATACAAACCACTAAGAGGATAAATAATATTAATTTACCACGCAAACTCAGTTTGAAAAAAGTAATAATCATGGTAAGAAGCGCTGATTAGTTAAGCTTTATGTACGTAGTGATATCGGCTCTAAAACATTTTGACAGATATGAATCTTACAATACTGATGATATAAGAATCTCTTTATTGAAATAGATGAGACATTATCAATTAAATTTCATAACATGGAACTCCCTGTGCAGAATGATACATTAAGTATTAATTTCTTTGGAAACCATGGGGAAATCAACGAGGTGAATGGTAAACTATATTTAACAGTTTAGTTATTTATTTATTTATTTATTTATTTATTGAGAAAGTCGACAAAACAAGTGTCAACAAAGGTACAGAAAAAATGGTATATAAACATAAATATACTTTAAAAATGCTAAAAGTCTAACGAAATTATAAACATCGATAATAACATCACCAACACGACGGTGGTGTTTTATTTGCCTGTACGGCCAGCTATGCCCCTAGTCGCAGCTAAATGTTGTCAGCGATGTTATTAAATCCTACCTCTGGACTGGAAGGCGTTAGTAGAAATATAATAATAAATGTAAACCTACTTTAAATTATAAACAACATTTTCGGGAAAAGTGAAAGAACAATCTTAATAATAACAATAATTCGTATTAGATAGATAAGAATAAAGAAAGAGCCAAGAAGGGAAATAGCTGACCCAATGGGGAAGTTTTTTAGCCCGTCCGGCAAGCTATGCCCCGGCTCATAGCTGAGGGCGGACAGTGATTTCCTGGAGGTATCCTGAAAGCAATGATTTTATTAGGGAAAGAGAGAGTTCTGGGGAGAACACGTGGTACATTCTGTTACATTGCAAACATAAGGTACGGAAAGAATATTTTGGTTGATTTTGTACTGCGGACACCAGATACATGAACAGTATTCTAGGATTAAGCGTATAAGTGAGTTATACAAAAGATTTTTAGTGAAGGGATCGCTGAATTCCTTCGATCAAAGTTTTATAAATCAAAGTACACCCTTAGCCTCGTTTATAACGGTGGAGATGTGCATGTTGAAGCTCAACTTTGAATCAAAAGAACTCCAAGGTCTTTTACTGTAACTATACGTTGCAAAGGAAAGCTGTCAATTGTATAGCTAACAGAGTGTGGCCTATAACGACTCAAAGTCATAAACATACTCTTTGAACAATTTACGTGCAGCTGATTGGTCGCACACCAAAGTTGCATAGAGTTCAAATCATCTTGTAAACGAGCGTAAAGAAGGGAATTGCTATATGAGTATATAAGTTATACATCATCTGCATACATAAGTATACTAGCATGTGATATTATAGAGGGCAGGTCATTAATAAAAAGAGTGAAGAGTAGAGGCCTGAGTGACTACCCTGGGGTACGCCTGAAGTGACATACACCTGCTTAAAGGTATTAGATCTAAGTAAAACTCTTTGAGTTCTACCCTTCAAATATGAAGAGATCCAAGACACGAGAAAGGGTGGGAAACCGATACGGTCAAGTTTTAGCAGTAAAAGATCATGGTGTACCGAGTAAAATGCTTTACTGAAGTCAGTGTAAATGACATCAGTTTTCTTTTTTCGTTAGAAAAGCATCATGTACCAGCGAGGTATATTCAAGCAAGTTGGTCGAAGTTGACCGACCGGCCGTTTGACTTGGCTATGGAATATTTTGACAAGTCAACAATCGATCCAGACTTTTTAAACTTCTTAAAACGTTTAGATTTAATGTTTTTTAAGTTTGCTAGTATACGATTAAACCAAGAAGGCTCAGAAGAATCAGGGAAAGAGATGTAATTAGGGATGCACACATCACACTTAACCTATAGTATAGTTTCCTTTACGAAAGCAACGTCGGGGCATATTAGGCCTTGTCGAAAATAAATGTTGAGATTTACAGACAAAACCTCAAGAGTAGGATGATAAATATCCTCAGGGACAAAAAGTGAGGATGACCTAGATACATCAGCAATAGGATGATCGTTTGCAAAGATGAGATCATTTGTTCTATCCAATTGATTTCTAAAGAAATTGTTCTGAAATAATGAATGGTCAGGCATACCATCTAAAAAGTTATGATGGGCTGAAGGCACCAGACACTTTAATGATGAGCATACTGACCAAGAAATATTCGGTATATTAAAGTCACCAAACACAACAAATATGTCATTCATGTCGCGAACATGAGAAAAACCCTCCTTAACAAAACCAGATGCTGCATGTAAAACTCAATACTAGAAGAAAGAGGAATATAGGAGCACGTGACAAATAAAACACAAGATGGGAAAGTTATTTTTAAAGTGATAATCTTTGCATCAGTACGCGTGGTAAAATGGAAAAGCTCAGACTGAAGTGAGGCTTTGACAGCTATTAATACCCCACCACCTCGACGAGAGGGTCGGTCATGTATATAAACTGAAAAGTTATTTGCAAACACTTCGCAGTCAGATATGGTAGAATTTAGCCAAGCCTCAGAAAAAGCAATAATATCAGAATGAAACAAGTGAGATTGCTCTAGATACCCTGAACCCAGAAATGAGCACATGCACACAAACTCTCGGCAGTTGATGAGTATTGAGGCTGTTAAAAGTAAAAAATAAAATTTACTAATGATTACTAACGAAAAAATAAATACTCCACAACTCGGTCCCACCGTGTTAAGATGCAGAACTCGTACCAACTGCACCACACTACCACATTATTCATGAATGGTATAACATTACTTAACCATCGCAAAAAATCAAGGAAAACGAAAATTTTGCACTTGTCATTAAGACGATAGAAATTAACAATAATAATAATTATGAATAACGAAAAAATAATATAATTCAACATTGCTCTACCATGGCTGTATTCGAACCCGGGCCTCCACGATATGCGGCACAACTCTTACCAACTGGACCACGCTCTTACTTCGCTTCGTTGTGTTAAAATTCAACTTAACCGTTGCAAAAAAAAATTCGTAGAAAAACGCAAGACATGTTGCACATGCATATGTATGCGTGCACATGAATACAGAAATTGCCAAGCAGCTGCGCTTTGCCCCCACTATTAAAAACAGATTCTTGATTTGTTTGTAAACAAAATGTACGATCGTTATGAAATTTTCAGGACTTATTTAGATCATGAGATGTATGTACAAACCAATTTGCACGTGTGTAGTATTTGATTTATTTTGTATTTAGGGTTTTATCGATATTGGGGGCGATTGGGAGGAGGTATCCAAAACCTGAAATATTTAAATTCTTCGTATGTTTTACGCGAACATAAAAATTTGGTGGCTCTAGCTTTTATAGTTTGGGAGTTATGCTTTAAAAACCAAGTCAAAAAAGCGATAAATATCGATAATAAGAAAACGGAAGGAGTTATCGACGTTCTTAAATAAACTTGATCTGCGTATGGTATATACGAACCGAATGAGACCAAGATCAGCTTTCTAGCTTTTGTAGTCTCTGAAATTGACGCGTTCATACAGGCAGACGGACAGACAGACAGACGGACACGGCTAAATCGACTCGGCTAGTGATGCTGATCAAGAATATATATACTTTATGGGGTCGGAGATGCTTCCTTCTGCCTGTTACATACATTCGCACAAAACCATTATACCCTTTTTTAGGGTATATGTTCAGGGTATAAAAAGGAGCTACTCATAAAAAGGTCTTTGAGCTTAGATGTAATGCCTCTGACATTCTGGTAACTATTACTGGCTGAAGGCAAGGCGGGAGTTGGAAGGTTGACAGGGTGACAGGCACAGGTTGACTTCTATTTTTAGGCTTAAACTCATGAACAATTATGTGAGGTGGCCAGTAATTGGGATTACAAATACTCTTAAATGAGTCATGAGGACAATTTTGAAGGAAGATATTTCGTGAGGAGTGGAGATTAAATTTGCTTATTGTTACGGATGCCAAAGAATTGCTCGCAATATAAGCTGCCGAAAAATGACATGTGGTGTCCGAAGAAAGTCTAGACTCGAAGACATGTTTTCGAGGCGGAACAAAAATTAAAGATGGAGCTGGAGGAGAAGAAAGCGCAGCATCACTGCTGCTTGACGCCTGAATTAAGTTGCGCGAAAATCTATTTTTGCAACCAGAAGCTAAACGTACAGTAGACGAATTGTTGATAACAACCGTATCAACAATTGTGTCTATAGACAGCACCTCAGACGGATCCAGAGGGGTAATATTCGGACAATCACCTGGGGAAGGTGATAAAGACAGCATTGGGTATACGTCTTAGAAATGAGGCGTGTCCGAAACTGTCGATAGTGGTTGGGCAGATTAAGGGGGAAGGGAATGTTAATGAAGGACAATGTTAAGTTTTAAAAATTGATTTCTCACCGAATTTTTTTAATATCAACAATATTTTTGCTTTCAGACTTACACACAATGAGTAAACACTCAAGTAAACTATTTTTCTGTAACGTCCATCTCAACTATTCATATTGCGAGAGCTTACAAAGCGAATAATGTAGAAAAATTGTGTCAGCCGCTGACAAAGCAAATCTTTAATTTTTGAACACGTCTATTTTGTTTCGGTGGGCAACCACGTTTTTTGGCAGGAAGGCAAATGACCGCCTTTAAAAGTACATAGCTGAGCGACAAGTGCACAAGTGCGCAAGTGCAGAGGTTACTTCTTACCTTTTTCTTTTTTTCATCTCGACTTTTGTGGGAGCGCATGTTTGTGCTAAAGTAAAAGTTCTGTGTAAAAGTGCTGTGTTCTAATTTTATTATTTTCAAACAGGTGACCATCGCATTAATTACTTTCCGTTCAAAAACCGTTTAAGAACTAAAGCCGTAATTTTTTTGAAATTTATGCAACTGTTAAAATTAAGAGCCGCCATCTAGTGGCTATTGTTAAATTGAACGTATGAGAGCATAAGAATGTTGTCAATTAAACTCTGTACTAAAGTTAATTAATGATGTCGCGTGTGCAAATGTAAGGAAGGGGGGAATCGCCGAAGCCATGGAATAGGTCAGCCGCCAGTGCCAATTTATGGGCGATGGGCAAGAAAATTTAAATCTGCCCATTGCAGGAAGGGCGGATACGACGTGGCCGATAACACCAGGCCTGGCAGCTTGCTCGATCAATTGCGTGTGTATGTTCGTATGTAGTTGTGAGAGTGCGCTGTCTGTGTAGGAAATTGTGTACCGCCTAAGGGCGGGGTTGAGGTTACCCACCCCTGGGTACACTGAGCTAGCCGTGGTTGCCCACCGAAACGAAACAGACGAGTTACAAAATATGGCGTTCTCTTTTGAAAACCGCAGGATCGCGTTAGCCGTGCTCGATGAGGCGATTTCTGCGAGCAGCGTTGAGCGGGAGGGATTTCAAGTGAATAATAAAAGAACCGGCACGGCGATGCCTCGCGAATCAGACGGCTACTCTGTAAACCATTCGAAACCACGGCTTACAACTAAATGTTTTTTTTTGTAGGCCACTGCTGACTTGTCTGGTCGAAATGGCACAGGACAATTCCACCAAGGATACGAATTTGATTTAGATCAAGATTTTCGAAGTGCCGGTAAGTCACTCACTCTTTTAGAAAGAAGTGCAGTTCGCTACCGGGCACAAGGAGAGAGGCGACAATCTTGACGGTGATAACAGTCAGATCCGAGTAGGGATACAAGCACGTAGTTGTCTGTGTTTTTTTTTTTCTTTTTGTTATTTAGTTATGTGTGTGTTTCTACCAATTTGGGTATCGGCGGAGATAGCTATCGTGTTAGGGTGACCTATGGTACAGTTGTCGAGCCGGCAAAAAAACTGGACTGGAAACGTGCCAACAGGAGAGCTGCTAACTGGGGATCGTCAGCACAGCTGACGATTGAACCAGTTGGCCTCAATTGATATAGTTTGTATATTGAGTAGTTTCTGTGGTGACCACAACGGGTTGGTAGATGGCGTATGTTGGAAAGATGGTTGATTCCGGCAAACGGTGATTCCCCCTTACAATATATGATTGTGATTGTGTTCACGATATTGTGTTTTTAGTCGTTAGTCGTTATCTATTATCTATTATCTACTATCTATTATTTATTATTTTTATTATATTAATCTATAAATTATTTTTGGAATTAGGTAAAACATTGGGTAAACATATATTTTTAGGAAGTTAAATTTGGTGTTGGTGATGACCGAAAGGGAAAATTGGGAAGCCGACGCCGGCCATTCATATCCGCTGCACTTACGTACAAACAGTGCCGCGCGAGAAGACTCTTGGGAAGAAGGGGCACGAGCCATGAGGGGCATAAACCTAGTGAGGACGCCAGTAATGTCATCGGCACCGCTGACAGGCCAGTTTAACCCGGCAGTTATGGAGTTCAACTCCCCGCCGGAGGGTAGAAACGTCTTTACAGAGCCTCGTGTCGCGATTTAATCAGATATAGCGTCCGCCATAAATTTTGCTCTCCTCCAAGGCCACGAGACTTATCGACAGTCGACCGAAGCCGGTATCGCACAGGCGTTTAGAGAAGAAATCAGGTAGGGGCCCAATCAACCTACGAGCCGCGATCTGTTCACAGGCGAGGTGGCTAAAGGCAGCGACTCAGCCAATTAATCCGCCGCGTAAGGGCGCCGTACCAAAGAAACGCGCGGTCACCATTCCAGCTCCTAGGCCACCGCCGAAGCCAGAGAGGTCAAATACCTCAAGCGGATTGAGTGGAGATCCGGTGTGGGATTGGCGCAATATCGAGCCGGCGTATGGGGACAATCACGGATACGGAAATCACAGGCGGCCAACCCTTAGCCCATCGAAAAGTGGGAGGTGTCCTTTGACGAGTCGAATGACCGGGGAACAACGATGGCATCACGCTTAGAATTTCCACTACCCGAGTCAAGGCTAATAATGCTGATAAAAAAGTGCTTGAAGGACTCCATAGGGCGCTACATATATGCTATGGATGTGTACTCAGTGGACCACCTGCGAGCGGAGTGCAACGAGATCGAGGCGATCTTAGGTCTGCGTAGTATTCGAAGAGCGTATGGAGCACACTAGAAATACGCAGGACAGGGCAAGCCGAACTTTAGTTTGCTAGAAGTCGACCCCCCAGATGAACATAGAGTGTAGCCAGAGGTAGAGCAGATTAGGGAAAAGAAGGCCAGCCTGAAACCCGGGTGCTGGAACTGCGGCCAGCCAGGACACGAGTGGAGAGACTGCCTCGACGAACAGCGAAAAATATTTTGCTATCGCTGTGGCAAGCCGGATTTTTTCGCACCGCATGGGAACCGGCAGATCGAGCGTGACCAGAATGGGAGAAATAAATTCACGATTGGGTCCCGAAAAGTAATAGAAGTAAAAACCATGGAGGACTTTAGTTTAGACTGCATGCTGAGTGGAAAAACAAGGCACCAACCCTATGAAGAGAGGATAAGGGCATATTAATAGCTAGAAATAAAATATTTGAAGCGCGACAACTCGGTGAGATGCGTTTGGTCACTCGCAAAATGAAAAGGACACGTGAGCGATTCATGAGGTGACGCTTGGAATGAAGGAAAGTAGTTGAGGACGTCAAAAATATTGCTGGACTGTTGAACACAGTTAGTCCCTTGGGACGTGGCTCTCGCGAGATACTAGCAGAAATCGGATTACCGATAGCACGCTATGTGTCAGGTGTGCGAACTAGTTCGGGCGAGGACCGATCCATTATAGGCCGAGTTCGGGTAAAAGTTGCGTATAAGCAGGTTGAAAAGGACATGACGTTCTATATTTGCCCGTACCTAGAACAGCAGGCTTATTTGGGCATCAATTTCTGGCGCGTCTTCGGATACTTGATAGAGCCCAGAATAATCGAAGAAAAAGGACCGGAATTAGAGAGGGAAGCATGAGACTTGGGAAAGGAACAGAAAGGTTGGAGGCGGTGAAGCAAAAGTTTGTGGCTTTAAGGAAGGTAGGACTAGAGAAAACGACAATGGAGGTGCCTATGATCGAACTGAAGGGAAGGTATCCGTGAAGGATCGCCACTCTCCGCTATCTCCCGCGATGCAGGAAGTAGTCTGAGGCGAGGTAGACAAGATGTTAGCCTTGGGAGTCATCGAAGTCAGTGATAGTCCGTGGAGTAGCCGCACTACAATTGTGCGAAGGCCGGATAAAAATCGATTCTGCTTGGATGCTCGCAAGCTCAACGCTGTTACCGTCAAAGACGCCTATCCGCTCCCTTGCATTGAGGGTATACTGTTTCAAAATCGATTCTGCTTGGATGTTCGCAAGCTCAACGCTGTTACCGTCAAAGACGCCTATCCGCTCTTTTGCATTGATGGTATACTGTCGCGGAACAATTATGTTCGCATTCTGGGAAATTTAACTTGAGGAAAGTAGTAAAACGTACACGGCCTTTGCTGTGCCAGGGTGACCGCTCCATCAATTTGCTATGAGGCCTTTCGGGCTTTGTTTGTATACCTGGACGATCTTCTGATTATCGCACCAGATTTTGAGACGCATTTGAAATATTTGAGACTGTTAGCGCAGAGTCTGCGGAAGGCGAACTTGACGATAAGGCTAAAAAAAATCCAAGTTTTGCTTCAAGAGTCTAAACTATATCGGGTTATAATAGGCGGCGGAAGCTTACGTATAGACAGTGACCGCGTAGCAGCGATTCGACAAATCCCAGAACCCCTATCGGCTAAAAAGATGCGTAGTTTTTTTGGGGACCGCCGGATGGTCCCGCCAGTTTATTGGAAACTTTGGTGAAATAGCGTCAAGGCATCTCATGACGGCACAGCAAAAACGCTCAATTTGTTGCGAAGGCAGTTCTACTGGCCCAACATTGCGGCTCATGTGCGCGAATACGTAGGCAGATGCGAGGATTGCAAGGAAACCAAGGCACCGATGCAGGTCTCTATAGGGCAGAAGGTAAAGACGGAATGGCTGTTAACAAGTCTACATTGATTTTCTGGGAAAGAAGAGAAGTCATGCATGGATATTCGTAGTCATCGACCAATTCTTAAAGTACACTTTTCTCAAGGCCATGAGAGACGCCACGGCAGAGAACGTTACCGATTTCCTCGTACACGAAGTGTTTTTCAAATTCGGCGTTCCCGAGACGATTCACTCGGACAACGGCCGACAATTCGTCTCTAAAAAATTTGAGAACATGATCGACGCCTATGGAATATCCCACATAAAGACGGCAGCCCATTCCCCCAGAGCACCGCAGCGAATCGTGTAAACCGCACCGTGTTAGTGGCGATCCGGTCCTACTTAGAGCAAGACCATCGAGAGTGGCATGCCTATCTGCCGGAAATTGAATTCGCAACGCTGTCCATAACTGGGGTAACACCGTTTTTTGCTGTCTTTGTGCAGCACATGTACCTAAATGGAGCCAGCTATACACTAGAGCGGATATTGCGGTCCCTGGGCGAATACGCGATCTCTGATCTGGGGACACAGGACAAAATCCGGTTGGTACAGGAACAGGTGAAACAACACCTGCACAACTACGACAAACGTGCGCGCAAATTTCACGCGGTACCAGGGCAAGAGGTGTATAGGCGAAACTTTGTGCTGAGTGACTTCAGCAAAGCTTTCAATGCAAAATTTTCCAGAAAATTCCGCAAGTGTCGCAAAGTCCGAGCCGTGGGAAAAAGCGCTTACGAGGTTGAAGATGGGAGCGGAAGAAGTCTGGGTGTAGCTCACGCAAAAGACCTGAGGGTGTAACAGGATGAAGTAGGTTTGGCCTACGTTGGGCGTTCCGCAGAGGTGGGCAACCAGGCAAGCGGAGCCAGCAAATGCGCACGACAATTTGGTCGTTCAGGACGACGCCTAACTCAAATTTGCCATGTGGTATTGCATATGACCATCGCGCCCAAACGATTATTGGCACCAACGCGACCCTGGGGGAAATTAATCGAGGGAAGCAGCCCTGTTCATCGCATACTACAAGGGCAAAACAGTCTGCAGGGCACTTCCTGAGGGTAACCGTATTATCCAAAAAGAGAGAAAGTGAGAATAAAGTAGAAAGAGGCTCACCACTTTTTTTTGGCTGGAAGGCCAGCGGTCACCGCCTTTAAAAGTAGACAGCTGAGCGACAAGTGCACAAGCGCGCAAGTGCAGAGGTTACTTTTAACCTTTTTTCTCTTTTTCATCTCGACTTTTGTGTGAGCGTATGTCGGCGTAAGTTTGTGCTAAAGTAAAAGTGACTGTGTTCAAATTGTATTATTTTCATACAGGTGACCAACAGCAGGTCACACCGCATTAATTACCTTCCGTCCAAAAGATCGGCCGAAACCAAAGTGCCAGGCGCACCGGCAAAACTCTTCTTCTGTTCCCCCTTTTTTTTACGATGAACTGTGGTTAATACAAAATATTTGAGTAATATGATATAAAATAAGTTTGGAAGATGGGGAAACTTAACAAAAGCGATTAATTGCCATATTTGTAATAAAGTCATACACATAGATAAAGTAAGAGATCATTGTCATTTGACAGGAAAAAGTAGTGGTGCTGCACACAAATGTTAATTACAAAATTGCGGCATTTGCTCATGTATTTTTCCACAAGTTTTTGCGTTACAATGCTCACTCGTTTGTAAGAATAATAAATTTGTAAGATGAATATTCTAAAAATCAAGGTAAAACTCATATTCTATCTGTCTACAAAGAACTGCTCATTTCCATTTCTTTGGAAATTAACTTTGAAAATACGTTCTTTTGAGTCATTTCGCTATATAAGTGCACTTTTAGATGCTCTTTAGTTGGAACTTAGAGCTCATAAGTTTTACAAGCGTTAAACTTTTTTTCCCGATGAATCACATTTTACTTTAGTACGTAGGAAAGGAAATAATAAAATTAAATTAAATTAAATATTTAACCACATTTCAACATTTTCAAGAAGCTTCACTACCATCAAAAGAAATATTTTTTAATTCTCTTGCAAGTAGTGAAAGTTCTGTTAAAGATTATTTACACGCTCAAAATATTTGGATAGTTTTTAAGAATATAAGTAAGTTTCAGAGATTATATGGAGTTGTATTTAAAAAAAAAGCTGTTCTATCGCTCACAGATGTTTGTGAAAATTTTCGATGAATTTGCAGAAGTAAGTATGCCATGTTAAACTCAATCTAAATAGAGCTTGAATTGTTTACAGATATATATAAGCAGTCGATTGTGTGCATGTGTGTGTGTGTGTGTGTGTGTGTGTGTGTGTGTGTGTGTGTGTGTGTGTGTGTGTGTGTGTGTGTGTGTGTGTGTGTGTGTGTGTGTGTGTGTGTGTTTATAAAATATACAATTCAAATGCTGTATGAATAATACGATAACACAAAACCATCTCAATATTTAATGTATTTAAATTTAAAGAATCTACACGAGTGGACAGTGGTGGGCGTGACCGGGATATAAGAGGTCACCAGTTATCTACATACTTAAAATGGTAGCCCTATTTTTAAAATTGTGGGAAATATTCACCTTTTATCAACTTGAGATTTAAGGTGTATCTACATGTTATCGAATTGGCAGCCTCCCCAATGGACGTGGAACAAAAAATTTAACACTTTGTCTGAAGAGGATAACTACAAATATATATCCAAAGTTTTAAGTCTATATCTTCAATAGCGCCGAAAAAAGTTTCGTTCATGCGGACAGATGGACAGTATGGCGGACATTGCACAAACCCAATATAATAGTTTCACTTCATGAACAAGTATAAAAATAGTGAAGTAACAAGTAAGATTGCTCCAGTCAGGACCGCCCGACTTTAACACATACATAACAATTTTCGGTACCCAAAAAACAAAGAGAAGGACTAAAATTAAAAAAAAAATTCAATAATAATAAACAACCAACGAAAAGTGGGTATTTCCCTTTCCCTCCACACCGGGAGTCGAACTGCCAGCATTTAGCTTAAGCTGCACAACTATTATCAATTGCACCAGACTATTATTTAATTTACTTATGATATAACATTTATTAACTGTTGCCGCCAACATATATTATTTGAATTTCAAAAGTACTTTATAAATTATGTATTAATTTTTGTAAACTTCAAATATATCGCCTTAACATTATCGATATATTCAAACTTATCATTTGTCAATGTGTTATCGATACTATGAATGAAAAAAAGATCGATGGACGATACCCACGCCAGTCGGCCATTAACAGCGAGAGGGAAAATATGAAAGTTGGCAGCATCGTTATAATTGTGGGCGACACTCTACCCAAAAATCTGTGGCCAAAAGGGCGCGTGATCAACGCCGTCTTATCACAGGACGGACTAGTTCGGCGTGCGACCATTCAAACTCAGCACGGCGTCATGGAACTGCCTGCAACGAAATTAGCGGATCTAGATGTCGGCTTTGAAGATGGTAACTCACCCAAGGGTCAATTACGAAGGGGGGAATGTTAGCGCCAAAATATATTATTTGAATTTCTAACGTACTTTATTAATTATGTATTAATTTCCGTTAACTTCAAATATAACGTCTTAACATTATCGATATATTTAAATTTATCATTTGTCAATGTGTTATCGATACTATGAATAATAAAACGATCGATACACGATACCTACGCCAGCCGGCCATTAACAGCAAGAGTGAAAATACGAGAGTTTTTTAAGCTCCGCTCGTTCAATTACTCGGTCTACTAACATACACACATTCATTATATTACTAGAAGTTGTGTGGTTTTAATATTGATTTAGCCGTTGAAGCGAAGCTGTAAAAAATTAAGGAAAGGTGTCCATACCCAAAGCATTAAAAATCTGCGTATGCTTAATGCGAATATATCGAATATATATACCACGCAAGAAGCCTTTTATAAGCGATAAAAATAAGAAGTGTCGCCTAAAATTTGCCCAGGAGCACTTGCACAAGGACATTGGCTTCTGGAAAACTGTCCTATTTTGTGATGAGTCCAAATATAATTTATTTTGGTCGGATGGACCCTCTTATGTGTGGCGTACGCCTAACACAGAGCTTGACGAAAAGGACTTAAGGGCTACAGTAAAGCACGGCGGAGGCAACGTTATGGTTTGGGCCTGTATGTCAGCAGAAGGCGTTGGTAGCTTGGAGTTTATTGAGAGTGAAAGTGCTGAGAAATTTGACATAAAGGAGGACTTTAGATTTTACCAAGACAATGACCCGAAACACACGGCGGCAATTGTGCAAACTTGGCTGATCTGGAACTGTCCGCATGTCATGAAACCACCAGCCCAGTCACCAGACATAAATTTTATAGAATATTTATGGTCGATTTTGGAGACAAAGAGACGTTCGAAAACGCAAAAATGGGGTAAAATTACACCAGATATTACAAAAAAGTTAGTAGAATCTATGCCAAACCGACTTAAAATGGTAGTTACGACGCTTCAAGCGACGGCTTTGGTGCAGCTTTATTACAAAAACTACCCGTGTACCGTGTACTGCCCGCAAATATTTTTCTCTAACTTCTGGGGGAGCTTCCCACAAATATAAATCCCGAATTAAGTGACTGTAGCTTAAAAACTTTGAGAAATATTGGCATTTTAGATTTTGTAGGGAGGGGGCGTTAGGCGTTCTAGAAGGCGTGGGCGGGATATCAAGGGCGCAATTTGTGGGGCAGGACACCAGCTATCTACATAGCTACAGCTATCTACATACATACATATATATACACGTGTTATCGATTGGAACTGCCATATATAACGTGTTTTGCGATTACGGGGGCGGGAGGGGGCGAGGCCAAAAATTTCCTGTGATGTATGGAGGAGCATTCTGGTAATATATCTCCCAAATTTGGTGACTCTAGCTTAAAAATTGTTGGGGATATAGCCATTTCCGATTTTTCAAAGCGGGGGCGCTGGAGGGCGTTCTAGTGGGCGTGGCCGAGATATCAAATGTGCAATCTGTGGGGGAGGTCACCAGCTATATACATACCAAGTTTGGTGACTCTAGCTTTAAAATTGTGCAAATATGCAACACTTATCGATTTGACCTTTCAGGTTTATCGGTTTTCGCGATTATGGGGGCGGGAGAGGGTGTGGCCAAAAATAATATTAAATAATATTTGGGGGAGCATTCCTGCAATGTATATGCAAAATTTGGTGACTCTAGCTCAAAAACTGTGGGAGATATATGCATATCCGGTTTTTGAGAGCGGGGGCTCTGGGGGGCGTTATAGTGGGCGTAGGTGGGATATCAAGGTCGCAATCTTTTTGGGAGGTCACCAGCTGTATACAGACCAAGTTTGGTGACTCTAGCTTTAAAATTGTGGACTTTAGCAATATGCGATTTTAGGTGTTATCGGTTTGCCACGCCCCCAGTGGGCGCAGCCCAAAATCCTTAACACTTTATCTGACGCGGGTACACACGAGTGTATATCCAACATTTCAAGTCTCTAGCTTCAATAGCGGCGAAAATAATTGCGTTCATACGGACAGAAGGACAGACGGACAGCAAGACGGACATTGCACAAAACCAATATACTCTTTTCACTTTGTGAACGAGTATAACAATGGACAAGCAGAGCCTGGTTACACGAGTTGCACTTTGCGTCCTTTTCCTTTAAGATTACGATTATGAAAACGAACATCGTCCAGCATCTCGTATAAAGCACGTGGACGCCCTTAGCTGATATCCTGTAATGACAATATTAGAGGAGGGCAATTATTTTTATAAGCTTGGCGTTTTTCTCAAATTTAATGACATTGAATTAATTGTAGTTCCCAAGGATATGCAGAAGCAGATCATAAGTCAAGCTTACGATAGAGGTCAAAGAAAAACAAGTGAGATTGCTCTAGTCGGGACCGCCCGACTAGTAGATACCCTGAACCCAGAAATGAACACATACACACACACTCTCGGCAGTTGATGAGTATTGATCCTGTTAAAAATAACAAAAAAAAAAAAAAACAATTACTAACGGAAAAAGAAATGTTCCGCAGCCGGGGCTCGAACTCGGTCTCCCCGTCTTAAGATGCACGACTCTTACCAACTGCACCACACTACCACATTTTTGACGAATGATATAACATTAGTTAACCATCGCAAAAAGTCAACGAAAACGAAAATTTTGCACTTGTCATTAAAACGATACAAATAAATAATAATAATCATTATAAATAACGAAAAATTATATATAATTCAACATTGCTCTACCATACCATCTCTGAATTCGAACCCGGACCTCCGCGTTACGCGGCACAACTCTTACCCACTGGACCACGCTCTTACTTCACTTCGTTGTGTTAAAATTCAATTTATCCGTTGCCTAAAAAAATTCCTAGGAAAACGCAAGACTTTCTGGACGTGCATATGTATGCGTGCACATGTACACAAAAATTGCCAAGCAGCTGCGCTTTGCCCCCACTACTGAAAATATATTCTTGATTTGCTCGTAAACTAAATGTACGATCGTGATGAAATTTTCAGGGCTTAATCAGATCATCGAAATGTATCTACAAACCAATTTGCACGTGTGTAGTATTTGATTTGCTTTGTTTATGGTTGTTTCGATAGTGTGGGCGATTGGGGGGAGGTATCCAAAATCTGAAACATTTAAATTCTTCGTATGTTTTACGCGAACATAAAAAAATAAATTTGGTGGCTCTAGCTTTAATAGTTTGGGAGTTATGCTTAAAAAACAGAGTCAAAAAAGCGATAAATATCGATAGTAAGAAAACGGAAGGAGTTATCGATGTTTTGAAATAACCTTGATCTGCGTATGGTATATACGAACCGAATGAGACCAAGATCAGCTTTCTAGCTTTTGTAGTCTCTGAAATCGACGCGTTCATACAGACGGACGGACAGACAGACAGACAGACCGACAGACAGACGGACATGGCTAATTCGACTCGGCTAGTGATGCTGATCAAGAATATATACACTTTATGGGGTCGGAGATGCTTCCTTCTGCCTGTTATATACGTTTGCACAAAACCATTATACCCTTTTTTTACACATTTTCAATGGGTTCAGGGTATAAAAACCGGAGTATATACGCCGTCAGCTATAGCTGTTGAAACAAATGTGAATACCTATACAAATGTTGTAATGTGTACACAGTTAAAACTGTTAAAAAGTTAAACTTGTTTATAATTGTATTTAGTGTTTCTTCCTAAGAAACGAATGACTTCTTTGGGAGGTTGTAAATTTCCAAATCTATCGAAATATTTCATTTCTTTTCCATTTTTAATAAGTTGCATTTGACTATCGCGCCCAGACGATAATCGGCACCAACGCGACCCTGGGGGAAATTAATCGAGGGAAGCGGCCCTGTTCATCGCATACTGCAAGGGCAAAGCAGTTGGCAGGGCACTTCCTGAGGGTGACCGTATTATCCAGAGAGAGAGAGAAAGAGAGAATAAGGTAGAAAGAGGCTCACCACGTTTTTTGGCGGGAAGGCCAGTGACCGCGGTGACCGCCTTCAAAAGTAGACAGCTGAGCGACAAGTGCACAAGTGCGCGAGTGCAGTTACTTCTAACCTTTTTTCTCGCTTTCATCTCAACTTTTGTGTGAGTGTATGTATTATTTTCAAACAGGTGACCAACAGCAGGTCACGCCGCATAAAGTACCTCCCGTCCCGTCGAAGGCATTTAGTGAAAAGCACGGCTCACGGAGGCAAAAAGAAGTGCAGTTCGCTACCGGGCACAAGGAGAGAGGCGACAATTTTGACGGTGACAACAGTCAGATCCGAGTAGGGATACAAGCACGTAGTTGTCTGTGTTTTTTTTTTTTTTGTTATTTAGTTATGTGTGTGTTTCTACCAATTTGGGTATCGGCGGAGATAGCTATCGTGTTAGGGTGACCTATGGTACAGTTGTCGAGCCGGCAAAAAAACTGGACTGGAAACGTGCGAACCGGAGAACTGCTAACTGGGGATCGTCAGCACAGCTGACGATTGAACCAGTTGGCCTCAATTGATATAGTTTGTATATTGAGTAGTTTCTGTGGTGACCACAACGGGTTGGTAGATAGCGTAGGTTGGGAAGATGGTTGATACCGCCAAACGGTGATTCCCCCTTACAATATATGATTGTGTTTGTGTTCACGATATTGTGTTTTTAGTCGTTAGTCGTTATCTATTATCAACTATCTATTATTGATTATTTTTATTATATTATTTTATTAATTATTTTTGGAATTAGGTAAAACATTGGGTAAACATATATTTTTGGGAAGTTAAATTTAGTTTTGATAGTACTGCCTGTAGCCATGACCGAAAGGCGAGGTGGCTAAAGGCAGCGTTGGGCCGACTCAGCCACCTAGACCGCCGCGTCAGGGCGCCGTACCAAAGAAACGCGCGGTCACCATTCCAGCTCCTAGGCCGCCGCCGAAGCCAGAGAGGTCAAATACCTCCAGCGGATTGAGAGAGTGGAGACCCGGGGTGGAATTGGCGCAATATAGGGCCGGCAACGAATGGAGGAGGGTATGGGGACGATCACGGATACGGAAATCCACCTTCGGCCAAGATCGAAAAGGGGGAGGCAAAGTCTTTCGAAAATTCCACGCACTAGTAACTGGACGGGCCAGAGATTGGTACTGGCTTCATATGAGGCAACGACCGATTACTTCTTGGGCTGATCTCCGCATGGCTCTGTTTGCCAGGTTTAGAGGTAGCTGGGACGATCTAGATCGGATGCTGGAGTTGAAACAGCGCCAACAACTCCCTGGAGTCGGTAAACGACTTCATCCGGGCCATGACAACGATGGCATCACGCTTAAAGCGGATAAAAAAGGGCTTGAGGGACTCCATAGGGAGCTACATATACGCTATGGATGTGTACTCAGTGGACCACCTGCACCCGGATTGCAACGAGATCGAGGCGATCTTAGGTCTGCGTAGTATTCGAATAGTGTACGGAGCACACCAGAAATACGCAGGGCAGGGCAAGCCGAACTTTAGTTTGCTAGAAGTCAACCCCCCAGATGAACATAGAGTGTAGCCAGAGGTAGAGCAGATTAGGGAAAAGAAGGCCAGCCTGAAACCCGGGTGCTGGAACTGCGGCCAGCCAGGACACGAGTGGAGAGACTGCCTCGACGAACAGCGAAAAATATTTTGTTATCGCTGTGGCAAGCCGGATTTTTTCGCGCCGAAATGCCCGGACTGCGCGGGAAACGGCAGAGTGAGCGTGACCAGAGTGGGAGAGGTACGTTCATGAATGGGTCCCGAGAAGTAATAGAAGCAAAAACCAAGGCGGACTCTAGTATATGTTGAATTCTATGTAGATATATAAGACACATTCCTTATGAAGAGAGGGTAAGGGCATATTGGCTAGCTAGAAATAAAATTTTTGAAGCGCGACAACTGGATGGGATGCGTTTGCTCGCTCGCAATGAAAAAGACACGTGAGCGATTCATGAGGTGTCGCTTGGAACAAAGGAGAGTAGTTTAGGACGTCGGAATAGGCGAGAGATCCGATTCGAGAGTGTACGCTGAGGTCAGCATTAAAGGCAAAGATATCGATGGACTATTGGACATAGGTGCTTCAGTTAGTCTCTTGGAACGTGGATCTCACGAGTTTCTAGCAGAAATCGGATTACCGATAGAACGCTATGTGTGCGAACAGCTTCGGACGGGAAAAAGTTGCGTGTAAGCAGGTTAAGAAGGACGTGACGTTCTATATTTGCCTATAGCTAGAACAACAGGCTTATTTGGGCATCGATTTCTGACGCGTCTTCGGATTAGCTCCTGACGTCGTAGGCTCGGCTGAGTCAAACACACCGGTAAATTTTAAAATTGAGCACTATGCACTACGAAGAAAGAGTCTTTAGCTTTTTAGTAGGTTAGACTAGGGAAAACGACAATAGAAGTTCATATGATCGAGCTGATCGCAGAGACGGACCCGGTGAGGGACCGCCACTATTCGGTATCTCTCGCGATACAGGAAGTTTTCTGAGGCGAGGTAGACAAAATGTTGGCCTTGGAAGTCATTGAATACAGAGATAGTTCGTGGAGAAACCGAACTACAATTGTGCGAAGGCCGGATAAAAATCGATTCTGCTTGGATGCAAGGTCAACGAGTTACCTTCGAAAACGCCTATCCGCTTTCGTGCATTGAGGGTATACTGTCGAGGATCGATCAGGCATTCTACATTTCTAGCGTTCACCTTAAGTTCGCATACTGGCAAATTGATCTAGAGGAAAGTTGCAAAGCATACACGGCCTTTGCTTTGCTAGGGCGTCCGATCTATCAATGATGCTTTTCTGGCTTTGTAACGCTGCTCAGAGACTGTGCCGCCTAATGTACAAAATAATCCCCACGCAACTTAGTTCAAATGTGTTTGTATACCGGGATGATCTTCTGATCATCGCACCAGATTTTGAGACACAAAATATTTGAGGCTGGTAGCGCAGAGTCTGCGGAAGGGAAACTTGACGATCAAGCTAAAATATCCAAGTTTTGCTTCAAGAGTCTGACCTATCTCGGGCTTATAGTAGGCGGCGGAAGCTTACGTACGGACCCTGTCCGCGTAGCAGCGATTTGACAAATCCTAGAACCTCGATCTGTTAAGGAAGTGCGTAGATTTTGGGGGCGAGCCGGATAATGGTTTATTAGAAACTTTGGTAAAATAGCGGCGCCATTGACAAAAACTTTAAAAATAACGTGAAGTTCAAGCTGAGCGTTGTGGCGGCCGAAGCAGTGCGACCATTGAAAGAGGCGCTTACGTCTGCTCCCGTACTTGTTCACGCTGACTTTGTGTCACTGTCCTCTTTTAGATAGATGCAGAGGGCAATCAAAGGCCGATAGTGTTCTTCGTTGCCAAGATGGACAAACACCAGGTTAACTACTCGGTGACGGAGAAAGAGTGCCTCGCCGCGGTGCTAGCCGTCCAGAAATTTAGGTCGTACATTAAAATGATGCCATATACGGTAATCAGAGATCACGCCAGTCTCAAATGGCTCATATCATTGTGAGACTTGGACGGACGCCTAGCGAGATGGTCCTAGCGCCTACAACATTTCAAATTCCAGATCGAGCACAGGAGGGGAGTGAACAACGTCGTCGCTGACACCTTGTCAGTTGTTAAGAATACAGACAGTGGCATTTGAGTGAGTTGGCGCAAGAGGTAACCAAGAATCGGAATCGTTTGCCAGAACCCCAGTTACTAGATGGACTCCTGTACAAACGAATGGGGTTTGAGAGGCTAGAGGACGAAGTTGAGGGCACGGCATGGTAATTGTGTGTGCCAGAGTCGATATGCACGACGCTGATGGAGCAGGCCCATGTAGACGCGAAGGCATCTTATGGAGGCGCACCAAAAACGCTCCATTTGTAGCGAAGGCAGTTCTACTGACCCAAGATGGCGGCTCATGTGCGCGAATGCGTAGGAAGATGCGGGGTTTGCAAGGAAACCAAGGTACCGCACCACCGGATGCAGGTCACTATAGGGAAATCCAGAAAATCTTCATTGATTTTCTGCAAAAGTATCGGCGTTCGAAGAGGGGTCATGCATGGGTATTGGTAGCTGTCAACAATTTTCTGAAGGCCATGAGAGACGCCACGGCAGAGAATGTTGTCGAATTCCCCGTGCACGAAGTGTTTTTCAAATTCGGCGTCGGCCGAGACGATTCACTCGGACAACGGCCGACAATTCTCGAAGAAGTTTAAGAACAAGGTCGACGCCTTTGGGATATCTCACATGAAGACGACAGCCTATTCCCCCCAAAGCACCGCAGCGGAACGTGTCAACGGCACCGTGTTAGCAGCGATTCGATCTTACTTAGAATAAGACCATAGGGAGTGGGGTTGCCTATCTGGCGCAAATCGAAGTTGAAATTCGCAATGCTGACCATAGCGCAACTGGGGTAACACCGTTTTTTGCTGTCTTTGGGCACATATGCTGCCCAAATGGATCCAGCTATAAGCTAGCGCGGAAATTGCGGTCCCTGGGCGAATACGCAATCTCTGACCTGGGGACACAGGACAAAATTCGGTTGATACAGGAACAGGTGAAACAGCACCTGCACAAAGCATTCAAGCTTAGCAGACTGCACTACGAGGTGTATAGGCGAAATTTTGTGCTGAGTGACTTCAGCAAAGCCTTCAATGCAAAATTTGCCAGGAAATTCCACAAATGTCGCATAGTCCGAGCCGTGGGAAACAACACCTATGAGAGGCAACTTGGAGAGGCATTTAATAATACATTTTTTAATACGTCGTTCCATCTGTTGTTTTTTTTTGGGAACGTCGATTTGGCAAATTTCAGTCTCCGTTTACGGGAGGCGGGAAAGCCACTTTGGTGACTTTAGCTAAAGTCTTTGGGAGATATAGGCATATCCCATTTTTAAGGATGGGGTTGCTGGGGGCGTGCTAGTGGGCTTGACCAAATATCAAGGTCTCAATCTTTTTGTGAAGTCATCAGCTATCTCTTTACTTAAATTGGTGACTTTATTTTAAAAATTGCTGGAAATATACAGCTTTTATCGATTTGCGATTTAAGGTATATCGAAATGTTATGAAATTGCCAGCCTCCAAATGGGCGTGACACAAAAGTCTTAAAATTTTGTTGGAAAAGGATAAATAAAAGTATATATCCATTGTTTCAAGTCTCTATCTTCAATAGCGCCGAAAAAAGTTGCATTCATTCGGATAGAAAGACGGGTATAAAATTGAACGGGAGAATTGGTGGTCCAATGCAAACATAAAATGCTGCTTAATGACTCTGATATAAAAACGCTACTTCCGTTAGCACTCGCAAGTGACACCCAAGTGTTTTACCAAAAAATAAAAGACTTCCAAAGTAAATTAGCCAACACGGCAGTGACTGTAGCCGAAGTAGAAGTATTTAAAGATGTTAATATATTACAAGACATACCGTGCAACAAAACATTGATATTATGAAAATAACGTTTTATAACGGAAAGACTCCCATGCAGCGTATACAATTTTTGAAAACTATTCGGAAAATTCAAAACATAACCAGGCACTGGCTATGATTATAAATTAAATAAAAGACCCTGCAGATATTTTGCTGTCTTCGTATGACACGCCATTGAATGTTAAAGTCATCATTAACAGGCTGATGTTACATACGCCGATAAACGACTTATTTGCCTAATTGAGAAGAATAGAACTATCTGCGTCACGAAAACTGGACCAGAATACAGTACTGGGAGGAGATTTAGCGTAAGCTAACGATCCTCATTAATAGGGTAAAATTGACTTATGATATTACTTTAGCTACATCACTTTACGATAAATATAGAGCACATGCCTTTTAAATATTTATTTCATGTACAAATCCTAAGCGACATTCTTTTCTTGGGTACGTCCTTTAAACCTGCCCTCAGCTCTGGCTTTAGCTCAAGAAGTTAAGTCTTACCATGAACGCTTTTAATTTGCAAATAATTATGCAAAAATATTTAAGGAGAGAGCTCAACGGAATGAGCAACGACAACAATAGAATTTAGTTACAGACAGTAACAACCCACAATAGGGTAATGACTCAGCAAGCAAAAAGCTCAAAATGACAACCCTTTCCCAAAACAGGAACTACCTCAACAGGTAGAGATTAACATTTTATCCCGGCTCGGAGAACCTGCTCAACAAGATTTCCAAAACATCATTTTCAAGTCAACCGTAAAAAAAACAAACATTTGCACTGCTACACGGGACCAAAACTACAAAGAGTAAATCACTTCTCCCAAGAAGACACTTCACCCAGAGGAGCAAGAATATCACGCTATTACTGAATTGGAGGAAGCCGTCATATCGATGAAAGTTATAGAACGAACCATAGCATGTAAAACAATTAAAATATAAACAGAGCTAAAAAAAAAACAACATTCAACATTTGACGGAATAAAAGTAAATGTCAAGTTAATTTTTAAAATTTATAAACAGAGCTAAAAAAAAAAACAACATTCAACATTTGACGGAATAAAAGTAAATGTCAAGTTAATTTTTAAAATAATACATTGCAAACTGTAAATGGATTTGACATAATTACATTTTTTAAATGTGCAAATTTTAATTTTATAGAAGTTGGAAGAAGAGAGGTCCCCCAACCATTCCAAAAAGAATTCAAAAAAATGATAGCAAAACAAACAGGTATCTTTGCTGACCCTAACAAAGCCGTCCCGTATAATACCAATACCAATACCAATACCGTGCGCTTGTGTGTATGTGTGAAATGCTTTGTACAGAATATCTGCTATCCGGACCCTCCTGACTAGAGCTTTCTTACTTGTTTTTTTTTATTTCTGAAGTTTCAAAGAAGCGAAAGCGAATCAGCAATCCCGTGTCCAATGGTCACAAACATGAGTCCAGTAGGCCAAATTGGACGGAACAGCGAGCTGTGATACACGTATACGAGCCCGAGTGGATGTTGAAATCCGAGTCTGCCTCGAGGGTAGCAGGTCAAAGAACGCGGCCGAGTACTTCTCACCCTCCCGATCTCTAGTTTATAGCCTGATTGTCCTATTAATGACACAGTCTAATAAAAATCCACGGGCTGAGAAAAGGGAGGAAATCAAGGAAGTTCGGCGACCCAGTGTGAGCCCACCTAGAGGTCATTTCGATCTTTCTCATGGCTAAAGACGGAAATAAGGGGCGCCCAATCACTTCGGAACAGTTCCAGAATATAGTGGGAAATACGATTCATAGAACGATCGAGGAGTCATAAAATATATAAGTCCTAACGTGCAAGGCAGCACTGCGGTTCACTACGAGCCGCCTGCGAGACTCAACCTGGGCGGAATACGCCCCCACGCTGTTTCAAGAAATTGGGGAACAACATTCTGAATAAGCGCCAGCGGGAAAGAGAGGAATTAAAAGATTTCGTGAAAGATTTGAAGACACTGATGCACCACGCGGGGTGTGACTCAAAAAGGGAACTGGACAGAGTATTCAAGAACGCCGCTCCTGAATATAAGTTATACATGCGTATTAACATACATTAGTGTTAACATCAACTGAAGGATTGTAGTTTATTGTGTACGAAAAGTATCGAAATTTTAAAAGTCGCAAGAAGCATATTAATCTGAGATATGAGTGTTGTTTTCTCAGAACGCTTAAGGGTTCGGAGTGGTGACTTAATCGTTGAGGAGCTGTGTATGCCAACGCTGTGAGTGTCTGAAAAAAGAGATCCGCTGGCGAGCTTTGCACTACAAGAACAAAAGCTGTGTGATGTAAAGGACATGGACGATCGAGAGTTTAGTACAACTAAAGTACAAGCAAGAAGCAAGTAAAAATTGGAGCCGAAGTATCGTATAAATTAAACGTAAATACGTAGTGAGCGTAAGGCAAGTTTGAACGCT
Organism: Drosophila paramelanica; assembly: GCA_035043915.1. Taxonomy (NCBI): domain Eukaryota; kingdom Metazoa; phylum Arthropoda; class Insecta; order Diptera; family Drosophilidae; genus Drosophila; species Drosophila paramelanica. The sequence goes on along the minus strand of JAWNMO010000311.1, from coordinate 229,122 downwards.
GTGCAACACATAGGATAGTAGTAAACAAAGGAGTGTCACACGAATACTATCTTCCATTAGCACAAAGTATCGACTATTAAGTCCCATCGGAATCTCAGACACTACGTTTAAACTGCGAGAATATTGTACAGAAATATTTGTCGTCATCGCACTCGGCGAACTTACGTTTGCTATTTACACTGTAAGTCATAGTCTGTCTATATGTCCAGTAATGACAACTGCGCAACTAGGCCGCCACTTAGTATTAGTAGTAGTACAAATAAACGCACATAAATGCAAGCAGGTTTACGTTTGCTTTCAATAAAAAAAATGTCTTCCCGTAGTCCAAAACCAGGTACGCATGTGACAAGATAACTAAGTAGCATTCCTGGGTGTCCATCTGGACATGCGGGCCACATTAAGCATATCGCAAATGTAAGGCAAGCAACCGCCACTGCAAAGTTTTCCTGCGCTGTACTATCTGAACATATGGCTGTGAGGTATAGGACAACGGAACCCGAAGTAATATCGATATTATTCAGGGAGTACACCAAGATCCAGAGAGCTGTCACTTGGGTGGTACATCCGCAACAAGAACATTTACAGAGACCACCACATCAATCTCGTAAATTAAGATGCATCAGAACTAAGGGCATAACATCAAATACTTTCACAAGATGTCTAAATTATTTTTGCAGCCACAGCCGACTGCAACGCAACATTTACTAAGCCCATCCCCAATTACTTTCATTGAGGGCCCTTTTACATAAACACTATTTATTAAGTGTGAAATAAACTAGAATAAGATTTGATTAATTCCTTAAAGGTGGAATTTACGTCTCGAAGCTAATACGAGAATCTGGTTTAAATACTGTAAGCAGAAAGACTAAAACTTAGATCATTTGTAAAATACCGACTATATTACATAATCATAACTTTAAAAAAATCTTATTTTTAAAAAACATTTATTGATATATATCATTTCTTATTGGTTTATGACCATTTTTCTATAGATAAGAGGTACTTTTCTCGGTCGATTCCACCAAAAATGTATCTTTCTCAGTATACATTATATACATTATATAATTAAGACCGGTAACGCCCGACGGCAATGTTCTTACTTGTTTTTATATTTTTAATTCATTAATTTTATCTTATTTAATTTTTAAGCTATTTTATTGGTTTTTATTTAATTAATTTAATTTCGGTTTTTATTCTTTATTTGATTTTTATTTAATTAATCTTATGTTATCACTTATTTCGATTAATTTTTTCTTATGGTATTTCATGTGAAAACAATTTTACAGTATGGCTTAGTAGCAAAGTCAGTATTTTAATAATAGTTCAGGTATAGTGTCTATCTACTTACGGTATTAAAATCAAATTCCCTTATTAGACCCCAGACGTAATTGCCAATAATTTTCTGATTCCGCAAGCCCTGGGAACGTCGCTTCATAGATTTTATTTGTTGTTCATCGGTAAGCTACCCTGATTGCTGCGAAAAAAATCTAATGGGAAATATTAGAAAAGGATTTTTAGCGACATGTTTGCGCAAATTTCATACTTTTCTATCCATTTTTTTTATAACAATATAATGAGTTTCAATGCCAATTTTTCCAAATACGCAAACGTAATACTGGCAGCCATGTAAATCAGTATTTTCCAAGTCATACTTCTAGAAAATGGAAAGTATCCCTAACAAGAAACAAAACTTTTAGTAGAAACGCATCAGGATTTTACCTCCACGAGTATTGGCGCACAATTTTACTCTTTGTCTTATATAATTTTGTTGGCTTGTTTTCCGACGAATGTCAGAATTTGAATGTGCATCGGTAATTGTGGTAGGCAGTTATATAATTATACACCTTGGGAGAGTATGGCTTGAGTAAAGCAGGCCATTTTCATGCGAGTATCCTCGGACAAAAGAAGAAAACAGAAACAATATTTATTAGCAAACGACGCCTATTAAATGTAGATATGCCATTACATGGGTGCAGAGGGTCGCCATTTTGTTCTACTTTTCCCCGAATTTGAATTCATCAAATAGAAAAAATATACCGCACATCATGTTCTTTATTCAAAAATATATAGTTGCAAAACCAATATTTAAAATTATAAGGTGCGTTGACTAATATATATTTAAAAATTGTAAATCTTGTTAAAATCGGTTAATCATTTCTCAAGTACTGATCAAAAATGCAGGCCCTATAAAGAAAATATTTAAAAACATATCAGACTTTAAAATTTCAAAAAAAAGTTTAATGTGGTTTTTTCTAAATAGAAGTCCCCATATAAATAAAAATATAAGTAGTGCTGGTGAAAGATACAATTGTTATTGCTGTTACTTAGTGTAAATTAAAGGCGAAGCTAGTAGTAGGGAATTGTTCATTCTGTGACAGGAAGTGCTGTCAATTTAATTACCCTGGGGTGAATAATTAATGATTTATGACCCTACGTGACTGTGACCCTAAAAAAAGGTCGGTACGTGACCCTGACCCTAATAAAAAAGGGCGTGACCCTTTTGAGGGGGAGGGGAGTGAGGGAAACCGATCGTTGCATGAGTTAAAGTGACCTTTTGTGGAGGGGGAGCTGGGAAAGTGGTCGTTAAATGATCGCACGTGACCTTTTTAAGGGGGAGGGGAGTGAGGGTAACCGATCGTTGCATGGGTAAAAGTGACCTTTTTATGGAGGGGGAACTGGGAAAGTGTCACTCCAATTTTATTATCTATGCCTTTTCGGAAGTTGTGTGGGTGCCCGATCATTAAAATTCAGATTTAAGGTGTGAGGGCTCATGAGATCACGTACGAACAAGTGCACGCATAGACTGCTAATAGGGACTGCTAATTAAAATGCAGATTTGAGGTGTGAGGGCATATGATATCGCATGCGCACATGTGTATGTATCGACTTTTTTGTCTACCATTTCGGGGGTGGGATAAGGGTCCGATCAGGCACGTGCGCTCACGCTTAAATATTTAATTGATTCTTCCTTTTTATACGGGAAAGGAACCCAAGGGCGACGGCGCACAGGTTTAACCATGTTTTGTTGGGCGACGGCGCACAGGTTTACACATCTTTTGTTCGAGAAAAAGTCGATCGTAAATTTCACGCCTATAGGCGCCTGCTGACAAGGGTAAACAGCTATATTCTATGTGCCTGTGGCAAGGCTCGAGGTTCAATTATGTATGCAGGTATTGTTTTAACGGACTTCTGGGATTGTTTTAACGGACTTCTGGGATTGTTTTCACATAAATATTCCAGTTTTATGACGTGTGGTTTACGTGCCAATTTTTTTAAGAGGCTCCTTGATTGAACAAGGTTTCAGTGATTTTTAAATTGCTTGCTTTCTTCGTTGATTTGATTTGTTTATGACTTTGAGTGTGAGTACTTTCTTTAAAAAGTATACGCACTTCAATTGCAGGTGTAAGGGACCCGTCCCTATATCCTAACAAACCTGTTAGGACCTATTTCTTAATTAAATGCACAATAAGAAAACCTCAGTACCTGGGCTATAAAGGACCCTTTCATACATTGACCTACATCAGTAGTTCTCGAACTTACGCACAATCCCCTCTTAACCTCAAAGTAAAATTTATAAAAAATCCTCTTTGTTTAAAATGGCATTCAAATATGTTATTGTCAACAACAAAATGGGTGAGACCAAATCCACCCCCAACTATTTCGACAACGTTGTCCATCTAGTTAACGGACCCACCGCTAACACCAACGGACCAACCTCCACCCCCAACGGACCCACTGCCGCCACCAACAAACCCACTGCTGCCATCAACGGACTCGCCACCACCCCCAACGGACCCACTGCCGCCATCAATGGACCCTCCACTACCAACGGATACGCCACCGCCCACGCTAACGGACCCACCCACTACGCCCACTACACCATGAACGGACTCGCCACCAACGGACCCACTGCTGCCATCAATGGACCCTCCACCGCCCACGCTAACGGACCCACCCACTATGCCCACTATACCATGAACGGACTCGCCACCAACGGACCCACTGCTGCCATCAATGGACCCTCAACCAGCGCGTCATGTATCGCCAACACCAGCAACAGCGTCGGACGTGGAAAATCTGCTATATATTGCAGAGCGTGCGACATATACGTTTTCGAGGCCAATTGGAGCGCACATTTCCGCTCCAATGCTCATAAAAGCCGGGCTTACACACCTGTAAGCGATCGTGTGAAATTGATTTCGAGCGGCTTCAAGAATCGCATTTGCACATATGCGTTTGAAAACAAGAGAGCCGAAATTCTTGTGCCTGAGGAGTTCATGAGTGACGCCGCAGATGCGCTAGTCCCACTAATGAAAAACGTGCTACATTTACATATCTCTGCAAAGGCAAATTTCGAGCTATTTGCAGAGTATGTAAAATGTGTCGACTATGAATTAATTTAATCGATAAAGTCCCATCAGACAGAGATGGGAATAATGACGCAAGCGATGAGCGTTGAGGACGTTTTTATTGATCATTGTGCTCGGCTAAAGGCGAAAATGGATGAATTCCAAGAAAAGGAAAGTGGCTGGAGCCTAACAAAAATTATTCGTATGGAGACGAATATAAATAAATACACACCAATGAAGGTATCCAGGTGGATAGACATGCAATCGGTGCAATCCCAATCGGTGCAGCAGCTATGGCATCGAAGCCATCGACTCTTTATCGCTTAATTTTGAAAATATGCAGGTTCCTCTCGCTCTCAAACAAATTGAAGTGTTTGAGAATCAAAACCCGAACATTAGTATTAATGTATTTGGGTTTGATGAGGAAGCTGACTGCGTAATTGCGACATTATATTTAACGGAGGATGAGAAGCAGAGGCACACACACACACACACACACACACACACACACACACACACACACACACACACACACACACACACACACACACACACACACACACACACACACACACACACACACACACACACACACACACACACACACACACACACACACACACACACACACACACACACACACACACACACACACACACACACACACACACACACACACACACACACACACACACACACACACACACACACACACACACACACACACACACACACACACACACACACACACACACACACACACACACACACACACACACACACACACACACACACACACACACACACACACACACACACACACACACACACACACACACACACACACACACACACACACACACACACACGCACACACGCACACACACTTACAACACACACACACACACACACACACACACACACACACACACACACACACACACACACACACACACACACACACACACACACACACACACACACACACACACACACACACACACACACACACACACACACACACACACACACACACACACACACACACACACACACACACACACACACAGACGGAACTTCTGTTTTGTGCTACCTGCCTCAATTGTTCCCATAGCCGGCGCTTATACGAAGAGCATAAACAACAGTGTGGGAAAATGGTCTCGCTATGCCAACGGAGGAAAAGGCAAGTCTTAAATTTAAGAATTTTTACCGTAGCTTAGATGTACCCTTTGTCGTGTATGCAGATTTCGAATGCTGCTCAAGCCCTTAGATTCTAGGCTAAGCGAAAATGTTATCGCAACTAGCGAACACATTTCCATCGCGTTTTCATATTTCATCAAATGCACATTCAGTAACGAACTAGACAAGTTCGTATTAGAGACAGGACAGAACGCAGGTGAAAATTTCCTTAAATCTCTAATAAAAGATGTTAACGAAATTTACACTAAATATCTGAGCACCATTAAGGCAATGGAAATGAGTGCGGAAGATGAAGACAGATTTAGATTGGCTATTAATTGCCATATATGTAAAAAAAAAAACTTTAGGTTCTGATCGTGTTAGGGATCACTGCCATTTGACTGGCAAGTTCAGTGGTGTAGCACATAATATCTGCAATGTTAATTACCAAATTGCTCCTTTTGTCCCCGTTTTATTTCATAATTTTTCTAAATATGACTCTCATTTGTTCGTTAGGGAATTAAACAAAGTTGAGGGTGAGATTAAGGTTCTTCCTCTCAACAAAGAACTGTATATTTCGCTGTCGAAATATACAGAAATACCCACACATAACAAGACCCTAGAAATTAGATTCCTGGACACGTGTCGTTTAATGGCGACAAGCCTAGATGCGTTAGCCGCCAACTTAGAGTCAGAAAGGTTTGAAAGTGTCAGACGTTTCTTCCCCCTCGACAGCGAGTTTAATCTTGTGCATAGAAAGGGAGTGTTCCCCTATGAGTATCTAGACTCAGAACTTCGCCTTCCGAGTGTAGCGAAGAAGATTATGCACATGCTCAGCATGTCTGGAGTGTTTTCGGCTGCCAAACCCTTAAAGATTACATGGAATTATATCTAAAAACAGATGTTCTGCTGTTGACAGATATTTTCCAAAACTTTCGGCATATTTGCCAAAAAATTTATTCCCTTGACCCGGCCCATTATTATACAACACCTGGCCTCTCTTGGGATGCAATGCTGAAAACAACGGAGATTGAACTCCAGCTGTTAACAGACATTGATATGTATAGATTTATTCAAAGTGGTTGTCTTGTGCAGTGCTGTAAAAGGTACTCAAAGGCCAATAACAAATACCTCACTGAATACGATAGCAGCAAGCCATCCAAATACTTAATGTATTTGGATGCCAACAATCCAACAATAGACATTGTAAATATAACAAGTATGTTTAAATATGGTTATATATTGGAAGTTGATTTAGAGTATTCAACTTCCTTGCACGACTACCATAATGACCTTCCGTTTTGTCCGCTGAACCAAAGAGCCCCGAGGCAAAAGTAAATAAACTTATTGCCGATCTAAGGCCAAAAATTCAATATCCTATTCACTATAGAAACCTTCAGCAGTGTATGGCAAATGGTCTAGAGCTGAAAAAAATTCATCGAGTGTTAATGTTTAAGCAGTCACCTTGGCTGAAAAAGTACATTGACCTTAACACTCACCATAGAACACAAGCAAAAAATAATTTTGAAAAAGACTTTTTCAAATTATTAAATAATTTTTCAAATTATTAAAACGATGGAAAATGTCGAAAAACGTAAAAATGTAAAATACGGGATCAAAAGGTGCAACAAAAATGTTTTAGGCATGATGAAAGACGAAAACTGCGGCAAGAATTTTTAGAGCTAAAATGTACTCCTTGTCAGTTGAAGGCGGGGGTGCATTAAAAAATCAAAAGGCGTGAAGAAATCTGCGTTAGACAAATTAAATTTAAATAGTTATAAGGAATGTTTATTTAACAAAAAAAAATTTGGTGATACTTTGTTAATGTTTAGGTCTAAAATACACAGATTGTACTCGCACAAAGTGCATAAAACAACTTTAAGTTGTTTAGATGATAAGCGAAAAATAAGAGAAGATGGCATCCATACATATGCACGGGGCCATTATAAAATAGCACCGTAATTGTTTAATATTATTTTTAACTAAAAATATGTTTATCATATAAGTAGAAAATTGTATTTATTTATAAGAAAAATTATCATTGTAAATATTGAGTCTGAAAAAAAGCACATAAATAAATAAAACTAGAAATGTAATGACTATTAAATTTGACTTTTATTGGGAAATTAAATCCTAATTGTTATTCTATTACAGGTGTGGTATTGCTTCAAAGAGTATGAAATGAAAAGTGTGAATGAAAGTGTGCCATGAAAACACACACACACACACACACACACACACACACACACACACACACACACACACACACACACACACACACACACACACACACACACACACACACACACACACACACACACACACACACACACACACACACACACACATAAATACTTATCAAATCCATTCATTTATATTTTCAGACTTGTACGCACACAAATCACTAGTCACCGGGAGGAACTTCTGTTTTGTGCTACCTGCCTCAATTGTTCCCATAGCCGGCGCTTATACGAAGAGCATAAACAACAGTGTGGGAAAATGGTCTCGCTATGCCAACGGAGGAAAAGGCAAGTCTTAAATTTAAGAATTTTTACCGTAGCTTAGATGTACCCTTTGTCGTGTATGCAGATTTCGAATGCTGCTCAAGCCCTTAGATTCTAGGCTAAGCGAAAATGTTATCGCAACTAGCGAACACATTTCCATCGCGTTTTCATATTTCATCAAATGCACATTCAGTAACGAACTAGACAAGTTCGTATTAGAGACAGGACAGAACGCAGGTGAAAATTTCCTTAAATCTCTAATAAAAGATGTTAACGAAATTTACACTAAATATCTGAGCACCATTAAGGCAATGGAAATGAGTGCGGAAGATGAAGACAGATTTAGATTGGCTATTAATTGCCATATATGTAAAAAAAAACTTTAGGTTCTGATCGTGTTAGGGATCACTGCCATTTGACTGGCAAGTTCAGTGGTGTAGCACATAATATCTGCAATGTTAATTACCAAATTGCTCCTTTTGTCCCCGTTTTATTTCATAATTTTTCTAAATATGACTCTCATTTGTTCGTTAGGGAATTAAACAAAGTTGAGGGTGAGATTAAGGTTCTTCCTCTCAACAAAGAACTGTATATTTCGCTGTCGAAATATACAGAAATACCCACACATAACAAGACCCTAGAAATTAGATTCCTGGACACGTGTCGTTTAATGGCGACAAGCCTAGATGCGTTAGCCGCCAACTTAGAGTCAGAAAGGTTTGAAAGTGTCAGACGTTTCTTCCCCCTCGACAGCGAGTTTAATCTTGTGCATAGAAAGGGAGTGTTCCCCTATGAGTATCTAGACTCAGAACTTCGCCTTCCGAGTGTAGCGAAGAAGATTATGCACATGCTCAGCATGTCTGGAGTGTTTTCGGCTGCCAAACCCTTAAAGATTACATGGAATTATATCTAAAAACAGATGTTCTGCTGTTGACAGATATTTTCCAAAACTTTCGGCATATTTGCCAAAAAATTTATTCCCTTGACCCGGCCCATTATTATACAACACCTGGCCTCTCTTGGGATGCAATGCTGAAAACAACGGAGATTGAACTCCAGCTGTTAACAGACATTGATATGTATAGATTTATTCAAAGTGGTTGTCTTGTGCAGTGCTGTAAAAGGTACTCAAAGGCCAATAACAAATACCTCACTGAATACGATAGCAGCAAGCCATCCAAATACTTAATGTATATATACTGAACCAAAGAGCCCCGAGGCAAAAGTAAATAAACTTATTGCCGATCTAAGGCCAAAAATTCAATATCCTATTCACTATAGAAACCTTCAGCAGTGTATGGCAAATGGTCTAGAGCTGAAAAAAATTCATCGAGTGTTAAGGTTTAAGCAGTCACCTTGGCTGAAAAAGTACATTGACCTTAACACTCACCATAGAACACAAGCAAAAAATAATTTTGAAAAAGACTTTTTCAAATTATTAAATAATTTTTCAAATTATTAAAACGATGGAAAATGTCGAAAAACGTAAAAATGTAAAATACGGGATCAAAAGGTGCAACAAAAATGTTTTAGGCATGATGAAAGACGAAAACTGCGGCAAGAATTTTTAGAGCTAAAATGTACTCCTTGTCAGTTGAAGGCGGGGGTGCATTAAAAAATCAAAAGGCGTGAAGAAATCTGCGTTAGACAAATTAAATTTAAATAGTTATAAGGAATGTTTATTTAACAAAAAAAAATTTGGTGATACTTTGTTAATGTTTAGGTCTAAAATACACAGATTGTACTCGCACAAAGTGCATAAAACAACTTTAAGTTGTTTAGATGATAAGCGAAAAATAAGAGAAGATGGCATCCATACATATGCACGGGGCCATTATAAAATAGCACCGTAATTGTTTAATATTATTTTTAACTAAAAATATGTTTATCATATAAGTAGAAAATTGTATTTATTTATAAGAAAAATTATCATTGTAAATATTGAGTCTGAAAAAAAGCACATAAATAAATAAAACTAGAAATGTAATGACTATTAAATTTGACTTTTATTGGGAAATTAAATCCTAATTGTTATTCTATTACAGGTGTGGTATTGCTTCAAAGAGTATGAAATGAAAAGTGTGAATGAAAGTGTGCCATGAAAACACACGTACACACACGCACACTCACATGTGATCGATGTCGGTGTTTTTCTTTTTGTTTGTTTGTTTTCCTCCTTTTATAGCACTTCATTCTTGTTTATCCAGGAGTTGTGCTCATTAGGGAACCCCAGCCATTTTACGATCGTTTTTTTTTTATCGTTTTTCGTTTTATTATTTTCTCAACTAGATAAGTGTTTTCTTTATAGAAACCGCCTTTAACTGGTGCACCCTGATAGTCTTCTAATAAATACGTGGTTGGGTTTGTTAATTGTACTCGTTTTATTTTGAAAATTTCTGTTGTCCAATTCGGAGTATACCCTTTTTCGAATGTATGTTTATGTTTGCTTATTCGAACAAAGTCACCCACACAAAATTTGGCTCCATTAAAAATTTTAATATGGTTGTAAACAGTGTTTAGTAGATTTTCTTCATTTAATGAGGATACTTTTATTGGTTCCATTTTAATATTTTTATGAAATTTCCGATTATACTCCTCAATTAATTTATTATACATATTAATCCAATGATATGTTCCATTGTAGCTAAATTCACGCCACATCATTTCCTTGAGCGTTCTATTGAAGCGTTCTACGATAGACGCCTTTAGCCCACTGTAGGTTGAATAGTGATTAATATTATGTTTTTTACATAAAATTTTAAAACTTGAATTAAAGAACTCTTTTCCATCATCCTTTTGTAAATTCTTAGGAATTCGTCCAATTTTAAAAATACTACTTAGAGCGTTAGAAACTTCTTTAGCGGATTTCGATTTCAATGCAACTCCCCATGCGTATTTAGAGAATGTGTCGATTACAATCAATAGAAATTTATAGCCCTTATTTGAAGAGGAGATGTTTCCCATTTCCACCAAGTCCGCCTGCCAAAGATCATCGATTCCTTTGGTAACAGCCCGTCGTCGATCAAAGTTTTTGCGAGCTGATGCATGTAGCTCTTTAACTAACCCTCTTTTACTCATCTTTTAATCAGCATTTCTTAATTGATTTCTAATTTTTATTTTCTCTGTTTATAAGCAAGTCTTGTGTCGTTTCATTGATTCTTGCTTAAAGAACATTTTTGAGAACCGCGTCTTCTTCTTCCATTGGGTTACTGATGTTTTTAACTCGCTTGTTTTATGCACCAATATTTTGCTCATTATCCATAAGCATGTCCAACAATTGGCGCCCATATTTCTTGTTTTGCCGCTCATCAATGTCTGAACTTGTCAACGGCCATCAAGACTTTAACTTATAGGCTACAAGTAGCAGCATTATTTATAAGGAAGTGTTAGGTGTAGGAATAAATTTCCCCCTTAACTGGATATTATTTAAAGACGGTGGTGTGTTTGCAGCAGTACAGTTACATTCTACTGATTTTCAATATGGTAGACATAATCTTTTCATTTGCAGTGCTAATTACATTTCTTAATGATTCTATTTCCGTGTAAACGAATTCTTTTAATGATCTTTCAGTGTTCTGCATTTCAATTTTATTTTCTTTTATTTTACTATGGAAACTCAATATTACGTCACTCATCTGTTTATCATACATTTTAATTTTTTCATTTAAAATTTTCTCTTTCTTTTTCAACGCTTTCTTTGTCTTTATTTGTCGTTCTATAAATATTTTGGTACACACATCATTGTCGTCTAGATGATCACCTACATTTCTAAGTCGCTTGTTTGAAAAAATAATATTGTTTTCATTGTCTACTAGTATACCAGTATTCCTGGCTTTTTCATGGCTTTTTCATGCTATGACTTTGATCTTTCACTTTGAAAGTGACCGAACTTGTCAAGCGTCATTTTAATATTGTTGATTTATTCTTAGTACACACTCTTTTTATTTATAAAATTATTTTTGCCTCTCGCAGCTCCTTCACTATTGAAACTATTTCATTATTATGATTATTATGCCCAGCTGATTGTGATGCAACTAGAAGTTTCAGTCTATTAACGATTTCATTTGAATCATCCCAATACACATAATTGGGTTTGCTTGTATTAAGTGTCATTAGGCTCCCCCCTTCTTGAATAGATTTGGAATGACGGTTGGGCGTAGACATTGCGTTAGTTATACCCATTGTGGGAACCTTTTTTTTTATGAATGTCGAATACTTTTTGGAACGATTTCCTTTAAGACCTTCACTTGGCAAGTTATATTTTTTATGTGCATTTGTTTTTGTAAAAATTTTCTGATATGGTACTAAGTCCATTTCATTATAGCCTCGTGGTTTTTTATGGTAGATTAGAGAACATAATCCTGGTGTTAAATTCCATCTTCCGCCGTTTTCTAATATTATATCATTCCCATATGTTTTTATTATACTACTGCCCATTCTTATTTCACCATCCTTCTTGTAGGGACCAAATGCTTTATCTAGCTCACCCTTTTTCATTGTTCGCTACACTAGTTTGGTTATAGGTTTCATTAGTAGACAAAAAAGGTTGAGAATAGAATTGATCTCCACTCATTTCATCATCATCATTATCATATGTATCATGTGATATTTTACTATAGTTTGTTTCTACTTTAATTTGTTGTTTTGTATCCTCATCGTTTTCTTCTTTCTTGATTTGCATAGGCTGCTTAGAAATTATTTTTCCACTAACGAGTTTTTTAAGCGGTTGTGTGATTGGTTTAAATGCCTCTTCTAATTGATATTCATTTTCCGCTCTCCCTAGTTTTATGCTTTTCTTTTAAAAGATGTTGCTTCATTTTTCTATGAAACCACTGGTTTAGTGGTTTTTATTGTTTTATAGTTGTTTAGAGTGGTTTATTGTGGTTTTTTGTTGTTTTTTAGTTGTTTAAAAGTGGTTTTTTTTTGTTTTATAGTTGTTTATTGTGGTTTTTTGTTGTTCTTTTCTGTTTGTTAGACAATGTGTGAATCATGGTATTATTCATTTCAGACTGATAAATGAAAAATAAATAGTAATATTTATATACCCGTTAAGTAAACAACAAAAATACAAGTGAGATTGCTCTAGTCGGGACCGCCCGACTAGTAGATACCCTGAACATGAACACATACACACAAACTCTCGGCAGTTGATGAGTATTGAGCCTTTTAAAAATTAAAAAAAAAACAATTACCAATGGAAAAACAAATGTTGCACAACCGGGGCTCGAACTTGCTCTCTCCGTCTTAAGGTGCACGACTCTTACCAACTGCACCACACTACCACATTTTTCGCGAATGATATAACATTACTTAACCATCGCAAAAAGTCAAGGAAAACGAAAATTTTGTACTTGTCATTAAAACGGTAAAAATTAATTATAATAAAAATAATAATTATGAATTACGAAAAAATAAAACAATTCAACATTGCTCAACCCGTCGCTGGATTCGAACCCGGACCTCCACGCTGTGCGGCACAACTCTTACCCACTGGACCACGCTCCTAATTGTTTTGGCTGTGCTAAAATTCAACTTAACCGTTGCAAACAAAATTCCTAGAAGAACGCAAGACAAATTTTGCATATGCATATGTATGCGTGCACATGTACACAGAAATTGCCGAGCAGCTGCGCCTTGCCCCCACTACTGAAAATAGATTCTTGATTTGCTCGTAAACTAAATGTAATATCGTTATAAAATTTTCAGGACTTATTCAGATCATCGAAATGTATCTACAAACCAATTTGCACGTGTGTAGTATTTGATTTACTTTGTTTTTTGTTTTTATCAATATTGTGGGCGATTGGGGGGAGGTATCCAAAATCTGAAACATTAAAATTCTTCGTTTTATGCGAACATAAAAAAATTAATTTGGTAGCTCTAGCTTTTATAGTTTGGGAGTTATGCTTAAAAAACCGAGTCAAAAAAGCGATAAATATAGATAATAAGAAAACGGAAGGAGTTATCGATGTTTTGAAATAAACTTGATCTGCGTATGGAACATACGAACCGAATGAGACCAAGATCAGCTTTCTAGCTTTTGTAGTCTCTGAAATCGACGCGTTCATACAGACGGACGGACAGACGGACAGACAGACAGACGGACATGGCTAAATCGACTCGGCTAGTGAATATATATACTTTATTGGGTCGGAGATGCTTCCTTCTGCCTGTTACATACATTTGCACAAAACCATTATACCCTTTTTTACCCATTTTCAATGGGTTCAGGGTATAAAAAGAATATCATAGCTACTCACCCTATCTTTAATCATTCAAGAGTAACGATGAAGTTCGAATTACAATCCAAAATCAGGACCTTTTTGTATTACCGAGCGACAGTTTTACTAATGTGGAGGGCTCGCTTTGTTAGGCTAACAACGCGGCTACTAACAATGGTAAATTGAAAAACAACTGTATGGCTTATTTGTTTGATGAAATTCGTTATGAATTAAATGGAGTTGAAATCGATCGTACACGATTTGTTGGCACAACATCAAGCATAAAAAACTACATTTCAATACCCAGGAGTGTGTGTCATACGCTGGAAAATTCTGGTTGGTTCAACGGGTCTGATAAAGTCCTTGAAGAAAGCGGTTATTTTAATTTTTAGATACCTCTTAAATTTTTACTTGGATTTGGAGAAGACTATAATAAAGTCTTGTTAAATTATAAGCATGAGCTTGTATTGCTCATGTCCAAAAGTATGGAAGATGTGTTTTATCCGAAAATTGGAGCTAAAGAGTTTAAGTTGAATATTTATAATATAACATGGAAAATTCCACATATAACGCTTAGTGATGAGAAGAAATTGGAAATGTTTAGTTTGACCAAAAATGGAGCATCATTACCAATAGCCTTTCGCAGTTGGGACTGTTATCTTAATCCATCACTATCAGAAGGCAACCAACATATATGGAATGTCAAGCTTGCTGCCAATAGGGAGCGACCACGCTTTGCGATAATTGTCTTTAAATTAGCTGGAAAAATTATACACAACCATTTGAGCAACTTAAAGGTGTACTTGAACTCTGAGACGTATCCGTATGATGATAAGAATGTGAATTTTGCGCGAGAACGTTATGCTACTCTCTATGACATGTATACAAATTTCCAACAAAGTTATTATATGAAAGAGCCTCAGCCGTTGCTTTCATCTACGGAATTTAAAAAACATGCGCCGATTTTAGTTATTGATTTATCTCATCAGAATGAGTCTGTTAAAATGGGTCCAATTGATGTAAGAGTATCTTTCGATTTAGAGAATGCCAGTTATAGAGACAAAAAAGTATATTGTTTGTTTAAACATGATCGATTAGTTAAATATTCACCGTTGTCTAGAATTGTGCAACGCATTATTTAAAAATTTAAATAAAAACGTATGAATGTAACAGATTATCCCTATTAATGTTAATAAAAAAAATAAAAATAAAAAAATTAAATAAAAACAGATCTTTTGTTTAAAAAAGTTAATTGTATTTTATTTTCCATAAATTTCAAAATTTGTACTTTCCATTATTACAAAAAGTTTAAATAAATTATTTAGCGCACAGTGGTAAGAGGATTTTTTATGAATTTTACAATTTGTGAAATAGTTTGGGAAGTGTATTAAACTTTCTTCAAGATCCAAATCGACTATGGTTGCCTGAGGCAAATATTTGATTAGAAATTGTTTCTTAGCTTCACCCCGAACGATGAGTGTACTGAAGCTGTTTAATGGCGATAATATATCCTCGAGACTCAAGTATGAAATGTCTCCATCAGACCAATCCAAGCCGTCTGCATATTCTTTAGTTATAAAATGAGTCTTTTGAGCAACATCGTCTAGTTCCTTCATATTGTAGGGTGGCTTAAAGTGAAAGAAATTTGGTATTACCGAGCCACCCTGCATGAATGCCAGCTCCTTAACAAAAATCTGGTTATCATTTCCAAATACGTACTGGAAATCAATTAAAACACAGGAGTCTCTATCAACTTTCAACATCTTGTCTCCACTCTATGTAACATACTAAAAGATCGAATGAATGTTCCTAGCTTAAAAGGTGTGTGTGCTCCTATTTTCAAGTTAGTTTGTTTCAATCGTCAAGCAACATGGACACACAAAAGTTAAAAAGAACAAGAAATCGCAGAAAGTTACAAGATCACGAAGTAATTTATGGATTTGAATATTATATAGATCTTCAGCTAAAAATAAAGTGTGGATTTTCAACTACAAGAGAGTTTACTCCCATGCTCTGGTTGCAGCAGCATAAACGCAACTTCATTGGACTAAATAAGGTAGAATGGGTGCAACTGTTAACATACAAGGAATACATACAGCTAAAACTAGAGCAGTTTGAGTTCTTAATGCCTGATACATTAGTTGATCACCCCCTACTTGACACAGTAAAATGTCATTTTAGGTATAGAAAAACAGATAATCAATGCATTTTAGTATTAAATCAATATGGAAATAAAATTGAGATTGGGCATATTTTATACAACTTTCTTATGTTCGAACACACTAGTGAAAACACGAATTACAAGTATATACTATAATCATATTATTCCTAAATGTGCGATAACAAATAAACATGAGAAACGGTTTACTGATTTAAATGTAAATTATATGGGTGATGAAGAAATAGATTTAACCCGTTTATGCTTTGAAATTTCTTAAAAGATGGGTAATGAAATAAAAAGGGATGCAAACAATTATAGAGAAATATTTTTAAAGAAAGAGTCAGAGATATAAGAAGGCTGCAAGCAGCGAAATCGTCAGTCAGTCATTATGAATTGAAGAAGTACAGTACAAAAATGGAAGTAATTTCTAAATTTGGATATTCCTCGCATATAAAGAAAATTGATGATTTTCTATTGGAGTTTGATGGGATGGTTTTTCCTAATCATCAAAAGCTGCTTGCGGAATACAGAGAATATTTCGCTAAATACGAAAAGGCAACAGTGAAAACATCGTAATACGGTGAACATTTGACGACATGCCCGTGGTCGTCCAACGATCCTATAGGCGTGAAATTTACGATCGACCTTTTTCTCGAACAAAAGATGTGTAAACCTGTGCACCGTCGCCCAACAAAACATGGTTAAACCTGTGCGCCGTCGCCCTTGGGTTCCTTTCCCGTATAAAAAGGGAGAGTCAATTAAATATTTAAGCGTGTGCGCACGTGCCTGATCTGACCCTTATCCCACCCCCGAAATGGTAGACAAACAAGTCGATGCATACACATGTGCGCATGTGATCTCATATGCCCTCACACTTCAAATCTGAATTTTAATTAGCAGTCCCTTATCCCCCCACCACCGAAAAGTAGACGAACAAGTCGATGCGTGCACTTGTCCGTTCGTGTTCTCACACTTCAAATCTGCATTTTAATTAGCAGTCCCTTATTGCACCCTCGAAAAAGTACACGAACAAGTCTATGCGTGCACTTGTTCGTACGTAATCTCATGAGCCCTCACACCTTAAATCTGAATTTTAATGATCGGGCACCCACACAACTTCCGAAAAGGCATAGATAATAAAATTGGAGTGACACTTTCCCAGTTCCCCCTCCATAAAAAGGTCACTTTTACTCATGCAACGAGCGGTTTCCCTCACTCCCCTCCAAGTGAGGCCAAGAGAACACATATAAATACTGATCAGTCGTATTAATCTCACGTGAACTGGAGGGCAATATCCAACGGTCTGACGTTGCACTATGCTGCCATGAGAGACGTCAAGACCCTTAAATATGAAATGTTGTTTGGTCACAAGAACGCAAGAGCACAAATGAGTTTTGCAAAGCAGTCTACCACCAGCCTTGTTATACCCTGAACCCATTGAAAATGGTTAAAAAAGGGTATAATGGTTTTGTGCAAATGTATGTAACAGGCAGAAGGAAGCATCTCCGACCCCATAAAGTATATATATTCTTGATCAGCATCACTAGCCGAGTCGATTTAGCCATGTCCGTCTGTCTGTCTGTCCGTCTGTCCGTCCGTCCGTCTGTCCGTCTGTCTGTATGAACGCGTCGATTTCAGAGACTACAAAAGCTAGAAAGCTGATCTTGGTCTCATTCGGTTCGTATATACCATACGCAGATCAAGTTTATTTTATTACTTGGTTTTTTAAGCATAACTCCCAATTTTTTATGTTCGCGTAAAACATACGAAGAATTTAAGTCCTTTAGGTTTTGGATACCTCCCCCCAATCGCCCACACTATCGAAACAACCATAAACAAAGCAAATCAAATACTACACACGTGCAAATTGGTTTGTAGATACATTTCGATGATCTGATTAAGCCCTGAAAATTTCATCACGATCGTACATTTAGTTTACGAGCAAATCAAGAATCTATTTTCAGTAGTGGGGGCAAATCGCAGCTGCTTGGCAATTTCTGTGTACATGTGCACGCATACATATGCACGTCCAGAAGGTCTTGCGTTTTCCTAGGAATTTTTTTAGGCAACGGTTAAATTGAATTTTAACACAACGAAGTGAAGTAAGAGCGTGGTCCAGTGGGTTCAGCGCTGGTATGGTAGAGCAATGTTGAATTCTTTTATTTTTTCGTTATTCATAATTATATATATTATATTAATTTGTATCGTTTTAATGACAAGCGCAAAATTTTCGTTTTCCATGACTTTTTGCGACTTTAAGTAATGTTATATCATTCGCGAAAAATGCGGTAGTGTGGTGCAGTTGGTAAGAGTTGTGCATCTTATCACGGAGGTACCGAGTTCAACTCCCGCTTGTGGAGTATTTATTTTTCTATTGGTAATTATAAGTAAATTTTATTTTTTATTTTTAACAGGCTCAATACTCATCAACTGCAGAGAGTTTGTGTGTATGTGTTCATTTCTGGGTTCAGGGTATCTTCTAGTCGGGCGGTCCAGACTAGAGCAATCTCACTTGTTTGACTAGGTTTTTTAAGCATAACTCCCAAACTATAAAAGCTAGAGCCACCATTTTTTTTTTGGATACCTCCCCCAATCGCCCCCAATATCGAAAAAACCATAAAAACTAAGTAAATCAAATACAACACACGTGCAAATTGGTTTGTACATACATTTCGATGATCTGAATAAGTCCTAAAAATTTCAAAGCGATCGTACGTTAATTACGTTAGTTTACGAGCAAATCGAGAATCTATTTTCAGTAGTGGGGGCGAGCGCAATTGGCAATTTCTGTGTACAAGTGCACGCATACATTTGCGCGTGCAGAATGTCATGCATTTTTCTAAGATTTTTTTTTGCAACGTTGAAGAGCGTATTCCAGTTGGTAAGAGTTGTGCCGCGTAACGTAGAGGTCCGGGTTCGAAACCAGCGATGGTATGGTAGAGCAATGTTGAATTCTTTTATTTTTTCGATATTCATATATATTATTATTATACCCTTAACCCATTGAAAATGGGTAAAAAAGGGTATAATGGTTTTGTGCAAATGTATGTAACAGGCAGAAGGAAGCATCTCCGACCCCATAAAGTATATATATTCTTGATCAGCATCACTAGCCGAGTCAATTTAGCCATGTCCGTCTGTCTGTCCGTCTGTCTGTCCGTCTGTCTGTCCGTCTGTCTGTCCGTCTGTCTGTCCGTCTGTCTGTCCGTCTGTCTGTATGAACGCGTCGATTTCAGAGACTACAAAAGCTAGAAAGCTGATCTTGGTCTCATTCGGTTCGTATATTCCATAAGCAGATCAAGTTTATTTTAAAACATCGATAACTCCTTCCGTTTTCTTATTATCGATATTTATCGCTTTTTTGACTTCGTTTTTTAAGCATAACTCCCAAACTATAAAAGCTAGAGCCACCAAATTTATTATTTTATGTTCGCGCAAAATATACGAAATATATTTAAGCCCTTCAGGTTTTGGATACCTCCCCCAATCGCCCCCAATATTGAAAAAACCATAAAAACAAAGCAAATCAAATACTACACACCTGCAAATTGGTTTG
The DNA here is from genome assembly GCA_035043915.1 of Drosophila paramelanica. Lineage (NCBI taxonomy): Eukaryota > Metazoa > Arthropoda > Insecta > Diptera > Drosophilidae > Drosophila > Drosophila paramelanica. The sequence continues at coordinate 209,152 of JAWNMO010000311.1, read as the reverse complement.
TAGATACGTTTCAATGATCTGAATAAGTCCTGAAAATTTCATAACGATCGTACATTTAGTTTACGAGCAAATCAAGAATCTATTTTCAGTAGTGGGGGCAAAGCGCAGCTGCTTGGCAATTTCTGTGTACATGTGCACGCATACATATGCATATGCAAAATTTGTCTTGCGTTCTTCTAGGAATTTTGTTTACAGCGGTTAAATTGATTTTTAACACAACGAGGAGAAGATAGAGCGTGGTCCAGTTGGTAAGAGTTATGCCGTGTAGCGTGGAGGTCCGGGTTCGAATTCAGCGCTGGTATGGTAGAGCAATGTTGGATTTCTTTATTTTTTCGTTATTCATAATTATTATCATTATTAATTTGTATCGTTTTAATGACAAGTGCAATATTTTCGTTTTCCTTGACTTTTTGCGATGGTTAAGTTATGTTATATCATTCGCAAAAAATGTGGTGGTGTGGTGCAGTTGGTAAGAGTCGTGCATCTTAGAACGGAGAGAGCGAGTTCGAGACCCGGTTGAGGAACATTTCTTTTTCCGTTGGTAATTGTTTTTTTTTTTGTAACAGGATCAATACTCATTAACTGCCGAGAGTCTGTGTGTATGTGTTCATTTCTGTGTTCAGGGTATCTACTAGTCGGGCGGTCCCGACTAGAGCAGTCTCACTTGTTAATTCTTATCGTTTTAATGACAAGTGCAAAATTTTCGTTTTCCTTGACTTTTTGCGATGGTTAACTAATCTTATCTCGTTCGCGAAAAATGTGGTAGGGTGGTGCAGTTGGTAAGATTCGTGCATCTTAAGACGGAGAGAACGAGTTCGAGCCCCGGCTGTGGAACATTTCTTTTTCCGTTGGTAATTGTTTTTTTTTTTTAATTTTTAAAAGGCTCAATACTCATCAACTGCCGATAGTTTGTGTGTATGTGTTCATTTCTGGGTTCGGGCGGTCCCGACTAGAGCAATCTCACTTGTTTTATATTCACTCATATAACCCACGAAATATAGTTTGAAATTTTGAAAGCTTTAAGTAATACTTTCGGGATAAAGGCTTGGATACTGTAAAACAGTATTTTAACACCAAAGAGTAAAAAGGTACACATTCTTTACGGCGATTTTAAAACCAAGAGCATAGAAATTAATTATTTTGAAATTTACACCAGGAGCACAGACTAGTGTTAAATGACAGGTCAAGCGAGAAACTTTGACCACAGGAAGCTTATTTTTCACAACGCATATGGCCTGTTCCAATGTACCAACACCAGGAAACCCATCTTATGTAGAACCAAAATATTTTGTTATCGACCACCTGCCGCAGCTTACAGAACCCGCTCAGAAATTCTAAAGGTAATAAAGGTAATGACAAATGGAATTGATGCAGAAGTACCTTAAGCCATCGGTGTTAAAGAACAAGACTATTTCGAGGCTGTAGAACGAGAGGGAGCTTAGGAATTGTTTGATCAATACCAAGAGGACAATGAGCAAGAACACGTGCCCGGTCGATGCTTCATTAGTCTATTTTTTAGACTAAACTGTTCATCGTTGCCATATTTTCAATGTAAAGCGAGAAGAGGCATGACACTCATAGTTCTAATAGATACAACAACCAACCAAAACTACATTAAGTCCGCTTTAGTTAAAATACCAAACTTAACGAACAGCCTTTTTCCGCCTATTCCGTTGGTGGGAAAACGAACACCATTACCCAATATACTCGTCTAAACCTTTTTGGCTAAAAAAAAGCGTCTATTAAATTTTACCTTTTACCGACACTTCCATGGCATTCTGGGTATTGAAACAGCTGAACGCTGTCATATACGTGAGAAATGACGTATTATAATAATTGAAAATTACCGCATTAACATTAATTAATAAAACAGTCAGAGACACAAGCAGTTTAAAATATTAAATTTAGAGCATGCCACATTTGCGAAACTCAAAAACAATGTATCACCCAATTGGCTGAAACATACATAGTAAATGAAACATATGTAAGTATATATTCGCTGGAAGTATTCGCTAAATGTGACAAAAATTGTTCATATACAACTAAGATAGAAGGCAAAATAAAAACTACGTTAGATACCGCAGTATATTGTAAATATTTTCCATACATCCTTAAAGTCAGAAATAGAAAAAGAAGTACAAAAATGCCTGTGAGTCATCATTATCAGACTCTCACGGTCACCGTACAATGCACATATGGGTGCTATTGGCGCTCGAGCAGAAAGGCAGATTATATAAATATATATAACTTTCATTTTCCACACCCTTTCGAAAACCGAAAAATATTATACCGCAATGGAAAAAGAGATAACATCAAAAGGTAGTCCAGATTTACCGATCTCCAGCCTTTGAATTTTGCTTTTAGTAGGAATAATTACCTCGGAATAATTACCTCTATGAATTGCATTGACAAACAAATAAATAAGATCAATGGAATTAAGTACTTTTTCATATTACCATAGACATACAGTAAAAATAAATTATTATAAAAAAATATTTATTAAAGATCTAAAAGAAACAACTTTACCTAAAAATTGACAGACGAAAACGAATAAAAAAATAATTTAGCCTGAAAAATGAATCCAATAGATATCTTATCATAAAGAAACAAGAAAAAGATCCATAACATCGCACATATCGTTTAGCAAAAAGACAAAAGTTTACGCTTAAAACACAATCTTAAATAGAGAAAAGAAAAAAAGAAAGCGGTAACACTACCATTAATCAAACGTTGCAGTCGGAATTTACCGTCTGCGTTATACTATTTATATTAATTTGGAAAATTTCGGTTTTCGAAAAATTTGATATTTAATTACTGGATTACCAGTAATGTACTTGAAAAACTTGGTCTCTAACTCGAAAACTGGGGAAGATATAGCTTTTGCAATTTGTATGGGCAGCTGGCTAACGGGCGTTCTAGTGGGTGTGGCCGGAATGTCAAGGTTGCAATCTTTGGAGGAGGTAACGAGCAATCTACAAACCAAATTTGGTGACTATCTTTTAAATAGTCGGATATATACACGTGTTATTGCAGTATATATGCAAAATTTAGTGACTCTATCTCAACAACTATGGGAGATATAAGCAAATCCGACTTTTTAGGGCGGAGGCGCTGGAAACCATTTTAGTGGGCCTGGCCGGGATACCGAGTTCGCTATTTTTCTACCTGAATACCATGTTTGGTTACTTTAGATGCAGCGGTGATCTGAAGATTACGTTGGGAAGCTGGCTGGCTTCTATTGCTGGCCTTGGGCGCAGACAATATTGAAAGATATATGTTTATCGGGAATGCCGGAGTTATGAATTTATTTAAGCGACTTGCAAGTTTCGCATTTCATAAAATACTCAAGCTGTATACAAGAAAGGCATATAGATAAACCTAAAGGCGAAAATCCAAAAGCTAATAAGTTGCAGTCGGCAAGCCGACTCAGCATAAACGCTAACATAGCCACTTGCCACAAAGTCGAGTGTCATGTTGCCGCTGCTGACCGATAAGCGGGGCCCTGAAATTCTATGTCAGCGGAATGCGTTTAGAGCGAATGGATATGATATTTTTATACATATTTACATATAGATATCTACGTATAACTCTTATGTGTTAACTACTCCCCCTCAAGTTTCTGACCGTCCTTGGTTACCTTATAGCGTTTGATTATCCTTTTCATCTTTCTTGAAGTCTGCCATTTTTTTACTATTGATGATGAAGCTGCTGATGGTAATGCTGAGAGCGACGCCGACTGTTGCCATGTGCTTGGATGTTCATTCACATATTTTGTAGCATTGTTGGTAGCGGAGAAACGGAAGATGACGAGGTGGGTCCCGTTTCTTACGACCTCTAGGCCATCGTCCGTGCTTACATTAGCTGTGCTTTCCTTGATGATGATGACCCTATCGTCTATTAATACTACTGGTTCAAGGTGGCTCGGCTGTGTCCGGCAAGAGGCAGTGCTACCAGCGTATATTACTCGTGGGCAGGAGTCTTGCATTGTGATCTTTCAAACGGAGGCGTAGGTTGTTGACGCGCACTCGTTGACTGCTAGTATGTCATCGTTGCAATCGGCTACGGTGTCGTCTTGTATTTATAATGCAACATGTTGGTGGGACACGGGCTAGACAGTAACCCTCTTACAAATGGATTTTACCCTTGGATAAGCTATTAATATATGGACTACATTTTCGGACTGAAGGATCTTAATTTTAGACGCTTCTGTAAGGCTTACTATGGGGATTTCTACAGGGTGTTCATTCAAAATATTCTTCAAATCATTATGTTCAAAAATAGTCGGGTTAATTATATTAGCTTTAGCTAATGTAATTGTGAGGATTAAATTCGATATTTGATTAATTAATATTCTATTTCTTACTAATAATGTTTCATACAAATGCGGTGTATCCACTAAATTATTCAGTTGTCAGATGTCAGTTGGTTTGTTGACATGCCTTTGCGTCTCCAAGTTGATAATCAGTTGCCTATTGCTTGCATCGATTAATTGGGATTCGGACCATCTAATCTTTTCGAAGTTGGAGGCATCTGGTGTGCCTGCTATGACCTTAAACGCTGAGCCTAGGAAATCTAGGCTTCTAGCCATTCTATGGTGGATTTCAACGACGGACAGCAAGCTCTTAATCTAATAATTTCCGCATGTGGGATTGTGGGATTGTGGGTTTCACCTGCAATGGCATTAAATTCCGTCAGGTTACTTGAATGCCTCAAATAGTTCCTTTGTTCCCATATCAATACCTCTCCGTCTATTATCGGAATATATATATATTGGAATGCGAATAGTCGATAATCCGACTCTGTACTAAACATAGCATTAACAAGATTGTGGTTTGTGACGTTAGTATTATGGATTTGGCTGCTCCTATTCTAACTGATTTTCCTAACTGCTACCTTAGGTTGCCTTATGAACCACCCTCCTTTTAATGAGAGCAAACTTTTGTGCATGAGAATCTAGAGTGTAAAGACCAGGGCTACAAAAACCTTTTCGGTTTAAAAAAAAAAAGAAAAAAAGGGGTAGCAAGCGGGGAAAATCGCTTTTTCCACTAGCGATTACGCTGGTTTTTTTTACTCATTTTTAGGCTTAGAGCTATGTCCGTCAAGGTGCTATAAAATCTTTCTACCTGACCATTAGAAACGCTATGTAACGGTGGCGAGTTAACAATGTCTATATCGTAATTATAATTCAGAAGTGACACTATTGTTTTAGAATTTAATGCTGCTTCGTTATCGCAGAATATCGATTTCGTTTTAGGGAACAGATTGATCAGCTGAATAATGTGCATTTTTATATCTATTATTGTTCGTGACGGTGTTGATTGGACTACAGCGAATTTGGAGAATTTGTCTACACAGGTAAGGAAACACTGCTTATCGGTAGAAAAAATGTCCGTATGCAACATTTCGCCCGCATAAGAAGGTATTGGTGAGATTTCCAGCTTTTGTTTTTGTGGATGTCCAGTATATTTTGTTTTTGTACATACTTTGCAATTTGTGACGATTTCAGTTGCCAAGACAATTTGGACTTAAAACAATTTAATGGCTTGTAAATTGTCTCTACCGTGTAGGGTAACGAGGTCTCGCTGTGAATGGTTGCAGCGTCCGCTAAGGGCTCGTCTTGCATTGCGTTCACGTTTCGTCAAGATAGGCCATCGCTTACCCGGTTTGTACACCTTAGCGTTGTGTTCGTCAATGAATGCTTTTCATCTTTTGATCTTTGCATTCGTATTTTTGTCAATGACGGCGAAGGTTAGGGGCTGATGGTCGGTGAATATATTTATTTCTCTTGTCCCGTATAAATAATTTTGTAACCTCCCGAGGGCCCATACTATATCCAGTAATTCTCTTTCATTTGTAGCGTAATGCGATTCGCTATCTTTGAGTGTTCTGGAAATCATAGTTATTGGCCTACCATCTTAAGACAAAACGGCACCAATGCCGTCCATAGAAGCGTCGCTGGTCAAATCAAAGGCTTCTTTAAAGTCCGGGTACATGAGGTTTACATCTTCTGATGCCAAAATGTTCCTCAGAGTTTCAAACGCATTGCGTTGAGTTTCGTCGAACTCAACTGGGACCTTTTTGGCCATGGAGCCATGAAGCCGTTTTCTCCCTAGAGAATGTTGGTCAGTGGCATAGCTTTTGCCGCAAAGTCTTTGTAGTAGTTGGCTAGGCCAAGAAATGATCGCAGGCTGAATAAGTTCTTTGGAAAATCGACGCTTTCTTTGAAAAACTTTGTTTTTTCTAGGGCAACACGCATGTTAGCATTGCACAGACATACCAACACCGTGTTAATGTGTCAGACATGATCGGCCTCGTTCGCGAAAAAAATTATGACGTCGTCAATGTACACATAACAAAACTTTCCTATGTGTTCTCCGAGGACATCATCGATGGCCCTTTGAAAAATGCTCCTCGCATTTTTCAGTCCGGAAGGCAATCGGCAGAACTCGTATTTTCCCCCATTGACTGAGAAAGAGGTTTTTTTGTGATCATGTTCTGCCAAATATACTTGGTGGTAACCCGATTTTAAGTTGAGGGTCGTGAAAATAAGGCACTTTTGTTTTACTTCGCTCGAGCCGTGTATCGAGCTTACGGTAAACGGTTTTTCAGCAGGAACTACGTTTTATAGCTCCTTTGTGGGCTTAACGTAGTGTTTTGCCGCCCCTGTGTCTAAGAAGACTTTTATTGTTTTTTCACCCAGCTGCCGCTTGATGTAAGGCAGCCGGGAGCATTCCCTTAACAATTAACTGAGTTATTATCGTAGCCTGCCTCGCTGTCGTCTTCGATGTCAGCTACGGCGGCTTCTGCAGCGTTTGCATAATTGGGTTCTTGCTCTTCCTGGGTATTTTGAATGACGTTTTTCAAGCGCTGACGTCTTTGGCCAGTAGCTCGGTTAGATGTGATTGACCTTATCTGTGCCTGTTCAGCTCCTGCTTGGGGTTTCCCAAAATAAGTGCGCTGCTTGTACTTGGAAGAGGAATCGATTGCCATTGGTTCGGGCTTTTGACCTGACTCCTCCCTCTTGTTTCTCTCTTGGGGGTCATTGTTATTATTGGTCTGCTGCTTTTTAACATAATGTGGATTCCTTTCTTGTCCACGCTCAGGCTTTCCAAATTTTCCCTGTCTTGAACCCTGTGAGCGATTCCAGTTCTCTTCCCTAACCTGCTCTCTTTCGGCCATAGCCTTGGCATACGTGGCTGAAAACACACTTCATTCTATGCTTGCCTCCGCTTCTTTGGCCAGTGCCAAAGCGGATGGTAAGTATTTTGGCTGTGCCGGGAAAAATTCTGCTCTAAGCAATTTTTTCATGACAGAGATAAATGCGTGAGGCGCATCCGACCTAACTTCCTCATTGAGCAATGTGGCTTGCTCGGTTTCATGTGTCCTCATAATTTTATTAGCGCTGAGTGTTAATTTCCTTTCAACCTCTTCGTAATATTCCATAAGACTTAAATCGCCTTGCCTGACCATCTCAAGTCCCTGCCTCAACAATCGAACGATGTCTTGTCAGCGTAGGAACAGTCTAACCTGGCTATTATAGCGTCAAAATTAAACACTGTATTGTGCGAAACTAAAACTGCTCTTGCTGCCACTCGGATTTTTTTGCTAATTATTGTGACAGCTTAATAGTCAGCGCAGCTGCCATTAAATGGTTTAAATAGCTCGTAAGATCACACGCTGATTGCCTCCATGCTACGTATTCGTCGGAGTAGCCACCAAACTCGGGGACACACTTTATAAGGTCGAGACTGATATCGCATTTGATTTCTGGTTAGACAGAAATTTATCGATAACTTTGCACTTGTGTTGTTTCAACGCCATGGCGTCTTGCTGGGACTGGAAACTTTGTTCTTGCTGAGCGAGAGCTTGGGTGACAGCATTCTGCATTCAGCATTAAACCTTGTATGAGTTCTGGGTCCAAGATTGTTTGGTTGTGTGATGGCCTAGCATTAGGGCACTTGGCTAAGAGTGTGGTTTCGTATCTGGCTAAAGTGAGACACGTCAGGGGTCTGCACTTGGCTGAGCGTGTGCTTTAATATCTGGCTAAAGTGAGGTCTGCACTTGGCTAAAGCTGTTGTTTTGTACCTGGGTAGAGTGTGTCTGGCTATTATTTTCTGTTTCCCAACCTATGTCGCATCGTACTCCACATTTATGTGTCTGGTTATATCAAAGCGGCTCATATGCCTGCTATTTTTCGCATGAGCATGAAACGCAAACATTAAACTCAATTCAAATAAGCGATAAACACGGCGGCTTAAATTTAATTTAAAGATTTTGTTTTTAACTATCACAAGTACACTTATTCAAATCACTAACTTGACTTTTCGCATGAGCATGAAACACAAATATTCAAGTGAGATTAAAATATAACTGAATTTAAATATTTCTTTAATTATCACTACAGTATTTTGATTTTTATTCTTTGTTAATTTTAAGACTTATTTTTGAATAAACTTCATGGTTTTACAAAATGTTTTGTCCTCAGAGGTGGATCCTATGTAAATGGGGGCCAACTACAGTTATTGTTCTCCTTGATCCAAAAGTAGGAAGAGTATCTTCGATCCAGCGGTGATCTGAAGATTACGTTGGGAAGCTGGCTGGCTTCTATTGCTGGCCTTGGGCGCAGACAATATTGAAAGATATATGTTTATCGGCAATGCCGGAGTTATGAATTTATTTAAGCGACTTGCAAGTTTCGCATTTCATAAAATACTCAAGCTGTATACAAGAAAGGCATATAGATAAACCTAAAGGCAAAAATCCAAAAGCTAATAAGTTGCAGTCGGCAAGCCGACTCAGCATAAACGCTAAAAATAGCCACTTGCCAAAGAGTCGAGTGTCATGTTACCGCTGCTGACCGATAAGCGGGGCATTGAACTTCTGTGTCAGCGGAATGCAATTGGAACGAATGGATATGATATGGATATTTTAAGTGTCTAGCTTCCACAGCGTCATCTGGACAGACGGTCAGCATGACGGACATTGCACAAACCAATTATTTTAGTTTAACTTTGTGAACTTCTATACACATATTACGATTTCACATATTTATCCTACCAACGTGCTTTGAGTTGTCAACAATATTGTCTACTTACTTTCAAAACTATTTCCGATAAAAGTATGTTCTGCTGCGGTGCAAAACGGCACTTTTAAAATTATCCATGTTTTCGACATTGTTAATTAAGAAAAGATTCCTATTCTTAGAATAGAAGATCGAAAAATTATAGAATGACCTTTGCAGACTTAGATTATTCTAAAAATTGTCAATATTGTTAAATACGTTGGGAACAGCTTAAAACCCGTTTGCATTCATACATATAGACACAAATTCACACACACACTCACACCCACTCGGTAGTTGCGCATGCCGCAACTATAAAAACGAAATCCTTGTTTTCTTCTAAACTAAATGTATGATCGTTATGAAATATTCCAGACTTATTAAGAGCAATTGCGTGTGTGTGTGTGTGAAATGTATGTACCAACCATTTTGCAAGTCTGTAGTATTCGATTTGCAGTTTTTATGGTTTTATTGATATTGCGGGCGATTGGGGGGAGGTATCCAAAATACGCAGGTATCAAAATCGCGAGTGGTTTACACTAACATAAAGCAATAAGGTAAGAAAGCCAAAGATTGAAATAGATTTTTATTGATATAAATGAAACTGAGCAAGTTATTGGTAAAAAAATGATAAACGTGTTCGGCGTATGTTATGTACAAACTGATTGAGACTAAGATCAGCTTTATAGCTATTGTAGATTCCAAGATCGCTGCGTCCTTACAGACGGGTAGACAGACAACTCAGGTCATCGTTCTATACTCCATGGGATCGGAGATGCCTAAATAAATAAAAAAAATTTATAACAAACGACATAAGCAGTGCCACTAATGAGATAATTAAACTACCTAATGAAAACAAAAATTTTCATAAACAAAAGTTTCAATATTAAAATTCAAACTTTTAATTTTTAAAACGATCTAACAAATTTACTTAATGCTATGGATTAGGCAAAGAACGATATAGTAAATTCAATAATATTGCCAGAAGTAGAAGAAAAAATATAAAACACTGTTGGAAAATGAAAAAGTAACGCAGATAAATTGCTAGAGCTCGCACAAAATAAAATGACAACAAACGGCAGTAGATTGCGAAGTATGCATAGCTTTGTTATTAAAGCCCTTTTAGAAATGAAGTACAATAAATAAAATAAAATATCAATACGCCGTTGAATGTAGCCAAATAATATACGCAATAAAAAACTCCTGAGAATCCTATAATGAAAGAATCCAAATAATTACAGCAGTGGGGTGGCCAGGATATTAATATTGCTATTTTTGGGGTCAACAGTTGCATACCAAATATGGTAACTTTATCTTTAAATTGTGGGACATTTACGTTTATCGATTGATACTTTCAGGTATATTGGATGTTGCGATTAAGCGTGTGGGACGCGGAGTGGCCCCTGCGACTTTTAGGGAATCTTCCAAGTATATACGTATATATATATATATATATCCCAAATTTTGTGACTCTACCTTTACAACTGTGAAGATTGGGGGCATTTTCGATTATTTAAGGCAGGGGCGCTGGGGCTCCTTCCAGTAACCGTGGTTCAGTCTTTAAGGTCACAATCTGTGTGCAAGGTCCCCATGTGTTTGCAAACCTAATTTATTGACTCAAGCTTGAAAACTATGGGATATTTTCACCGTTAATCAATTAAGGTGTATCGACATGTTATCAAATTGCCAGCCAATTTGTCTAAAACTAATAAATACAATTATATATCCAAGGTTTCAAATGTCTTTCTTCAATAGCGTCGTTCATCCGGAAAGACAGACTTACCAGCTTGACTGACATTTCAGAAGCCCAATATACCAGTAACAGTTCGTTAATGAGTATAAAAATAATGTAGTACATTGTAGAAGACTTATAAGACTTATCGCTATACACTATACGCAGTGTTTTTAATATGAAACACATTGTAGCATTTAGCTGCAATGTTTACGTAATTTAAAGTCCCAAGCATAATTTAAGGCAAAGTAATACAAGCACACAGGTATGCAATGAGCAGTAGACGGCCCAGTCGACATATTTAGCATGCGCGTACAGCATGTATGTACAGTTGCTCACAGCTTTTTTCAACCAGAACCCAAAAAAAACTTTAAGCAGCTATAAAAACTAAACCAAAAAAGATATCAAAATTCTATAAATACATATTCTTAGCCATGTCACTTCTCAGCCACTTTGGCATAGATTCTACCAGTTTTTGGGTGACTTCCGCCGGAATTTTGGCCCACTCCTCAACCAATGCGTTTGTCAGATTTGACTTGCTGCATATCTTCCTTTTTCGGATGTTTGTGTCCGAAATTGCCCATATATTTTCTATAACGTTCATATCGGGCGACTATGCCGGTGGTTGCATAACATGGGGACAGTTTGAGATCAGCCATTTCTGTACAATACCCGACCTATATCTCCGCCCACGGTCTTGGTAAAATCAAAAATCATCCCGAATTCCAAGATTCTCCGCACTTTCAAGCACATTTTTTTTAAATGTCAAGCCAATGAGTCCTTCCCATCGTTGCCTCTATAAACTTCATATTTCCAACGCCGGCTGCTGACATACAGGCCCAAATCATAACGCTGCCACCGCTGTGTTTGAACGTTGCCTTTAAATTTTTTGGTTGCAGCTCTGTATTTGGTTGACGCCATACATATGAGGGTCCATCTGAGCCAAAAATATTAAATTTGGACTCATCAGCAAACATCACTTTTTTTCTAAGACTCAAAATTTTTGCTTAAGTGCTCCTTTGCAAATTTAAAAAAAAAAATTTTAAAATTTTATTAGGAGCATTTCTCCCCTTGTTCTGTGTTCTATTTTCGGACAAAGCGGTAAATGATACTTTGGCAGGTGGAGTCACATACTCCTACAATCTTCCCAATTTTTTTGCGCGAAGGACAATTTTTAAAATGATCGAGACCAAATTCTCACTGCTTAATCGTCGTACATAGTCCTATTTCACAAAACAAATTTTCTGCAAGATCGGCTCACCAAAATCACAAAAATTAACTTGAACTTACTACTAATTCAATGACTAAGGCATAGAAAAATAACAACCGTTACATTGTGACATAACGGATCATTGCTCAGCTGCGAAATATTTGGTTTAAATAAGCTGTGACATTGATTTTGGTTGATTTTTTAGTTCTTAATTATTACAAAACTAGTACTGACCCGGCGAACTTTGTTCCGCCTTAATGGCAATAAATAAGCAGATTGTGTTTTTTTTAATAGAAAAAATACAAAAAAAAAATAAATAACTACATTAATCATTCATTATTATTTCTATATTTTAGTACATAGGTTACTCTTCACTTAAGTACCTTGTGATACACGACATTTTTTGTTTTATTATCAGGCGCAAAAACAAACAACGCAGATGGTCTTCCGACCCGTGAACATGCCACGTATAATTGACCATGGGAAAAACATGGATGTTCTAGATTTAAACCACAAACTTTTAAGGATTGGCCTTGTGATTTGTTGATGGTCATGGCAAATGCAAGACGTATCGGAAATTGAAGTCTTTTAAATTCAAACGGCATATCGGTTGGGATCATCGGGATCCTTGGAATGAGAACTTCCTCACCTTTGAATTTTTCTATCATTATCGTAGCGTAAATTACATTGCTCATCAATTTACTAACCACCAAACGCGTACCGTTGCACAGTTTTGGTTGGTTTATGTTTCGAAGCATGATTACTTCGGAGCCAACCTTTAGGCGTAAATTGTGCGGTGGTAAGCCAGGCACGTCAAAAGAGTTTAAAAATTCAATTGGATAGTTGGTGGCTTCATCTTTATTTGTGACGCAGTCAATAGATTTGAATGAATGCATTGTTCCAATGATCTTATTTTGAATTATGTAGTTCAGGTCATCTACATCTTTATTCTCAGCCGCTAAAATTGCTCGCTCACTCAACCATTCATTATTTTTGTAGTTAGAAATAATATTTGGAAATACATTGTTGATAAGTTCGTCTTTTGATGAGACAAAATGACTGAAATTATTTGGAAATGATATTAATCCGCTCGATTCATCGACAGGTATTTGACCATTACCGATAGTCAGCAATTGCTCCGAGAAATCTTCAGCAGATGTATCATTAAGCAATGTAAATCTCATGTTTGTTGTCAGCTGCAGTTTCTTCACATAGCGCCATAGACTTGACGATTTGAGGCAAGCGTTTATTTCATGGGCAGCCGTAGATCTTGGAATTACTGGCAGTATTTGGCGGAAATCGCCAGACAGTAAAATCATTGCTCCTCCAAAACATCTCGAGTCATTGCGTAAATCTTTTAATGTTCGGTTAAGTGCTTCTAATGCACGTTTATGCGCCATTGTGCATTCGTCCCAGATGATGATTTTCGATGCCGCTAAAACTTTGGCCATTGCTGAGTGTTTTGCAATATTACACGTTGGTTTTTCAATAGTTTGAAGATTTAACGGTAATTTGAATGCTGAATGAGCCGTACGGCATCCTTCTAACAATGTGGCTGCTATTCCAGAAGAAGCAACTGCAACCGCTATGTTGGATCTCGCCCGAACAGTTGCTAAAATTAATGACATAAGGAATGTCTTGCCAGTTCCACCAGGGGCATCTAGGAAATATAAACCACCATTTTCATCAGCGATTGCCTTCATTAAAGTATCATAAACTTCCTTTTGTTGGTAATTCAACAGGGGTACATTCCTTTGAACTACTAAATCTAATTCCTGGTGATCATATTCACGTTCCCGTTCCAATTCTCGATTAAATGCGTCATTCATTTCACGATTTGGCGCTGGCATTCCTAACCTGATTAATAAATTACCGCACATAAGGTAACACATATCTTCGATCAAGAGTAAAGCACGATTATGTATCTCCTCATTCATCTCAATATCGTGATTTTTGGAACTGACACGACTTTGATGTAAAATATCTTCTGACATACTATCCTTGTATTTGTGCCACAGGTTACATGGGTTTGATGGAAAACATGTCGAAATTATGATAGCGAATAATGTGCGTATCTGACTTGGAGATGCAGAGATAATGGCTTCAGCGATTGTCGTATCCCAATGGGTATCGTTTTCTAATAAGTTAAATTCTTCACATACAGCACGATATGTTGGGAATATTACACCATTTACAGTTCGTAGTGTCTCAAATGAAGTTGGCCCACGCACATTTACCAGCAACAACCGCAAATAGAAACATTCATCATTCTTTGGATGAACTGTATACATACGACCAAGAGCATCAGTAGAACGCACATCTGGATACCCAGGAACCGCATCACCTTGCTTCCGTCTTTGAAAATTCTTGGATGAAGCATTCCAAGTATAATAACGTGGCATCTCCGAGTAAAGCAAAGTTCGTGCAAACTGATCGCTTTGGCAGATTGCAAACAAACTGGTCAATGTAGTTGCTGGAGGTGTTTCAGCACGTTGCGTAGCATTCGATCGTCTTGGTCGCGGCATTATTAATTAAACTTCACTTCACTTCAATTACGGCTTTGCATTATTAATTAAACTTCACTTCACTTCAATCCACTTGTTAATTATTTATTTAATAGAAATAGTTTTAATATTGATTTCTTACAAATATCAATTGTCACACGGGAACGCTGTCGAACGGGATAAAAAGTATCCTATGTCCGTCTCCTGGCTCTAAGCTACCTCCCTACCAATTTTCAGCCAAATCTGTTCTGCCGTTCTTGAGTTATAAGTGGTGTAACTAACACGACTTTCTTTTATATATATAGAGATATAAAAAAATCGTAAAAAATAACTGAAGCCATATTTGATTTGACATTAGGCTAACAACTTGCATTTATATTTATATTTATATCTTTTTGGGTTTAGTTTTTATAGCTTCTTAAAGTTTTTTGTGGGTGCTGGTTGAAATAAGCTGTATATAACATTCTTGGTCGCGCTCTCGGTAATATAAGCGCTATGTATAAGTTATATAAGTTAACATAAGTTAACACGACTCGGTTTGACCCCAGCACAGAAGCTGACTCAGCTCTGGGCCGGATGTCTTCACATAGCAGGCAATGTACGAGGCGCAAGTTAAGCGTTTCTGCGGCCGCTATGACTTTTTGCATTGTGTAACTTGATATTTTAATAATTCGTCACTATAATTCTTTGTAGCTTCATAAGTCTCTTTTTATCAACTTAGTAGTTAGTTCACAATTTGTACGCCTTAAGACAACAAGTCCAAGCGCATAGACTGCTCGATTCAGCTA
Organism: Drosophila paramelanica; assembly: GCA_035043915.1. Lineage (NCBI taxonomy): Eukaryota > Metazoa > Arthropoda > Insecta > Diptera > Drosophilidae > Drosophila > Drosophila paramelanica. The sequence goes on along the minus strand of JAWNMO010000311.1, from coordinate 193,857 downwards.
TGTCGTAAAAACATTAAATATATGAATAAAATCAATATTCACTTAGCAAATGTCAACTAACTACTTAATTTATATAATACGCTTACGTCCCTGCTGGCGTTTACTGGCAGCGAGGCGGCGCAGCTTAGACTAATAACACTAAATGTGAATTTTATAAATTCAAATCATAAATGGACATCAAAAGACCTGCATGCTTTTTTTCGCATTTTAACAATAATCAAAAATCTAAAATTGATTGATGGTCACTACAATAATAATAAATAATAAATCATGTAAAAATAAATAGAAGAATAGCGGAGGCAGATTCTTATAAATAAATTTAAACAAAAAAAAAAAACAAATTTTTTTGTTGATTTTTTTTTTTTTTGATGCAGTGCGCCAGATTACCCATAACCGGATATTATCCAGCTTAACCATAAGGGTGACGCTGAGGGAACCAGCAGTTTGAGCGGAATTGACGATAAAACTTGTGCAACTTTTCATAGTAAATTCTTAGAGATTCAGGTCCGCCAGGATTTCATTGAATATCTGATCAATTTGAGGGCCATGATGTATAATTGCGGCTATGATTCAGTTAAGGAATTGAGTTAACGAAAGCGCTGCGTCAGAGTATCAGATATATGTGACAAGAAGCGACTTTACCATTCTGTCGCATCTGATTCAATTAGTGGTAGAAAACGCCAGACACAGGAACCCTAAGGACATCCAGTCGTCGCGCCCACTGACAAACGGCAATGGCGAGCTATAATAGAAATTTTCGGTTCAGAGTCGGTCTCGGAGCCTCGCGCATGTAACCCCGGAGGCTCGGCGGTAGTCCCACCGGAAGCCACTAACAGAAAGTTAGGAAGGGAAGGACGTACGTGTTGCAAATGTGGTAAGGCTGGCTCGCCATTGAGCGTGGCGGGGGATAAAAATGAAAAAATCGGCCACAATATATACGGGTATGACCCGAAGCTGGCCAGGGATGGAGAGATCGTTACAGGGCCAATGCGGGTATGGCTGGCTGGGGTCCCGGCTCGAGGAGCCGCGGGGAATTGAGCAGACAGAGTTAGACAATCGGGTAAGGGTCACAAGCACAGCAAGGCATCAACCCGAGGACTCGAAAGAGAAAATTTCGACACGGTTGACGGAGCGGGACGAGGTCATGAGTTAGTCGAAGGAAGAATACGGGGTGATTCGTCGGTTTCTCAGCTAAGTATTCCGGTCGTGTTATCCCTAGCCAACGGTTTCGACGATATCGAGTGACCTAAGTGAACCGGAAAGTTCCGAACAACAAGCACCTTAGTCTAAGGTGCTACCCGACGCCTCTCCGGTAACGAGAATCTACCAGGGTCGCGAAGTGTTAATGTGGTTATCTGTTATCTATGTTCCCAACTTGGCATATCCGATTTTTAAAGGCGGGGGCGATAAGAATGCATTATAGTGGGCGTGGCCGTGTTCAGGTCGCAATCTTGTGGGGGAGGTCACCAGCTATCGACATGAAAAATTTGGTGGCTCTATCTTAACACTTGTGGGAAATATACAGATTTTATAGATTTTTGCGATTACGGTAGCGGTACAAATCGCGGCCGTCAAATTTTTTTTGTAAAGTCTGGGGGGGCTTCCCCGTAAAATATATCCTAAATTTGTTGACTCTAGCTCACAAACTGTGGGAGATATGTTTCTAATTTTTTAGGGCGAGAGCAATAGTCCAATCTAGTGGGTGTGGCCGGGATATCAAGCATACAATCTTTGGGGAAAGTCACCAGCTATCTACATACTACATTTGGTGGCTTTTTCTTAAGAGTTCTGGGCTATATTTCTTCTACACTTCTTATTTTCTTTGCGACTTAAGGTGTATCTACATTTTATTGAATTGCCAGCCTTCCAGTAGGCGTGGCACAGAAATCCTAACACTTTGTCTGATGAGGATAACTAAAAGAATCTAACCAAAATTTCAATAGTCTATCTTCAATACGGATAAACTCGGTATTATGGTATTGTCTCGATCAGTATTTCTGTATACAGCTTGCCCAGCACAAGACAACTAAAAATTAATTTTAAGCAGCCAAAGCTAATACGGTGCCTAATAACACATATATATATATATATATATATATATATATATATATATATATATATATATATATATATATATGTATTTATAGGTATATATATATGTATTTATAGGTATATATATATATATATATTTATATACCTATAAATACACATAAGCCGATCTGAGAGCGCATTCTATTTTAAGCTCTTTAGGTATATTTGAAGGGCCTTAGTAAAAGCTTTCCATCACAAGAAAATCTTTAAGATAATAAAATGTATTCTAAACTGACTTATAAGGATCAGACGAGATTCTTCAACGTCCGGCGTCGAGAGTAGATACCGACAGTCACCACCTTGGTTCTCTTATGAGAACTCGAATGCCGCCGGGGGGTTTTCAGCAAAACTAGCGTAACTGTATGTAGGCACCCTATCCGGTGACGAAATTCGCGTCTCAGAGCACCGTCCACCACCACCACGATAATCGAAGCCGGTGGTGTGGATTCACAGCTGGCAAAATAGCAAATATAACAACTGTGAAGGTTCAAGTCCGGACCGCCCGACTAGGAGATACTCTGAACCCTGTGATCTGCCTTCACAAGTATTACATATATACACAAAATCTTACACACAAACACAAAAGCACGCCTTTTAATCGGTGCTGCGCTTAGCTCCACTAGAAAATGAATTCTTGATTTTCTTCTAAGCTAAATGTATGGTCGTTATGCAATTTTCAGGACTTATTAAAAGCAACCAATTCGCAGGTCCTCAGTATTTGATTTGTATTCTTTTTATTAATATTTGCGGCGATCCGAAGTATTCAAAGCCTATTCAATGCATAACAAAAAAAGAAATCTAAGTGGCCAGCACCTGACAGTGGAAAGAAGGACGAAAAGGGGAAAACTTTTTTTAACCACTAATCAGTTAAACCAACCGTATATGTGGGGTTAAGCGAAGGTCCAAAAGAGATAAGAAAGGAGAAAAGAATTATTGTTTTTGTGGCACGGAGACAAGTCGCACTTCATTATATTGCAGACGCACAGTGGACGGATAAATGCGCACGGGTTAAATTATTCACGTCAGCCTCATCGATTTTGAATTGTTGAGCACCGCACTGATATTTATGACCTCGGCCACAAGCCACAATCTATGTATGCCTGATTTAAAGCCACAGTATAGTTTGCTTAGCTGCCTCAAGTACTTTACGCAGACTTAAGAGCAGCTATCTTGAAAAGGCAGTTATCTTAAATTTGTTTTACAATTATTAATGAATAAAATGAAAAGAATTTTGTATCATCATGCATTTGTAATAAAACTAAATTATTTAAAACATAAAAAGCAAACCAATAAGTAAATACAATTACAATTATTAATTTAAAGAAATTTTTTTTAATGAAGCTATATTCATGTAAGAAATGTAAATTGCCTATCAGTCTGTTGAAAGCGCCTATCTCTGAATCTATAAGCGCTAGAGACTTTAATGAATTTACGTCAATGACACGCCCCGATCAAGTATGTTTCGAAAGATCGACAACTCTTACCATTTTGACAAACATCTACAACATTAAATTTTGTATGGTCTTTTCAAAAAATGTGATAGCTAAAGAGGCCAATCTTAAATAAAATGTATTACTGAATAAGAAAAAGATTCATTAAGATTTGTTCAGAGAGTTGAGAACATACACGTGGTAACTAGCGCCACCACTCCAGGGTCAATGGATGATCTATTCTGGCCACGGCGCCCGTGACGTAAGACCCTGGGTAGTCCATGGAAACGTCACCTGGGATGGAAGGCGGACCACTTTTAAATAATTTTAGTATTAAGTTAAGTTGGAGGTTTATTAGAAACTTAGATAGTAGTAAGGCAAAAGAGTTACTAAATTTATTAGTATTAAGTTAAGCTGAAAAAGTATGTTTCATTGTGTAAAAAGAAGTATCAAAGCTTTAAGCGTCACAAGGAGCACATGAATCGAATATATAAGTTGTGTTTTGTCAGATCGGTTTATGGATCGAAGCAGAGGCTCAACCGGTGAGTCTTGCACGAGAGAACAACCAGGTGTGTGCGGTAGAAGGTGCGCGCAATGAATGTGTAAAAAGCGAGCAAGAAGTGGAAACCCTGCCACCGAAATTTCTCGTCATCGCATAAGCACTAGATCTAGGATGACTAGACGGGCTTCTATACTTAATAACAAAGATACTACCTCAAAATACTCACAATCGTCTACAATCGAATTTCTACAAAAGATTCTTTGCAGTGAGGTATAATACAAACACCTCAGACAATCACAAAATTAAAGCTTGAGTAATTCAAGGAAGTTTTATAGTTTCAATCCTATAAGTCCTTTACTCGGCGGACATACGTTTGCTAATGAAACTGCAATTCTTAGTCGTTCCAGTTGCTCACTAGCCCGCCACATAGTAGTAGTGGCACAAATAAACGAACACAAATGCAAGCACGTTTACGTTTGCTATCAATAAACAAAGCTGCTCTTCCAATGGTGCTGAGCCAAGTAGGCATGCCGCAAGCCGACGAAGTAACGTAACTGGATATCCAAATGCAGCTTACTTAGTTTAAACACATAGAAGGTAAAAAACGCATCTCAAATATAAGGGAAGCAACCACCACTGTAAAGTCAGTCTGTACTTTTGGCTGTGAGTCAACACATCAGAAGTATTATTGATCGTATTCAGCAAGCACATCCCAAGATTCTAAGAACCATCACTGAGGTATCGTGATACCTCCGCAACAAGAACATTAACATCAACCTCGTAAAAAATTATCATATGTCCCCAAAAATCGAATGCTGGTTATACATTGCGGTAATCAAGCCCGTCCTACCTTATGGGATTCAACTACGATGGCCCGCTTTAGGTAGACCCTATTCAAACAATTTAATAATATGCATAAAATAACACAACTCTGCAGCACAGGTGCACTATGTTCTATTCCAAAGCATGACCTAGACGCTATTGTAAACATGCCTATAGAGCATATAGAGATTCCTTTGAACATACTCATTCCTCGAAGTCTGGGCATCAATCATCCCAGAAAATGTCGGGGCATGTACTTTCTACACTGACAGATATAAGATACACAGCAAGATACAATATAAGGTGAAGTATACTCTCACCAGGCTAACATAAGAAATTACTTTCGGCTTCCTGATCACTAAAGTGTCTTTCAAGCCGAAGTCCTGAAGATCAACGAAGCCCTCAACAATTTAAAACAATCCCACAAATTCAGACAACATAGTCACATACAGCGATAGCCAAGCAGCTATCAATCCGTAGCATCGACAACAACAAAGTTGACGTCAGTCACAAACTGTCGCCAATCTCTACACGAGCAGTTCGCCATAGGCCTAATCTGTGTGCCAGGCATATTTTAGGAAATAGCGGACGAGTTAGGCAGACAAGGCACGACCAATACCCTCCTTCCGGAAAAAGAGGATACTGTAAACCCTTGTCTGCAAATTCAACGAACGGTAGCAAAATTCAGCACCCTGCCGCATAGCACAATAAAACTTCCTTCATATAAAAAAGGCACTTTTTAAAACGTTTCATAATTTAAAGTGACTGATATCGTCTTGAGGCTCAAAACCCCATATAACGACTTTTCCCACAGTACAGAGACTACTGCTGCCACACACTAAGTGATAGAAGACTCCGCCTGCTTGGAAGCCCCTTGCTCAGTCACCTAACTGACTTAGCCGACATCAGTCCAGGCAAAATTGCTAAATTATTCACCATGTTGGACAACCTGTTAATGCTAGCATCTCAACCTGAGCGATGTGTTTTATCATATTCATGGTAAGTGTGCCGACAACGTCGGAAATAATTTTAACCTAACTTAGCCTAACCTATCTTAATTATTAACCCATTAATATATTCATGTGCTTATTTAGTCCAATAGAGCTATACGTCAGATTATCGAGGAAGGTTTCGAACTCGTATCGACCAGTCAGCTGTTCAGCAGCTAGTATGCGATAGCTAGTTTGCTAACTCGAGCTTTTATCGCTTACTTTTTTGCGTATGAGAACCCACCACGACGATCGCAGCCCATGATGAGGATAGAAAATTCACTAAACATGGCTAGCGTATCGGTTGAGTACCATACCATTTGACGAAACAGTCAGCGAATAAGTCAAATAACGGTCGGATGTATTCACAGTGACAAGTGACTAAAAAAAAAGAAGAGGAGAAAAAAAGACATATAGGTTGCCAGCTCATGACAGTGGAAAGGGTACAAAGAAAGAATAGGGCTATATTCGAATGTAACAGAAAAAAGAAAGGTTTACAAAATGATAGTAACAATTGTACACAAGCATAGGGTGAAAGAAGATAAGAAAAAGAAGCCCTCGTTTTTGGCACTGCAGAAAAACCACGCGGCTTGCAAGCGAACTAAATGTGGAATGAATAAAAGTGCAACGGGGAGCTTTGCATAGCAGAAAGCCACACAGTCGACTGCGCAGCGAAAGAGGACCGTAGATAAAAGAACAGGCGAAAATCACGTTTTGTACAGACAGAAAAGCGAATAGGAAGTTGAGAATATGGTATGGGTATCGTAGGGAGTATTGACCTCGACGGTCAAAGTGCGGTTAGTATGGCAAGGAGTGGCTAGTTAAATAAAATAAATGGATTAATCGAAATAAAGCGAATAAATCCAACTAAATTAAATAAAAATCAAATAAATAATAATAACAGAAATAAAAATCACTAGCCGAGTCGATTTAACTATGTCCGTCGGCCTGTCCGTTTGTTTGTCTGTCTGTCCGTATGTCTCTATGTACGCGTCGACTACAAAAGATAGAAATGTGGTCTTGGACTCATTCGGTTCGTACATACCATACCCAGATAGAGACTATTTAAAATTTCGGTAAATCTTTCCGCTGTCTTATTATCGATATTTATCGCTTTTTTACCCGGGTTTTTAAGTATAACAACCAAACAAAGCAAGAACCACCAAATTTGTTTTAAAATGATTGCGTTAAGGTTATGTAGATTTCAAATATTTCGGGTTTTGGATACCTACCCCCTATCGCCCTAAGATCGATATAACCAAAAAAAAAAATCGAAATGGTCTTTCAAAATAGTTTGTACATACATTTTGATGATTTTATTAAGTCCTGAAAACTGCATTACGATCATGCATTTAGTTTGCGAACAAATCAAGAATCTTTTTTCAGTAGTGGGGCGAAGCGCAGCTGATTAGCTGAACACAAACAATTTCTGTGTTCATGTGCACAAATGCAGACAAATGTAAAATTTTGTCAAGTGTTTTTCTTGGATTTTCTTTTTTTCCAATAGTTAAGTTGAATTTTATCATAACAAAATCAAATTAGAGTGTGCCACAGTGGGTAAACTTTGTGATCGTTTTTACAGTAAATGCAGCATTTTGTCCAGAGGTTTCCTTAAAATTTTGTTCTGCAATCGTTAAAATATGTTATAACATGTAATATCATGCGTGAATTAGGTGGAAGTGTGGTACAGTCGATTAAAGTGTTGTGCAGCGTAAGCTGAATGATCGGCGGTTCGAGTGCTTGTGAGGAATCTTTCTTTATTCGTTGATTAATATTAACTCAATTTTTTTTTTTAATTTTAATCACCTCAATACTTATCAAGTGCTTGTGTGCTTGCGTTAAATGCTGGGTTTAGATTATCTTCTATTCGGGCGGTCCCGAGTAGATCAATCTCACCGGCTTCGACTTTTCCCCGAATTTTAAATTTAAAAAATCGAAAAAATATACTGCACACAAAATCATCATGTTCTTAATTCACAATTATATAAAAAGTGTTTGACTGATTTATTGATATACTTACTCATTAGTCTTGAAAGTTGTAAAACTTTTTAAAATCGGTTAGGCATTTCTTGAGTACTAATCAAAAATTCAGATTCACCTCTGAAAAAAAGCTTAAAAAAAAAAAATAGCAGATTTTAAAAGTTTAAAGAAAAACTTCTGCCATAGAAAAATGTTGACTGTAATTTTCCTTAATTTGGGGCCCCATATGAATAAAAAAAATATGTAGGTTCAGTGAAGGACACAATTTGGCTGTCACTTAAAGTAATTTGCAGTAGAAGTAATAACATGCATTCAAATTACCGATAATTTTTTCCGTTTTTTTTTTATTATTGACAACTATAATTGGATACCTCCCACAATCGCCGGCATTACCTTCAAAGGGGAGATGTCACAAGACAGGCTATATACAAGATAGGATACATATATTGTTTGACACACTAATCGCCAGGTCAGGGCTTAAAAACGAGCATTAGAGCGAGATTAATTAGAGAATTCGCATGTGGTACTGGAGTTGTATTACTAACACATAAACTGGAGTGTAATATCCAAGTGTATAACGTCGCACTATGCTGCCAAGAGAGACGTCAAGACCCTCAAATATCAAATTTTGTGTTTGGCAGAAGTGGGAAGAGCATTAATGAGTTCCACAAAACAGTCTACCGACTGCACGTTCTTACTTGTTTATAGTTAACGAAATGAATCGTCCTTTTATATTTTATTGTAGCAAGAAGGGTATTATCGATATGGTTTTCATTTTTTGGGCAGCAACTCAAAGTGGGCAGCAACAACAAAGTGCCGTAAAAACGTTCAACGTGTCAGTTGGCATAGTCAAAGTTGTTTGACAGCATTGTTCTAACCGTCTATTATTATTATTATCTACTTTTTATTGGCACAGTAAGCTTTTTTTTGTTTTAGGCGCGAAGTTTAACAGTTGTAAAAGTGGAGCCTTTATATCTACGTTTGAGCGTAAACATATGGGCTGAACGACTGCACAATTAAGAACATTTTTTAATGCACGTTAACAAGTATTTCCTATCCTGCATATAATGATATCTGAGTCTACCCCCGATTTTTGTTGTTCACAGCTCACAAGTTTGCAGTTATTTCTATTGTTAAACTGTCAATTTTCGGAAATAGTCCCTAAGTATTTGTTGGGTATTTTCTTAAAACCGCGATGAGCGCGATTAAGTTAAGCTATATCTATTTACTTCTGTTCTGTTGTGTCTGAGCTTTCTATAACAAAACTTTTTTAATTTCAGAACGGTGTCGAGAGAAATTCTTCGATCAGTCTATGTTGAATAAAGGCTAAAAGAGGAAGCTCGCAATATATTGCGTTAGTAACCACGGCGTTAACAACTTATTGTACAGTTTGCATTAGTTCGGATCGGAAAACTGTGCAATATGTCAGATTTTTTCCTTGAACAAGATATAAGTCTTGTGCTGTAGGATAGGGCTTTCCTCCAGTATGCTCTTGCCTCGGAAGCAGTTGACTGGCTTGTCTGCCGTCTTAATTGTGTAAGTTAGAAACTCTTCGGTCTGCATTGTAGCAGCATGGTATTTTTCCAAATCCTCCAACGCGTTGATATTTTGGCGAGAGAGGGCGTCTGGCAAAAGGTTTCCTTTGTCTGGCTTATAAATGATCTTTGCGCTATGCTCATCAATAGAAGCTTTCCAGATTTTTATCCGATACTTCAGATGTTAAAGTCTGGTGATCTGTATAGATAATCAAATTTTTAACTTTTTACAGGTAACTTCAGACATTTTCCAACTCCCACACAATGGCCAGAAGTTCTCGCTCATTTGTGGCGAAGCTTATCTATCACATTGTCTTACAGTCTGCGCGAGTTCATTGTTATAGAGCGAGTTCCTTGAGACAGCACAGTGAAAACACTGTAACACTTAATTGCAGATTTCTACAGTTGACATATGTCACAAACCAAACGCAAAACAGTTTAAGCGCAATATATAAGATCCCCTCTTTTTGTGTCACCATCATATAAGTGAAAGCCGCAGTGTCGGCAGATTATGTAAAAGCCAACGGCGTGCTCGATTAAAGCATTATATGCACATACAACTCTCTCTCAGTCGCTGCAGCCGGTGTCCAAATGACCAAACACATATATTTACATATAAATACGCGGCTCTGCTGCGACAGAGCGTTATACATAAACAATTCAATTATATATTTAGGTTAAGAACGCTTTTGGTTTTTAATAAATATCTTTATCAAATCTGAACACAAACGGCACTGTTGTGCCAGTGGTGTTTATTTCTACTTTACATTACTCTATTCGATACAGCAGCCCCGAGCCCTTAACCTGAGGCGTTTATCGGTAAGTCAAATGGCTTTTTAAAATTGGGAAATGATAACATAACATCTTCGGAGGGTAGCAGCTATAAAGCTCCTGTAATAACTTGCTTACTCTAAAAATGGTCCAAGGATAAAGAACGTTTCTTTTTGAAAAACTTTGAGTTTTCTTGGGAAACCTTTCCCAGGACCCGCTCAATGTGGCTCATGTGGTCTTCCTTATTAGAAGAGAAAATTTGGTCCCTGAGAATATCATCTTTCGCCCTCTGGGAAATACTAGGGGCTTTCTTGTTTATGGAGAATGCGGTCTCCGCCAAATCTATTTGGGTAAATAAAGATATGAGGTCCAGTGCTGTGAAATACTGTGTCTTACATATATTCAACAATATGGTGGCAATTGTAAGGATATTGTCGGTTTATTTCGATTCGTATTTTTTCCAAAATCAGATGTGGTCTGACTGCTTGCTTTCTGCTGACCTTGATTATTTTCTTTCTGAAAATGCGGATTCTTTTTCTGAGAGTTACCATCATTCTCCTGCTGACCGTTTTCATACTAGTTTTGCGTCTTTTTGGTTTTTTCCCAAGGTGCTTTGCTAAGTTGGCTGCGACGCTGCCTCTTTCGTTCATTGATTCAGCTCATTGGGCTACGGCCAAAGCAGTTGGATTGTCTTGGGGTTGTGCTGGAAAAACTGCCTATGCCAATGACTTTCTCAATGCCGAGACAAAAGTACTGAGAGTATCGTTCCTGAATTTTTCGCTTAGGACAGCTGCTACGGTGGTGTCATGGTCATTTAACTTTTGTTCGTTAGTATTGAAGTTTTTTCTCGACTTAATCGTAGCATTTTAACCCTGCCTAAGCATGCTTAGTTGTTTTTGGGTCACGTGCACTGGCGTTTTGTCGGCAAACGTGAAATCCCTTCTGGAATTGATCGCCTTAAAGTTCAAAACAGTATTAAATGAAGCAAGCACGGAACCCAAATTTTTTTTTACTATTTATGCCCAAGAAACCTTTGGAGCTTTAACTGAAAACTTTTCACCCATAAGGCACATTGTCCGCTCAAGTTTATGTAGAACGAAAATATTGTGCCACAATAGTCTTACAAACAGATCTTCCCTGTCCCACCGCGCTCACAGGCTCAGAAACCTGAACATAAACTATATGAATATATCGCAGAAAAATTAACTGACAGGAAAACGACCACCTGCCGCGGCTTACAGGACCCACTCAGAAATTCTAAAGGTATTTCTACATTGTCTCTGGTGTTATAGAGCCAATGACAAACGGAATTGAGGCAAAAGCACCTTACCCCATTGGTGTCAAATAACAAGGCTATTTTGAGGCTGTAGAACAAGAGGGAGCTAAAAAATTGTTAAGTCAATACCAAGAGGACACTGAGCAAGAAGACGTGCCACCATCGGTCGAAATTTAGTAGCATCAAAAATTTGGGAGATATAAGCATATCCGATTTTTAAGGGCGGGGGCTTCGGGGGACATTTTAGTGGGCGTGGGCATGGCCGGAATGTCAAGGTCTCTATTTTTAATGAAGGTCGGTAGGTTTCTTCAGACAAAATTTGGTGACTCTGGTATATATGTTATATATGTTTTCGCAATTTGCGGTAGTGTGAGGGGATGTGGCCGGGAAGTCAGAAATTGAAAAAGATGTACTAAAACTGCTGGGAGTGACCATTATCAGACTCTCACGGTCGCCGTAAAATGCACCCATATGAGTGGTATCAAAAAAAGGACAGAACAGTTATTGATTACAGAAAACTGCATGAAGTAAGAGTTATTCACATCTGCGCGAAAATAAGTATTTCTCAGTCATCGATTCAAAAAGCGGTTCCTATCAAATCTCATTGAAAAAAAATTATGTTAAAAAACGGCTTTCGCCGTAAATTGGGAGAAATTCAAAATCACGAGACTGCCCTTCGGTCTAAAGAACTTCCCTCCTACATTCGAAAGGTAAAGCCCTATATACTAAAGCATTACGTCGGCGGCTTATGCTACGATTATATAGACGATATTATTGTTTTAGGTCAGTCGGAGGATGAACATGCTAAACACATAGAAATGGTCACACGACATAAGAGCCAGCATGCAAATCCATGTCGACAAACGAAAGTTTTTTAATACCGAAAACGATTTTATGGGTTCACAGAAAATAACATTAAAACCTATGTGGAAAAAGTAAAAATGAGAAAGTGAGGCATTTCTCATATATTTTCTGCGTTTATCATGCTTTTGTCGCAGGTTCATATGGGACTACGTTCACAAAGGAAAACTCCTCACTACACATCTCAGGAAAGAAAACCGGAGATCGTCAAAGCTCATCTTGACTAGAGTAACAATTACATTTTATTATGACGCGTTAGACTCGTTGGAGTCATACTAGCATTACCTGATTTTGACAATGAATTTCGATTGACAACCGATAACTCGAAATTTTCTATTGGTGCACGAGCAGAACGGCAGACCGATTACTTTCATTTCCTTCACCCTTTCGAAAACCGAAGAAAATTATACCGTATATTTGCGATATATGAAAATATACTGCAATATCATACGATATTAGCCCAGATATGTTTTCCCGGGCAATGAGCGAGGTTTTGACGGAGGGGTACGAGGTCACGAGTAAGTCAAAGGAAGAAGAAAGGGGTTATTCGTCGGTTTCAGCTAAGTACCCCGATCGTGATATCCCTAGCTACCGGTTCCGACGATATCGACCTGGGGGAACCGGAAAGTTCCGGAAAACAAGCCCCTAAAACTGAGGTACTCTGCGATGCCTGCCCGGTACCGGAATTAAACAAATTTTTGGTGCATCTGCGATTCATATCAGCGCTCGATGACCCGATGCTTGTACTGCTTTCACCGTGCCAGGTCGAGTACCATATCACTAACTGAATATGCCGTTCGGGTTAACTTCTACATTCCATTAGATATTATATACGGTTTTCAAGAACAAGCTAGAGCCGTACATTTCTTTGATAGAATTGTCATAGACAAAACAAAATAGCATCCCTTTGAGAAAGAAATGTTTGTTTTTTAGTCAGGAACTAGTCTATTTGCCAACAAATTCCAGGGAGATGCGGCAATGCCTTAAGGTATCGGCACTTTATACCCATTCGTTCAACCAATGACGGCGTAGTTAAGGCAGAACAAAAAAGTGATCGTGGACTGATGAACATTCGAGCGTCGCAAGGAGAGCTTGATGACTTAAATGAGAGCTTTGCCAAAGACACGCATACGTGAGCAGGCCTAAGCAGTGCCTTGCCATAGTTGGGTCCGTCAGGAAGCTGCGATACTAACACGAAGGCTATCAGTTCGAGGTGTTCACGGATCATCACCACATAGCGGAAGTCGAGAACTATATCCCAAATAAGGTTTTTGTAAAAACACCGCATCGGAGGAGGGCACAGCACCTCTGTAAATTTTGTCAAGAGTTCAGGGGAGAGCAGTTAAAGGAACAAGGTTTTAAGACAGTAGAAAGTAATCTGAAACGGACTTCTAAGGATCAGGAAAGACACTAAAGCCTCCAAGAGACCGAAAATCAACTCATTGATCCTTCTGTGGCTGTACAAGATTTCAAGGGCCAAAGAGGGGTTTCAGAAAAGATAGCGGCAAACAGCGAGGCACCTTTGTCCGATTGGTAATCTAGTATGCGACGGCTGGTTAGCTAACCAGAGCTTTTGTCGCTGACTAGAGCTTTTACCACAAACTTAAACTTTTGTTGCCTATTGTTCACGCATGAACACATTAACCTAAGAACCAAGATAAACACATCCACTATGTAACTCTCAAGTGGAGATATAAAAATAGAAGTAGTGATAACCTCAGCCGAGCAACCTTATCAGGCCTGTTGGCACGGCTGCTGCATGAAACACAGCAGCGGGTCTCGTCTACTCCCTATATAAGGCTAGGATTTTAAGAAATAAAATCAGTTGAAATATACTCATCACGCCGTGCGTTTCATTGATGCACTCCGGCGTACCAGTTCGACACTGCGAGCAAATACATGGTCTTACAAACCTGCTTGCCAGTCTAGAACACCTATGAAAACCCACCACGAGGCTCGCATCTCTGGTAAGGATAAAAAGCTCACGAAATATGGCTAGAGAACTTGATCGCGTGCCAATTGGAGCAACAGTCGGCGAGAGACTTAATAAGCGATTGAACGTACGTGCAGTGATAAGATAAGAATTTAAAGTAAGAAAGGCAACGAAAAGACGCGGGTGAAATCGTAACGGGAGTGCAAAAAGTAAAACAAAGTTACGTTTTAGAACGAGTGATTTAAAAAAAGACAGGATTAATAAAAAAAAATTGATAAGGCTCTAGTGGGGACTGTCCAACGAAGAGATACACTGTCTGTCTGATCTGTCTTCACAAATGTTTCAACCCATTTGCATTCATACAAACTCTCACACATACACACACACAAATGTACGCCGCATGCACTTTTAAAGGCTAAAAGAGGAAGCTCGCAATATATTGCGTTAGTAACCACGGCGTTAACAACTTATTGTACAGTTTGCATTAGTTCGGATCGGAAAACTGTGCAATATGTCAGATTTTTTTCTTGAACAAGATATAAGTCTTGTGCTGTAGGATAGGGCTTTCCTCCAGTATGCTCTTGCCTCGGAAGCAGTTGACTGGCTTGTCTGCCGTCTTAATTGTGTAAGTTAGAAAATCTTTGGTCTGCATTGTAGCAGCATGGTATTTTTCCAAATCCTCAACGCGTTGATATTTTGGCGAGAGAGGGCGTCTGGCAAAAGGTTTCCTTTGCCTGGTTTATAAATGATCTTTGCGCTATGCTCATCAATAGAAGCTTTCCAGATTTTTATCTTAACGTTCAGATTTGTATCCGATACTTCAGATGTTAACGTGTGGTGATCTGTATAGATGTTCAAATTTTTAACTTCATACAGGTAACTTCAGACATTTTCCAATTCCCACACAATGGCCAGAAGTTCTTGCTCATTTGTGGCGAAGCTTATCACATTGTCTTGCAGTCTGCGCGAGATCATTGCTATTGAGCGAGCTCCTTGAGACAGCACAGTGAAAACACTGTAAAACTTAATTGCAGTTTTCTGCAGTTGACATATGTCACAAACCAAACGCAAAACAGTTTAAGCGCAATATATAAGATCCCCTCTTTTTGTGTCACCATCATATAAGTGAAAGCCGCAGTGTCGGCAGATTATGTAAAAGCCAACGGCGTGCTCGATTAAAGCATTATATGCACATACAACTCTCTCTCAGTCGCTGCAGCCGGTGTCCAAATGACCAAACACATATATTTACATATAAATACGCGGCTCTGCTGCGACAGAGCGTTATACATAAACAATTCAATTATATATTTAGGTTAAGAACGCTTTTGGTTTTTAATAAATATCTTTATCAAATCTGAACACAAACGGCACTGTTGTGCCAGTGGTGTTTATTTCTACTTTACATTACTCTATTCGATACAGCAGCCCCGAGCCCTTAACCTGAGGCGTTTATCGGTAAGTCAAATGGCTTTTTAAAATTGGGAAATGATAACATAACATCTTCGGAGGGTAGCAGCTATAAAGCTCCTGTAATAACTTGCTTACTCCAAAAATGGGAACGTTTCTTTTTGAAGAACTTTGAGTTTTCTTGGGAAACCTTTCCCAGGACCCGCTCAATGTGGCTCATGTGGTCTTCCTTATTAGAAGAGAAAATTATTACATTAACTACATAGACGTAACAAGTTTTCCCAATTTGGTCCCTGAGAATATCATCTTTTGCCCTCTGGGAAAAACTAGGTGCTTTCTTGTTTATGGAGAATGCGGTCTTTTCTTTTCCTTTCCGCCAAATCTATTTGGTAAAATAAAGATATGAGGTCCAGTGCTGTGAAATACTGTGTCTTACATATATTCAACAATATGGTGGCAATTGTAAGGATATTGTCGGTTTATTTCGATTCGGATTTTTTCCAAAATCAGATGTGGTCTGACTGCTTGCTTTCTGTTGACCTTGATTATTTTCTTTCTGAAAATGCGCATTCTTTTTCTGAGAGTTACCATCATTCTCCTGCTGACCGTTTTCATACTAGTTTTGCGTCTTTTTGGTTTTTTCCCAAGGTGCTTTGCTAAGTTGGCTGCGACGCTGCCTCTTTCGTTCATTGATTCAGCTCATTGGGCTATGGCCAGAGCAGTTGGATTGTCTTGGGGTTGTGCTGGAAAAACTGCCTATGCCAATGACTTTCTCAATCCCGAGACAAAAGTACTGAGAGTATCGTTCCTGAATTTTTCGCTTAGGACAGCTGCTACGGCGGGGTCATGGTCATTTAACTTTTGTTCGTTAGTATTGAAGTTTTTTCTCGACTTAATCGTAGCATTTTAACAATGATAGACCACCCTGCCTAAGCATGCTTAGTTGTTCTTGGGTCACGTGCACTGGCGTTTTGTCGGTAAACGTGAAATCCCTTCTGGAATTGATCGCCTTAAAGTTCAAAACAGTATTAACTGAAGCAAGCACGGAACCCTAACTTTTTTACGGGTTATGCCCAAGAATCCTTGGGACCTTTAACTAAAAACTTTTTATCCACAAGGCACATTGTCCGCTCAAGTTTATGTAGAACGAAAATATTGTGCCACAATAGTCTTACAAACAGATCTTCCCTGTCCCACCGCGCGCACAGGCTCAGAAACCTGAACATAAACTATATGAATATATCGCAGAAAAATTAACTGACAGGAAAACGACCACCTGCCGCGGCTTACAGGACCCACTCAGAAATTCTAAAGGTATTTCTACATTGTCTCTGGTGTTATAGAGCCAATGACAAACGGAATTGAGGCAAAAGCACCTTACCCCATTGGTGTCAAATAACAAGGCTATTTTGAGGCTGTAGAACAAGAGGGAGCTAAAAAATTGTTAAGTCAATACCAAGAGGACACTGAGCAAGAAGACGTGCCACCATCGGTCGAAATTTAGTAGCTTCAAAAATTTGGGAGATATAAGCATATCCGATTTTTAAGGGCGGGGGCTTCGGGGGACATTTTAGTGGGCTGGGGCATGGCCGGAATGTCAAGGTCTCTATTTTTAATGAAGGTCGGTAGGTTTCTTCAGACAAAATTTGGTGACTCTGGTATATATGTTATATATGTTTTCGCAATTTGCGGTAGTGTGAGGAGATGTGGCCGGGAAGTCAGTAATTGAAAAAGATGTACTAAAACTGCTGGGAGTAACCATTATCAGACTCTCACGGTCGCCGTAAAATGCAGCCATATGAGTGGTATCAAAAAAAGGACAGAACAGTTATTGATTACAGAAAACTGCATGAAGTAAGAGTTATTCACATCTGCGCGAAAATAAGTATTTCTCAGTCATCGATTCAAAAAGCGGTTCCTATCAAATCTCATTGAAAAAAAATTATGTTAAAAAAACGGCTTTCGCCGTAAATTGGGAGAAATTCAAAATCATGAGACTGCCCTTCGGTCTAAAGAACTTCCCTCCTACATTCGAAAGGTAGAGCCCTATATTCTAAAGCATTACGTCGGCGGCTTATGCTAAGATTATATAGACGATATTATTGTTTTAGGTCAGTTGGAGGATGAACATGCTAAACACATAAAAATGGTCACACGACATAAGAGCCAGCATGCAAATCCATGTCGACAAACGAAAGTTTTTTAATACCGAAAACGATTTTATGGGTTCACAGAAAATAACATTAAAACCTATGTGGAAAAAGTAAAAATGAGAAAGTGAGGCATTTCTCATATATTTTCTGCGTTTATCATGCTTTTGTCGCAGGTTCATATGGGACTACGTTCACAAAGGAAAACTCCTCACTACACATCTCAGGAAAGAAAACCGGAGATCGTCAAAGCTCATCTTGGCTAGAGTAACAATTACATTTTATTATGACGCGTTAGACTCGTTGGAGTCATACTAGCATTACCTGATTTTGACAATGAATTTCGATTGACAACCGATAACTCGAAATTTTCTATTGGTGCACGAGCAGAACGGCAGACCGATTACTTTCATTTCCTTCACCCTTTCGAAAACCGAAGAAAATTATACCGTATATTTGCGATATATGAAAATATACTGCAATATCATACGATATTAGCCCAGATATGTTTTCCCGGGCAATGAGCGAGGTTTTGACGGAGCGGTACGAGGTCACGAGTAAGTCAAAGGAAGAAGAAAGGGGTTATTCGTCGGTTTCAGCTAAGTACCCCGATCGTGATATCCCTAGCTACCGGTTCCGACGATATCGACCTGGGGGAGCCGGAAAGTTCCGGAAAACAAGCCCCTAAAACTGAGGTACTCTGCGATGCCTGCCCGGTACCGGAATTAAACAAATTTTTGGTGCATCTGCGATTCATATCAGCGCTCGATGACCCGATGCTTGTACTGCTTTCACCGTGCCAGGTCGAGTACCATATCACTAACTGAATATGCCGTTCGGGTTATATTCTACATTCCATTAGATATTATATACGGTTTTCAAGAACAAGCTAGAGCCGTACATTTCTTTGATAGAATTGTCATAGACAAAACAAAAAAGCATCCCTTTGAGAAAGAAATGTTTGTTTTTTAGTCAGGAACTAGTCTATTTGCCAACAAATTCCAGGGAGATGCGGCAATGCCTTAAGGTATCGGCACTTTATACCCATTCGTTCAACCAATGACGGCGTAGTTAAGGCAGAACAAAAAAGTGATCGTGGACTGATGAACATTCGAGCGTCGCAAGGAGAGCTTGATGACTTAAATGAGAGCTTTGCCAAAGACACGCATACGTGAGCAGGCCTAAGCAGTGCCTTGCCATAGTTGGGTCCGTCAGGAAGCTGCGATACTAACACGAAGGCTATCAGTTCGAGGTGTTCACGGATCATCACCACATAGCGGAAGTCGAGAACTATATCCCAAATAAGGTTTTTGTAAAAACACCGCATCGGAGGAGGGCACAGCACCTCTGTAAATTTTGTCAAGAGTTCAGGGGAGAGCAGTTAAAGGAACAAGGTTTTAAGACAGTAGGAAGTAATCTGAAACGGACTTCTAAGGATCAGGAAAGACACTAAAGCCTCCAAGAGACCGAAAATCAACTCATTGATCCTTCTGTGGCTGTACAAGATTTCAAGGGCCGAAGAGGGGTTTCAGAAAAGATAGCGGCAAACAGCGAGGCACCTTAGTCCGATTGGTAATCTAGTATGCGACGGCTGGTTAGCTAACCAGAGCTTTTGTCGCTGACTAGAGCTTTTACCACAAACTTAAACTTTTGTTGCCTATTGTTCACGCATGAACACATTAACCTATGAACCAAGATAAACACATCCACTATGTAACTCTCAAGTGGAGATATAAAAATAGAAGTAGTGATAACCTCAGCCGAGCAACCTTATCAGGCCTGTTGGCACGGCTGCTGCATGAAACACAGCAGCGGGTCTTGTCTACTCCCTATATAAGGCTAGGATTTTAAGAAATAAAATCAGTTGAAATATACTCATCACGCCGTGCGTTTCATTGATGCACTCCGGCGTACCAGTTCGACACTGCGAGCAAATACATGGTCTTACAAACCTGCTTGCCAGTCTAGAACACCTATGAAAACCCACCACGAGGCTCGCATCTCTGGTAAGGATAAAAAGCTCACGAAATATGGCTAGAGAACTTGATCGCGTGCCAATTGGAGCAACAGTCGGCGAGAGACTTAATAAGCGATTGAACGTACGTGCAGTGATAAGATAAGAATTTAAAGTAAGAAAGGCAACGAAAAGACGCGGGTGAAATCGTAACGGGAGTGCAAAAAGTAAAACAAAGTTACGTTTTAGAACGAGTGATTTAAAAAAAGACAGGATTAATAAAAAAAAAATTGATAAGGCTCTAGTGGGGACTGTCCAACGAAGAGATACACTGTCTGTCTGATCTGTCTTCACAAATGTTTCAACCCATTTGCATTCATACAAACTCTCACACATACACACACACAAATGTACGCCGCATGCACTTTTAAAGGCTAAAAGAGGAAGCTCGCAATATATTGCGTTAGTAACCACGGCGTTAACAACTTATTGTACAGTTTGCATTAGTTCGGATCGGAAAACTGTGCAATATGTCAGATTTTTTCCTTGAACAAGATATAAGTCTTGTGCTGTAGGATAGGGCTTTCCTCCAGTATGCTCTTGCCTCGGAAGCAGTTGACTGGCTTGTCTGCCGTCTTAATTGTGTAAGTTAGAAAATCTTTGGTCTGCATTGTAGCAGCATGGTATTTTTCCAAATCCTCAACGCGTTGATATTTTGGCGAGAGAGGGCGTCTGGCAAAAGGTTTCCTTTGCCTGGTTTATAAATGATCTTTGCGCTATGCTCATCAATAGAAGCTTTCCAGATTTTTATCTTAACGTTCAGATTTGTATCCGATACTTCAGATGTTAACGTGTGGTGATCTGTATAGATGTTCAAATTTTTAACTTCATACAGGTAACTTCAGACATTTTCAAATTCCCACACAATGGCCAGAAGTTCTTGCTCATTTGTGGCGAAGCTTATCACATTGTCTTGCAGTCTGCGCGAGATCATTGCTATTGAGCGAACTCCTTGAGACAGCACAGTGAAAACACTGTAAAACTTAATTGCAGTTTTCTGCAGTTGACATATGTCACAAACCAAACGCAAAACAGTTTAAGCGCAATATATAAGATCCCCTCTTTTTGTGTCACCATCATATAAGTGAAAGCCGCAGTGTCGGCAGATTATGTAAAAGCCAACGGCGTGCTCGATTAAAGCATTATATGCACATACAACTCTCTCTCAGTCGCTGCAGCCGGTGTCCAAATGACCAAACACATATATTTACATATAAATACGCGGCTCTGCTGCGACAGAGCGTTATACATAAACAATTCAATTATATATTTAGGTTAAGAACGCTTTTGGTTTTTAATAAATATCTTTATCAAATCTGAACACAAACGGCACTGTTGTGCCAGTGGTGTTTATTTCTACTTTACATTACTCTATTCGATACAGCAGCCCCGAGCCCTTAACCTGAGGCGTTTATCGGTAAGTCAAATGGCTTTTTAAAATTGGGAAATGATAACATAACATCTTCGGAGGGTAGCAGCTATAAAGCTCCTGTAATAACTTGCTTACTCCAAAAATGGGAACGTTTCTTTTTGAAGAACTTTGAGTTTTCTTGGGAAACCTTTCCCAGGACCCGCTCAATGTGGCTCATGTGGTCTTCCTTATTAGAAGAGAAAATTATTACATCAACTACATAGACGTAACAAGTTTTCCCAATTTGGTCCCTGAGAATATCATCTTTTGCCCTCTGGGAAAAACTAGGTGCTTTCTTGTTTATGGAGAATGCGGTCTTTTCTTTTCCTTTCCGCCAAATCTATTTGGTAAAATAAAGATATGAGGTCCAGTGCTGTGAAATACTGTGTCTTACATATATTCAACAATATGGTGGCAATTGTAAGGATATTGTCGGTTTATTTCGATTCGGATTTTTTCCAAAATCAGATGTGGTCTGACTGCTTGCTTTCTGTTGACCTTGATTATTTTCTTTCTGAAAATGCGCATTCTTTTTCTGAGAGTTACCATCATTCTCCTGCTGACCGTTTTCATACTAGTTTTGCGTCTTTTTGGTTTTTTCCCAAGGTGCTTTGCTAAGTTGGCTGCGACGCTGCCTCTTTCGTTCATTGATTCAGCTCATTGGGCTATGGCCAGAGCAGTTGGATTGTCTTGGGGTTGTGCTGGAAAAACTGCCTATGCCAATGACTTTCTCAATCCCGAGACAAAAGTACTGAGAGTATCGTTCCTGAATTTTTCGCTTAGGACAGCTGCTACGGCGGGGTCATGGTCATTTAACTTTTGTTCGTTAGTATTGAAGTTTTTTCTCGACTTAATCGTAGCATTTTAACAATGATAGACCACCCTGCCTAAGCATGCTTAGTTGTTCTTGGGTCACGTGCACTGGCGTTTTGTCGGTAAACGTGAAATCCCTTCTGGAATTGATCGCCTTAAAGTTCAAAACAGTATTAACTGAAGCAAGCACGGAACCCTAACTTTTTTACGGGTTATGCCCAAGAATCCTTGGGACCTTTAACTAAAAACTTTTTATCCACAAGGCACATTGTCCGCTCAAGTTTATGTAGAACGAAAATATTGTGCCACAATAGTCTTACAAACAGATCTTCCCTGTCCCACCGCGCGCACAGGCTCAGAAACCTGAACATAAACTATATGAATATATCGCAGAAAAATTAACTGACAGGAAAACGACCACCTGCCGCGGCTTACAGGACCCACTCAGAAATTCTAAAGGTATTTCTACATTGTCTCTGGTGTTATAGAGCCAATGACAAACGGAATTGAGGCAAAAGCACCTTACCCCATTGGTGTCAAATAACAAGGCTATTTTGAGGCTGTAGAACAAGAGGGAGCTAAAAAATTGTTAAGTCAATACCAAGAGGACACTGAGCAAGAAGACGTGCCACCATCGGTCGAAATTTAGTAGCTTCAAAAATTTGGGAGATATAAGCATATCCGATTTTTAAGGGCGGGGGCTTCGGGGGACATTTTAGTGGGCTGGGGCATGGCCGGAATGTCAAGGTCTCTATTTTTAATGAAGGTCGGTAGGTTTCTTCAGACAAAATTTGGTGACTCTGGTATATATGTTATATATGTTTTCGCAATTTGCGGTAGTGTGAGGAGATGTGGCCGGGAAGTCAGTAATTGAAAAAGATGTACTAAAACTGCTGGGAGTAACCATTATCAGACTCTCACGGTCGCCGTAAAATGCAGCCATATGAGTGGTATCAAAAAAAGGACAGAACAGTTATTGATTACAGAAAACTGCATGAAGTAAGAGTTATTCACATCTGCGCGAAAATAAGTATTTCTCAGTCATCGATTCAAAAAGCGGTTCCTATCAAATCTCATTGAAAAAAAATTATGTTAAAAAAACGGCTTTCGCCGTAAATTGGGAGAAATTCAAAATCATGAGACTGCCCTTCGGTCTAAAGAACTTCCCTCCTACATTCGAAAGGTAGAGCCCTATATTCTAAAGCATTACGTCGGCGGCTTATGCTACGATTATATAGACGATATTATTGTTTTAGGTCAGTTGGAGGATGAACATGCTAAACACATAAAAATGGTCACACGACATAAGAGCCAGCATGCAAATCCATGTCGACAAACGAAAGTTTTTTAATACCGAAAACGATTTTATGGGTTCACAGAAAATAACATTAAAACCTATGTGGAAAAAGTAAAAATGAGAAAGTGAGGCATTTCTCATATATTTTCTGCGTTTATCATGCTTTTGTCGCAGGTTCATATGGGACTACGTTCACAAAGGAAAACTCCTCACTACACATCTCAGGAAAGAAAACCGGAGATCGTCAAAGCTCATCTTGGCTAGAGTAACAATTACATTTTATTATGACGCGTTAGACTCGTTGGAGTCATACTAGCATTACCTGATTTTGACAATGAATTTCGATTGACAACCGATAACTCGAAATTTTCTATTGGTGCACGAGCAGAACGGCAGACCGATTACTTTCATTTCCTTCACCCTTTCGAAAACCGAAGAAAATTATACCGTATATTTGCGATATATGAAAATATACTGCAATATCATACGATATTTGCCCAGATATGTTTTCCCGGGCAATGAGCGAGGTTTTGACGGAGCGGTACGAGGTCACGAGTAAGTCAAAGGAAGAAGAAAGGGGTTATTCGTCGGTTTCAGCTAAGTACCCCGATCGTGATATCCCTAGCTACCGGTTCCGACGATATCGACCTGGGGGAACCGGAAAGTTCCGGAAAACAAGCCCCTAAAACTGAGGTACTCTGCGATGCCTGCCCGGTACCGGAATTAAACAAATTTTTGGTGCATCTGCGATTCATATCAGCGCTCGATGACCCGATGCTTGTACTGCTTTCACCGTGCCAGGTCGAGTACCATATCACTAACTGAATATGCCGTTCGGGTTATATTCTACATTCCATTAGATATTATATACGGTTTTCAAGAACAAGCTAGAGCCGTACATTTCTTTGATAGAATTGTCATAGACAAAACAAAATAGCATCCCTTTGAGAAAGAAATGTTTGTTTTTTAGTCAGGAACTAGTCTATTTGCCAACAAATTCCAGGGAGATGCGGCAATGCCTTAAGGTATCGGCACTTTATACCCATTCGTTCAACCAATGACGGCGTAGTTAAGGCAGAACAAAAAAGTGATCGTGGACTGATGAACATTCGAGCGTCGCAAGGAGAGCTTGATGACTTAAATGAGAGCTTTGCCAAAGACACGCATACGTGAGCAGGCCTAAGCAGTGCCTTGCCATAGTTGGGTCCGTCAGGAAGCTGCGATACTAACACGAAGGCTATCAGTTCGAGGTGTTCACGGATCATCACCACATAGCGGAAGTCGAGAGCTATATCCCAAATAAGGTTTTTGTAAAAACACCGCATCGGAGGAGGGCACAGCACCTCTGTAAATTTTGTCAAGAGTTCAGGGGAGAGCAGTTAAAGGAACAAGGTTTTAAGACAGTAGGAAGTAATCTGAAACGGACTTCTAAGGATCAGGAAAGACACTAAAGCCTCCAAGAGACCGAAAATCAACTCATTGATCCTTCTGTGGCTGTACAAGATTTCAAGGGCCGAAGAGGGGTTTCAGAAAAGATAGCGGCAAACAGCGAGGCACCTTAGTCCGATTGGTAATCTAGTATGCGACGGCTGGTTAGCTAACCAGAGCTTTTGTCGCTGACTAGAGCTTTTACCACAAACTTAAACTTTTGTTGCCTATTGTTCACGCATGAACACATTAACCTATGAACCAAGATAAACACATCCACTATGTAACTCTCAAGTGGAGATATAAAAATAGAAGTAGTGATAACCTCAGCCGAGCAACCTTATCAGGCCTGTTGGCACGGCTGCTGCATGAAACACAGCAGCGGGTCTTGTCTACTCCCTATATAAGGCTAGGATTTTAAGAAATAAAATCAGTTGAAATATACTCATCACGCCGTGCGTTTCATTGATGCACTCCGGCGTACCAGTTCGACACTGCGAGCAAATACATGGTCTTACAAACCTGCTTGCCAGTCTAGAACACCTATGAAAACCCACCACGAGGCTCGCATCTCTGGTAAGGATAAAAAGCTCACGAAATATGGCTAGAGAACTTGATCGCGTGCCAATTGGAGCAACAGTCGGCGAGAGACTTAATAAGCGATTGAACGTACGTGCAGTGATAAGAAAATGTAAAGTAAGAAAGGCAACGAAAAGACGCGGGTGAAATCGTAACGGGAATGCAAAAAGTAAAACAAAGTTACGTTTTAGAACGAGTGATTTAAAAAAAGACAGGATTAATAAAAAAAAATTGATAAGGCTCTAGTGGGGACTGTCCAACGAAGAGATACACTGTCTGTCTGATCTGTCTTCACAAATGTTTCAACCCATTTGCATTCATACAAACTCTCACACATACACACACACAAATGTACGCCGCATGCACTTTTAAAGGCTAAAAGAGGAAGCTCGCAATATATTGCGTTAGTAACCACGGCGTTAACAACTTATTGTACAGTTTGCATTAGTTCGGATCGGAAAACTGTGCAATATGTCAGATTTTTTCCTTGAACAAGATATAAGTCTTGTGCTGTAGGATAGGGCTTTCCTCCAGTATGCTCTTGCCTCGGAAGCAGTTGACTGGCTTGTCTGCCGTCTTAATTGTGTAAGTTAGAAAATCTTTGGTCTGCATTGTAGCAGCATGGTATTTTTCCAAATCCTCAACGCGTTGATATTTTGGCGAGAGAGGGCGTCTGGCAAAAGGTTTCCTTTGCCTGGTTTATAAATGATCTTTGCGCTATGCTCATCAATAGAAGCTTTCCAGATTTTTATCTTAACGTTCAGATTTGTATCCGATACTTCAGATGTTAACGTGTGGTGATCTGTATAGATGTTCAAATTTTTAACTTCATACAGGTAACTTCAGACATTTTCCAATTCCCACACAATGGCCAGAAGTTCTTGCTCATTTGTGGCGAAGCTTATCACATTGTCTTGCAGTCTGCGCGAGATCATTGCTATTGAGCGAGCTCCTTGAGACAGCACAGTGAAAACACTGTAACACTTAATTGCAGTTTTCTGCAGTTGACATATGTCACAAACCAAACGCAAAACAGTTTAAGCGCAATATATAAGATCCCCTCTTTTTGTGTCACCATCATATAAGTGAAAGCCGCAGTGTCGGCAGATTATGTAAAAGCCAACGGCGTGCTCGATTAAAGCATTATATGCACATACAACTCTCTCTCAGTCGCTGCAGCCGGTGTCCAAATGACCAAACACATATATTTACATATAAATACGCGGCTCTGCTGCGACAGAGCGTTATACATAAACAATTCAATTATATATTTAGGTTAAGAACGCTTTTGGATTTTAATAAATATCTTTATCAAATCTGAACACAAACGGCACTGTTGTGCCAGTGGTGTTTATTTCTACTTTACATTACTCTATTCGATACAGCAGCCCCGAGCCCTTAACCTGAGGCGTTTATCGGTAAGTCAAATGGCTTTTTAAAATTGGGAAATGATAACATAACATCTTCGGAGGGTAGCAGCTATAAAGCTCCTGTAATAACTTGCTTACTCTAAAAATGGTCCAAGGATAAAGAACGTTTCTTTTTGAAAAACTTTGAGTTTTCTTGGGAAACCTTTCCCAGGACCCGCTCAATGTGGCTCATGTGGTCTTCCTTATTAGAAGAGAAAATTATTACATCAACTACATAGACGTAACAAGTTTTCCCAATTTGGTCCCTGAGAATATCATCTTTTGCCCTCTGGGAAAAACTAGGTGCTTTCTTGTTTATGGAGAATGCGGTCTTTTCTTTTCCTTTCCGCCAAATCTATTTGGTAAAATAAAGATATGAGGTCCAGTGCTGTGATATACTGTGTCTTACATATATTCAACAATATGGTGGCAATTGTAAGGATATTGTCGGTTTATTTCGATTCGGATTTTTTCCAAAATCAGTTGTGGTCTGACTGCTTGCTTTCTGCTGACCTTGATTATTTTCTCTCTGAAAATGCGGATTCCTTTTTGAGAGTTACCATCATTCTCCTGCTGACCGTTTTCATACTAGTTTTGCGTCTTTTTGGCCACTAGATTTTTGAGGTTTTTTCCCAAGGTGCTTTGCTAAGTTGGCTGCGACGCTGCCTCTTTCGTTCATTGATTCAGCTCATTGGGCTACGGCCAAAGCAGTTGGATTGTCTTGGGGTTGTGCTGGAAAAACTGCCTATGCCAATGACTTTCTCAATCCCGAGACAAAAGTACTGAGAGTATTGTTCCTGAATTTTTCGCTTAGGACAGCTGCTACGGCGGGGTCATGGTCATTTAACTTTTGTTCGTTAGTATTGAAGTTTTTTCTCGACTTAATCGTAGCATTTTAACAATGATAGACCACCCTGCCTAAGCATGCTTAGTTGTTCTTGGGTCACGTGCACTGGCGTTTTGTCGGTAAACGTGAAATCCCTTCTGGAATTGATCGCCTTAAAGTTCAAAACAGTATTAACTGAAGCAAGCACGGAACCCTAACTTTTTTACGGGTTATGCCCAAGAATCCTTGGGACCTTTAACTAAAAACTTTTTATCCACAAGGCACATTGTCCGCTCAAGTTTATGTAGAACGAAAATATTGTGCCACAATAGTCTTACAAACAGATCTTCCCTGTCCCACCGCGCGCACAGGCTCAGAAACCTGAACATAAACTATATGAATATATCGCAGAAAAATTAACTGACAGGAAAACGACCACCTGCCGCGGCTTACAGGACCCACTCAGAAATTCTAAAGGTATTTCTACATCGTCTCTGGTGTTATAGAGCCAATGACAAACGGAATTGAGGCAAAAGCACCTTGCCCCATTGGTGTCAAATAACAAGGCTATTTTGAGGCTGTAGAACAAGAGGGAGCTAAAAAATTGTTAAGTCAATACCAAGAGGACACTGAGCAATAAGACGTGCCACCATCGGTCGAAATTTAGTAGCATCAAAAATTTGGGAGATATAAGCATATCCGATTTTTAAGGGCGGGGGCTTCGGGGGACATTTTAGTGGGCGTGGGCATGGCCGGAATGTCAAGGTCTCTATTTTTAAAGAAGGTCGGTAGGTTTCTTCAGACAAAATTTGGTGACTCTGGTATATATGTTATATATGTTTTCGCAATTTGCGGTAGTGTGAGGGGATGTGGCCGGGAAGTCAGAAATTGAAAAAGATGTACTAAAACTGCTGGGAGTGACCATTATCAGACTCTCACGGTCGCCGTAAAATGCACCCATATGAGTGGTATCAAAAAAAGGACAGAACAGTTATTGATTACAGAAAACTGCATGAAGTAAGAGTTATTCACATCTGCGCGAAAATAAGTATTTCTCAGTCATCGATTCAAAAAGCGGTTCCTATCAAATCTCATTGAAAAAAAATTATGTTAAAAAAACGGCTTTCGCCGTAAATTGGGAGAAATTCAAAATCACGAGACTGCCCTTCGGTCTAAAGAAGTTCCCTCCTACATTCGAAAGGTAAAGCCCTATATTCTAAAGCATTACGTCGGCGGCTTATGCTACGATTATATAGACGATATTATTGTTTTAGGTCAGTCGGAGGATGAACATGCTAAACACATAAAAATGGTCACACGACATAAGAGCCAGCATGCAAATCCATGTCGACAAACGAAAGTTTTTTAATACCGAAAACGATTTTATGGGTTCACAGAAAATAACATTAAAACCTATGTGGAAAAAGTAAAAATGAGAAAGTGAGGCATTTCTCATATATTTTCTGCGTTTATCATGCTTTTGTCGCAGGTTCATATGGGACTATGACAATGAATTTCGATTGACAACCGATAACTCGAAATTTTCTATTGGTGCACGAGCAGAACGGCAGACCGATTACTTTCATTTCCTTCACCCTTTCGAAAACCGAAGAAAATTATACCGTATATTTGCGATATATGAAAATATACTGCAATATCATACGATATTAGCCCAGATATGTTTTCCCGGGCAATGAGCGAGGTTTTGGAGGAGCGGTACGAGGTCACGAGTAAGTCAAAGGAAGAAGAAAGAGGTTATTGTCGATTTCTCAGCTAAGTACCCCGATCGTGATATCCCTAGCTACCGGTTCCGACGATATCGACCTGGAGGAACCGGAAAGTTCCGGAAAACAAGCCCCTAAAACTGAGGTACTCTGCGATGCCTGCCCGTTACCGGAATCAAACAAATTTTTGGTGCACCTTAGTCCGATTGGTAATCTAGTTTGCGACGGCTGGTTAGCTAACCCGAGCTTTTGTCGCTGACTAGAGCTTTTCCCACAAACTTAAACTTTTGTTGCCTATGAGAACCCACCACGAGGCTCGCATCTCGTGGTAAGGATAAAAAGCTCACGAAATATGGCTAGAGAACTTGATCGCGTGCCAATTGGAGCAACAGTCGGCGAGAGACGTAATAACCGATTAAACGTACGTGCAGTGATAAGAAAATTTAAAGTAAGAAAGGCAAAGAAAAGACGCGGGTGAAATCGTAACGGGAGTGCAAAAAGTAAAACAAAGTTACGTTTTAGAACGAGTGATTTAAAAAAAAAAAGACAGGATTAATAAAAAAAAATTGATGAGGCTCTAGTTGGGACTGCCCAACGAAGAGATACACTGTCTGTCTGATCTGTCTTCACAAATGTTTCAACCCATTTGCATTCATACAAACTCTCACACACACACAAACACAAATGTACGCCGCAGGCACTTTACTCGGTAGCTCCGCTTGACCGCACTACAGAAACTAAATTCTTGATTTTCTTCTCAACTAAAAGTATGATCGTTATGCAGTTTTCAGGACTTAATAAAAACTTTGAAATGTATGTACCAATTCGCAAGTCTATAGTATTTGATTTGGGTTTTTTTTTTTTGAAGCATTCAATATCTGCGTCTGCCTTACACGATCATAACGCTGCATTTGGTGCCTATAATCTTATAGTTTCAGAGATATGGTAAGAAAACCAAAGTTTGAAATTGATTTTTATCGATATTAATGAAATGGCGCAAGATATAAATATATGAAGCTATATATATATAAAATGATAAAGTTGTTCTGCGTATGGGCTGGGAGAATTTTAAGTCGCATAGTTAAGGTCTCAAGCTTTACCGAGATCGCTGCGTTCTTACAGACATAGTTCAATAGGTTCAGGGTATAAAATAAACATAAGAATAAGCCCAAGCAGATAAGTGACCAGCAACTGTAAGTGGAATACAAACGAAGGGAGAAAACGGGTATATTCGAATCAAGGAACCAAATTTGGAATTGGGAAAATAAACAAACAAAATTATTGCCTAATTCTTCCTTTTACCACCATCAGTGTAATCCACAGCATATTTGCGGTAAAGAGAAGGGGCCAAAATCGGATAAGACAAAATAAACAATAATATAAATAGGCGAGAGGGGGCAGAAGGTGTCGTGGACGGATAATTTTTTCTGTAACGTCTGGCGGGCGACTCTAGCTTATAAACTATGGAAGATATAGGCATTTCCGATTTTTTAAAGCCGGGAGTGTTGGACGAGTTTTAGTGGGCGTGGCCAGAATATCAAGGATGCAAGGGGATGTCGCCAGCTATCTGCATACAAAATTTGGTAACTCTATTTTTAAAA
Source organism: Drosophila paramelanica (assembly GCA_035043915.1). Lineage (NCBI taxonomy): Eukaryota > Metazoa > Arthropoda > Insecta > Diptera > Drosophilidae > Drosophila > Drosophila paramelanica. The sequence goes on along the minus strand of JAWNMO010000311.1, from coordinate 163,005 downwards.
CTGTGGGAAATATGTACCTTTCATCGGAATATCAAGGATGCAAGGGGATGTCGCCAGCTATCTGCATACAAAATTTGGTAACTCTATTTTTAAAATTGTGGGAAATATGTAACTTTCATCGATTTCCGATTTGATGTGTATTGTCATGTTATCGAATTACCAGTCTTCCAGTAGACGTGGCACAAAAATCTTAACATTTTAATTGAAGAGGATATTTACAAGTAGATATCCAAAGTTGCAAATCTCTATATTCAATAGCGCCGGAAAAAGTTTAGCTTGTTTAGTTTAGTTTGTCATGTTATCGAATTACCAGTCTTCCAGTAGACGTGGCACAAAAATCTTAACATTTTAATTGAAGAGGATATTTACAAGTAGATATCCAAAGTTGCAAATCTCTATATTCAATAGCGCCGGAAAAAGTTTAGCTCATCTGGCCAGACGGACAGCATGACATTGCACGAACAATATACTACTGTCACTTCGTGAACGAGTATAAAAACAGAAGCATGAATTCATTAATAAAATAAATAAAACGTAAAATTTAATTTCAGCAACCAAAATCCATGCAGTGCCTATAGGCACATCATAATAACATTTACGTACATAAAGTAAAGCAAAGGGATGTGAATAAGGTAAAATTGCTTTGGTTTTTCACTGAATTTTATAGTAGTGACTATCTCCATTTCTATTAGTATTTTTTTGCAAATACAATAGCAGTATCCAAACATGTATATATTCGCGTTCTAAGCAGAACTAATTTCGACCATTTGGTCAAAGTAAACAAAATCCTATATAAAAACTTAACAGATTATGAAATTCATAACACTAACACACAAAATAGAAGCGAACAAGTAGTATCTTTTTCAACGAGCAATCGCTCATATCGCTTCACGCGATTACCATATGGTCTTAAAATAGCACCAAATTCATTTCAGAGAATGATGACAATAGCATTCTCGCGTTTAGAACATTCTCAGGCATTCCTTTATATGGATGATTTAATGGTGATAGGATTTTCCGAAAAACACATGATTAAAAACTGAACTGATGCTTTGAATGTATGTAGGAAATATAACCTAAAGTTGCATCCAGAAAAATGTTCATTTTTCATGCATGAAGTGACATTCTTAGGTCACAAATGCACCGACAAGAAATTTGACGTCATCAAAAATTATCCTGTCCCCCATGATGCGGAAAGCGCGAGACGATTTGGAGCATTCTGCAATTATTATCGTCGATTTATAAGAAACTTCGCCGATTATTCACGGCACATAACTAGATTATGTAAAAAGAATGTTCCTTTTGAATAGTCAAGTGAATGCCAAAACGCATTCCAATACCTTAAAGAAAAGCTTATGCACCCCACATTATTACAATATACTGATTTTCGCAAAGAATTTAGCATTATAACAGATTATATTAAACAAGCTTGCGAAGCGGTTCTAACCCAGAACCGTGACGGAATTCAGCTCGCAATAGCTTATGCATCTCGTTCATTAACACAAGGGGAAAGCAATAAGAGCACAACAGAACAAGAGTTAGCGGCAATTCATTGGGCAATTACCCATTTTAGACCATATATTTATGGCAAACATTTTACTATTAAAACGAATCAATCCCAATTCAAAATTAACTCGCATGCGACTAGAGCTTGAAGAATACGACTTTACTGTAGGATACCTGAAGGGGAAACATAAAGTCCTGAAAGTCACTACCAGGCGAAAAAGTAGACAAAATAAAATATGTACAGAAGAAAATTATGAACTTCTGCCAAGGCAAAGTCATAAAAATGTATCTGAGCCCAGCGTACATGAAGTCATTGCGAATGGTGAAGTACGAAAAGAAGTGACCTTGCGCATAACAGAGTCTAAATATTTATTTAAACATAGAAATAAAATAATCGCAAGAATTGAAGTTAGCGATTTATATACTATAGGTCAGTTCTTCCAAAGGCTTGAAAAAGAGGTCGGTATATTAAAAATCAGCCAGCTCAAAGTGGTACCGAGCGAAAAGAATTTTGAATCAGTTTCAATAGATTCTTTAAAAAACAAGTGAGATTGCTCTAGTCGGGACCGTCCGACTACCCTGAACCCAGAAATGAACACATACACAAAAACTCTCGGCAGTTGATGAGTATTGAGCCTTTTAAAAATTAAAAAAAAAAACAACAATTACCAGCGGAAAAAGAAATGTTCCACAGCCGGGTCTCTCCGTCTTAAGATGCACGACTCTTACCAACTGCACCACACTACCACATTTTACGCGAATGACATAACATTAGTTAACCATCGCAAAAAGTCAAGGAAAACGAAAATTTTGCATTTGTCATTAAAACGATACAAATTAATAATAATAATAATTATGAATAACGAAAAAATAAAGAAATTCAATATTGCTCCACCCATACCATTGCTGGATTCGAACCCGGGCCTCCAAGTTACGCGGCCCAACTCTTACCAACTGGACCACGCTCTTACTTCGATTCGTTGCGTTAAAATTCAATTTAACCGTTGCAAACAAAATTCCTAGAAGAACGCAAGACAAATTTTGCATATGCATATGTATGCGTGCATATGAACACAGAAATTGCCAAGCAGCTGCGCTTTGCCCCCACTACTGAAAATAGATTCTTGATTTGCTCGTAAACTAAATGTACGATCGTTATGAAATTTTCAGGACTTATTCAGATCATCGAAATGTATGTGTGTAGTATTTGATTTACTTTGTTTTTATGGCTTTTTCGATATTGGGGGCGATTGGGGGGAGGTTTCCCAAACCTAAAATATTTAAATTCTTCGTATGTTTTATGCGAACATAAAAAAATTTATTTTGGTGGCTCTAGCTTTTATAGTTTGGGAGTTATGCTTAAAAAACCGAGTCGAAAAAGCGATAAATACCGATAAAAAGAAAACGGAAAGAGTTATCGATATTTTGAAATAAACTTGATCTGTGTATGATATATACGAACCGAATGAGACCAAGATCAGCTTTCTAGCTTTTGTAGTCTCTGAAATCGACGCGTTCATACAGACAGACGGACAGACGGACGGACGGACAGACGGACAGACAGACAGACGGACATGGCTAAATCGACTCGGCTAGTGATGCTGATCAAGAATATATATACTTTATGGGGTCGGAGATGCTTCCTTCTGCCTGTTACATACATTTGCACAAAACCATTATACCCTTTTTTACCCATTTTCAATGGGTTCAGGGTATAAAAAGGGCAATAAAATATTAAAATCTTTAAGAGTAGTAGTAGGAGTAGTACGCTACTCCAGCCGGTAACCCAAATAAAAGATGAAAGAGAGATACAACAAATATTGTCTACATACCATGACGACCCAATCCAAGGGGGACATAGCTGCATAACAAGAACGCTAGCAAAAATAAAAAGACACTACTACTGGAAAAATATGACACGTCATATAAAAGAGTAAGTACGTAGATGTCAAAAATGCCAAATGTCTAAAACAAAGACACACACAAAAACTCCTTTGACTCTCCCAGAAACACCTGTGAATGCTTTCGATATAGTAATAGTGGATACAGTTGGTCCGCTACCTAAATCGGAAAACGGCAATTAATATATAGTCACACTAATATGTGACCTTAGCAATCTCAATAAAAAGCAAAACCGCAAATAATGTCGCAAAAGCTATATATTTGAAAATTTTATACTCAAGGTTGGTCCAATGAAGACGTTCATCATGACCAGCCTTTCCAGGCACAATTGATTCGACACGGCCAAGCTTCCATTACTGTGGAGGCATATTGTCTTCTTGGATAATGACCATGGTCCCGACATCGACGTCGATGATGTCCACTTGGTTAGGCCACGAATCCCGTTAATGTACTCCGTCGACTAGCGACGCCAAAATTGTTGCGGCGGTAATGCATGGAACCGTTCCAAATGGTTGAGATTAGACGTAGATATGACTCGTTCAGGTAGTGCACAAAGGGGTTTTCCAACCAACAAATGTCCCGGAGTAATTGCTGACATATCATTTAGGTCGGGCGACATTGAAGACAATGGCCGCGAGTTGAGGATGGCTTCGATTTCTGCTGTGATGGTGCAAAGTTCCTCAAAGGTTAGGCGTGTGTTCGATAGAGTCTTGTACAGCAGCCCCTTTGCGCTCTTGACTGCTGATTCCCAGAGTCCGCGAAAGTTATGATTGAAATGATATGAAGTCAGTAGCACAATACGTGGATATTGCGTCGATATGTCGATCAAACAAGAAGTGTTTAAAGTTAAGTTCCATTATCACAATAGATGTCCGTTGGCGTCGTGAAACCATTCGTTTTAGTGCAGCCAGAAATGATTTTGTGGATAACTGGGAGACTACTTCGATGTGTACCGCTTTGGATACTAGACAAAAGAATACAGCCAAGTACGATTTTGTGGGAGCTTTCCCTCGTATTCGAACATATGTGTTTATAGGACCCCAAAAGTCTTTGCCGCAACGCTGAAATGGGTTTTCTGCTGGGTCAGCTGGTAGCTGACTCATGAGTTGCCTTTCCATTTTATGTATATAGCGAACGCACGCCAAGTAGGACCGCACGATTCTACGGGCAAGTCCCTGGCGTTCACTTTTCAAAATTCTAATCGAATGAGTGCTACTAAAGCTTTAGGTCAAGCATGACAATTACGAAGATGTAAATATCGTACATAAATCCAGACGAAATGCGACTTGCTGGGCAACAATAGTGGATGTTTCTGGTTGTCCGCGAAATCGGTATTCTCCAGCCAACCACCCACGCGAATAAGTAGATATCCTGTGGAGCAATCTAAAAACGGGGAAAGAAACCTCAAGAGGCTTTTTAAAGACTGAGATTTTTGTAATTGGCGAAAGTCATCTGCAAAAGATGATTTCTAAATGTTCGAAATTATGCAATAAGATGCCTTGCGAAGTTCTTCAGTTGAGAGAGCCTTTTCAAATTTCAGAGTTTCAGACTTGTAATTTGTCCGAAGTGAATCATATGAGCGATTATACGAATACAGCGATTATATGAAGTGATGTTTTCCAAATTATCTAGTATATGATTAGAAGACATCGTTTCGACGAATGTACTTTTACGCTGTTCAGCGTTGATCACTAGCATATCAAGATTAATGATGCCCTTTGGCACAGGCCAAAGTTCACTATGTTTGGTTAGAAAGGTTGGTCCTGAAAACCATGTCGATGATTCTAATTCAGAGGTGGTGGCGCCTCGGGATACGATGTCGGCGGGGTTGGATTCAGTTGGAATACACTTCCACTCTCCGGTTTAAGTTAAGTCCTGAATCTCAGAGACTCGATTTCCCACATATGCTGACAACGTAACGGAGTGTTGTTTTAGCCAATGTAAAATACTTTGGGAATTCTTCTAGAAATACGCGGTATATGGCTTGTTGGCGAATATTCCTTTAATTTTGTTGTATACTTGTGCCAATAAATGTGCCCCACATAGTTCCAGAATGAGAAGCGATTTCTTTTTTACTGGAGCCACTCTGGACTTGGCCGTAAGTAGATGAACAACAATTTTTCCGCATGGCGTTTCCGATCGCACGAAGCTGCACCAACCGTACGCGAGAATCGAGGCGTTCCAGAATCCGTGGACTTGGAGCGATATTGCTTCAAATTGACTACAGTATCGAGTTACAGCTAACAACGAGATAGTGCGGGTGGGGGTAGCCTTCGGCGAAATTTTGTACCGCTCTTTAAAGGAGGTGACCAGTTATCCCACGAAATGTTGTAATTCTAGCTTAAAAACCCTGGGAGATATAGACATTTCTGGTGGAGCGTGGGCGTTTGGGGCGTTATAGTGGATGTGGCCGGGATGTCAAGTGTGCAATCTTTGGGGAAGTTCACCAGCTATCTACATACCAAATTTGGTGGCTCTATCTTTAAAATTGTGGGAAATATTCACTTTTTCTCGATTTGCGATTTAAGGTGTATCGACATGTTATCGTATTGCCAACCTCCCAGTGGTCGTGGCACAAAAATCTTAACACTTTGTCTGAAGAGGATAACTACAAGTATATATCCAAAGTTTCAAGTCTCTATTTTCAATAGCGCCGAAAAAAGTTGCGTTCATTTTTACGGATAGACGGACAGACGGACAGCATGACGGACATTGCACAAACCCAATATACTAGTGTTACTTCGTGAACGAGTATAATGAGAGATGTTTCTGGAAGCTATGGTTGGTGTCCCAGCAAGAACCACGAAATACGGTGTGTGAATGTATGTGAACTGCAACGGCTTCGATCGCAGTGGCAGCTCTTATACAAACGAACGAAATACGAATTTGATTAAGCTATTAAAGGTAGTGACTGAGGCGACGATTGCGAGCAGAAACTAACGAAATTCGGCGAAGACAGCAGAAAACGAACAACGAAAGTTGGTGCGTTATATTGGAAACGAGATAGACGAACAGTTACTTGAGGCGGTGTACAGGCACATGTGCTCTTGTTGGCGCCGTTTACGTTTTCAAAGAAGTTTGTTGACTATTTTCATCAAAGCCAGATTAGCCTATGTTAACATTTCAAGTAATTTGAATCCAAGCCGAGTCTTTAAATACATTATGCGAAATATCCAATCAACTGTTAATAATTTATTTGAACACTGCCCCGAGTTGGGCGCCAAAATGTTTGTTACATAAAGCTTTTTTACACAATACATGAGAGTTTAGGTCTGGGCGGTGTACAAGTTTTAATAACGTTTTTGATTAGATTGCAGACGAACAAATCTTAGCGTCATAGTTGTTGAGAATTCGAACTTGAACTGGTTAGTTTAAATAATATCGATAAAAGCATGTTTACATTACAACGTAACGCCAGCCTCTCGGATGATTAACGTGTATTACTTCTGCTCAAATAACTTTAATTTGTTTTGCGGAAACACCTTTTTGTGGTTTGGTAATAAAGTTTCCATTTGCTGTGCAAAGCGCTTTCTGTTGTGCATCATAAGATGCTTTATTTATTATATTTATTCATCGCGGCATCAGCACAGTGTTATTATTAGTGTCAATGTTGTTTGCCTACATTTGGCGCTGCAATTTGCATTATTTGTGTGTTCTTGTGCATCACGCTCACCGTTGTTGTTGCTTTTTGGTTTTACTCAAGAATTGTTTGTGTAAAACTTTTTTTGTTTAATCGTTTGCTTGCTCTTATTTTTCATGCGCCGTTATTTTTTCTGCTTTGTGCTCTCTCGTTAAACTAATTTGGTTTGACCAATATGTCGTGCTGCACAGTTTCATGCACTTTCAAGCAGACGGATAATTCTGCACCATCGCAATTTATTAATTGCTGGTTGTGTTATAATTTGATACATGCTAAATGTGCAGGCCTCACTGGGCGCGATTGCGATAAAGTATCTGCTGCATTTAAAAAGAACTGTGGCGGGCTGCTTTGGTCGTGCCCAAATTACATTGAAACTCAAACTGATTTCTCTAGAATGTGCAATTCGGTGAGAAATCAATTTTTAAAACTTAACATTGTCGCTAAGCAACTTTCGAGTGACTTTGAGTCGACCATTTAGTTGCTTAGCAATTAAAAATTTGTCTCTCCTCCAAAACGCCGGATTGAGACTCAATTTTTAAGTGTTCCCTCTTCCCTTCCCCCTAAATCTGCCGAACCACTCTCGACAGTTTCGGACACGCCCTAATTCTTAGACGTATCCCCAATGTTGTCTTTATTACCTTCTCCAGGTGATTGTCTGAATATTACCCCTCTGGCTCCGTCTGAGGTGCTGTCTATGGACACAACTGTCTGTTATCAACAATTCGTCTACTGCACGTTTAGCTCCTGGTCGATAAAGTAGACCTTAGCGCAACTTAATCCAGGCGTCAAGCAGCAGAGCTGCTGCGCTTTCTTCTCTTCCAGCCCCATCTTTAATTGTAGTTCCATGTCTTTGTGTCTAGACTCTTCGGACATCATATGTGATTCTGTGGGAGCTTATATTGCGAGCAAATCTTCGGCATCCGTAACAATAGGCAAATTTAATTTAATAAGCAAATTTAGTTTTCTCCACTCCTCGCGAAATATATTCTTTTAAAATTACTATCCCTCATGACTCATTTAACAGTATTTGTAATCCCAATTTCTAGCCACCTCACATGATTGTTCATGAGTTTAAGCCTAAAAATAGAAGTCAACCTGTGCCTGTCAATCTTCCAACTTCCACCTTGCCTACATCCAGCAAACGTTTATCAAAAAAAATTTATCTATTTCCTACCAGAATGTCAGAGGCAAAGCTTCCTTTTATACCCTGAACCCATTGAAAATGAGTAAAAAGGGTATTATGGTTTTGTTTAAATGTATGTAACAGGCAGAAGGAGGCAGCTCCCATAAAGTGTACATATTCTTGATCAGGACGACGAGTACATATCATACGCAGAATAATTTTATCATTTTTTTCGATTACTTGCTCCGTTTCATTGATATCGATCAAAATCAATAACAAACTTTTGTTCTTTTACAATATCTCGGTAACTTAAAAGAGGTAAAGGTAACAATTTTAGTGCATTATGTGCGTTTTGACTAGACGCACATTTTGATACCACCGGATTTCGGATACCTCCCCCAACCGCATCCAGTATCGACAAAACCAAAAAAATCCCAAGTTAAATACTACAGAACTGAAATTTGGTTTGTACCTGTATTTCAGTGCTGCTACTAAATACTGAAAGTTTCATAACGATCATACATCTAGTTTAGCAGAAAATACAGATTTCGTTTCTATAGTGCGGCTTGCGCAGCAACCGAGTAAAATGCGTGCGGCGGTGGTGGGGTATTAATTGCAGTCAAAGCCTCACATCAGTCTGAACTTTTCCATTTTATAACGCGTACTGATGCAGAGATTATTTCTTTAAAAATAACTTTCCCATCTTGTGTTTTATTTGTCAGGTGCCCCTATATTTCTCCTTCTTCTAGTATTGAGGTTTACATGCAGCATCTGGTTTGCAATAAGTAGGTTTTTTCTCATGTGCGCGGCAATGACATATTTGTTGTGTTAGGTGACTTTAATATACCGAATATTTCTTGGTCAGTATTCTCATCATCAAAGTATCTGGTGCCATCAGCCCATCATGACTTTTTAGATGGTATGCTTGACCTTTCATTATTTCAGATCAATTTCATTTGAAATTAATTGGATAGAACACTTGATCTCATCTTTGCTAACGATCTTATTGCTGATGTATCTAGGTCATCCTCTCTATCTGTCCCTGAGGATATTTATCATCCTACTCGTGAGGTAGTACTATTCGTCGGTAAATCTCAACATTTACTTTCGACAGGGCCTAATATGCTCCGACGTAGCTTTCATAAAGGTAGCTATGCATTGCTAAATAGCCTTATTTTATCAACCGATTGGTCTTTTTTATACAACGAGGTTGATGTAGATAAGGCTATTAAATACTTCTATGAAACTAATTACATTCCTTTGCCTGATTCTTCTGAGCCTCCCTGGTTTATTCGTAGACTAGCAAACTTAAAAAACATAAAATCTAAATGTTTTTTTTAAAGTTCAAAAAGTCAATTGTTGACTTCTTAAAAACTTTTTATTTACAATTCGAAGTGCTATGATAATTATGTAACTTGCAGCAAAAGGCAATTCGCTCAAAATCCCAAAGTGTTTTACAGTTTTGTAAACTCGAAACGTAAATCTTCTTCTCTGCCTTCCTCATTTATTCTTAGGATAGAGAAAGCAATTAGTGATTCTGTGGCTTCTAATCTCTTTGCTAAATTCTTTCAGACAATTTATTTTCTGTCTTCCCTATTAATATGTCTTATCCTAACATTATGCTAACATTGTTTTCTCTAATTCTATCTTTGCGCGAATTATCTCACATACCTCTTTTTGCTGCCATTAATTCACTAAAATACTCCTACTCTCCCGGGCCGGACAACATTCCGTGTTGTCTGATCAAAGAGTGTAGTGTTTCCCTTTTTCGCCCATTGCTGAAGCTTTATAAACTATCCCTTGAATCTGCTGTTTTTCCGTCCCTTTGGAAAGAATCGTTTATCATTTCTCTCAACAAAAAAGGTGGGAGGTCTGATATAACAAACTATAGGGGCATTGCTAAATTATCCGCTATCCTTAAATTATTTGAAAAAATAATTACTTCGACTTTGCAGCATCTCTGCAAATCAATTATTTCCCCTTCGCATCATGGTTTTGTTAAGAGTCGGTCAACTTCGACCAACCTAGAACATTGCTTGAATTTACCTCGCTGGTCCATGATGCTTTTTTAACGAAAAAGCAAACTGATGTCATATACACTGATACTTCAGTATCGGTTTCCCACGCTCTCTCGTATCGTTGATCTCTTCATATTTGAAGGGTAGAACTCAAAAAGTTTTACTTAGATCTAATACCTTTAAGCAGGTTTATGTCACTTAAGGCGTACCCCAGGGTAGTCACCTAGGATCTCTACTCTGCACTCTTTATTAATGACTGGTCCTCTATAATATTACATGCTTGTATACTTATGTATGCAGATTATGTGAAACTTATATACTCATATAACAATTATAGTTTACATAAGTGAGTAAGAATTAGCAGGGTTTTTTTTTGTACATAATCAATAGTTAATATGTTAACAGCAAGATCTGTTCAATTTAACCTAGTTTGACCCAACAGATTGCTTGATATATGGTTTGAATCATTTCGAAGTCTGTATCGTTGGCTACGTATCAACACCTAGTCTTGGTACAGCCATAATTCTGGTCTTATTGAGTCCTCAAATTTTCATAAGTTTTTAGTTTACGAATAAAAAAAAACAAATAAGAACGTTGCAGTCGGGCGTTACCGATTGCGTAAGACTCGTTCACGTTCCTAATTGTTATTTTGAAAAAATTTCGGTATTTTGCAATATGTGTGGTCCTGGGGGTGGGAGAGTGAATGGTGCGGGTGGAGGGTGGTCGTCGGCGAAATTTTGTACCGCTCTTTAAAGGAGGTGACCAGTCATCTACCCACCAAATGTGGTAACTCTAGCTTAAAAACCCTGGGAGATATAATTTTCCGGCGGAGCGGCGGCGTTTGGGGCGTTATTGTGGCCGAGGCGGGGATCTCTACGTGCAGCTATCTACATATTAAATTTGGTGCCTCTGGCTTTAAAACTGTACGATACGAGGAGTGGGGGCTACTGGCCGCAAATATTTTTCGGTAACTTCTGGGGGAGCTTCCCAGTAATATATATCCCAAATTTAGTGAATTTAGCTTAAAAACTCTGGGGGATATAGTCATTAACGATAGTCATTAACGATAAATAGGCATTTCCGATTTTTTAGTGCGGGGGCGCTGGAGACCGTCTTAGTGGGCGTGGCCGGAATATCAAGGGTGCAACCTGTGGGGGAGGTCACCAGCTATTAATATACCAAATTTGGTGACTCTAGTTTTCAAATTGTGCAAATATGAAACACTTATCGATTTAAGCTTTCAGGAATATATGGGTTTTCCCGATTATGGGGACGGGAGGGGGTGGGGCCAACAAATTTTTTTTTGTGATGTTTGGGGGAGCATTTCAGCAATATATCTGCAACATTTGGTGACACTAGCTTAATACTGTGGGAGATATATGTATATCCGATTTTTGAGAGCGGGGGCGCTGAGGGGCCTTATAGTGGGCATGGCCGGGATATCAAGGTCGCAATCTTTTTGAGAGGTCACCATCTATATACATACCAAGTTTAGTGACTATAGCTTTAAAGTTGTGGAATTTATCGATATGCGATTTTAGGTTTTCTCGGTTTGCCACGCCACCAGTGGGCGCAGCCCAAAATCCTTAACACTTTATCTGACGCGGGTACACACGAGTATATACCCAAAATTTCAAGTCTCTAGTTTCAATAGCGGTGAAAATAATTGCGTTTATACGGACAGACGGACGGACAGCAAGACGGACATTGCACAAAACCAATAAACTCTTTCACTTTGTGAACGAGTATAAAAATCGTAGTGGGGCCAAGCGCAGCGAGAGTTTATGGAGTCATGGACAAAAGTATTGGCAATTGTAGTGTTGTCGACTAATAAGTCATTGTTAAAGAATAACGAACTTACTATTTTATTAAAATATATTTTTTATATGTTATATTGAACTTGCTTTCGTCAGAGAAGAGGACATCGTTCCAGTACGTTAATGGCTTCGATTTGGCGAATGCCAATCTCTTCGATTGGTGAACACTCGAAATGAGTGGTTTGCGTCTTGCAATTCTCGCATTGTACCCAGCCTTGTGTAGTACCCGCCAAACCGTTTTGGAGAGAATTTGTTTCTCAATCTCTTCGTTAACCTCTGATACTATTTGGGATTTTTAGGTCTTTCTTTATTTTTCTTATTATTTGGGTGCATTCACGATCGGTTAACTTTCTTGGGCGGCCGGTACGTTTAGCGTTTTCTGCCGTAGGGTCGTCTGAAAATCTTTGGATTATGCTCCGTATGATAAATTGACTTCTGTCCAATAGCTCGCCAATTTTTTTATAGGATTTGCCTTGTTTGCGTAAATTTAAAATAATTTTTCGCTGCTCTACGGTGGTTTCGCACTTCTTAGGGGTCATTTTTGCAAAATAACATATAAAATGATGCTCAAACAATTTTTTCCAAATAAATTTTATAGATTCAAATAACGGTGATTACAGGGATGCACTTTGGCAAAGAAATGTGTGACCATATCAAAACTAATATTAAAAAATCAACCTCTTATTGAAAATTTCCAATACTTTTGTCCCTATAAAATTAATGGTTCTAGTAATAAAATAATTATTAACAAGTGAGATTGCTCTAGTCGGGACCGCCCGACTAGTAGATACCCTGAACCCAGAAATGAACACATACACACAAACTCTCGGCAGTTGATGAGTATTGAGCCTTTTTAAAATTAAAAAAAAAAAAAAATTACCAACGGAAAAAGAAATGTTCCACAGCCGGGGCTCGAACTCGCTCTCTCCGTCTTAAGATGCACGAATCTTACCAACTGCACCACCCTACCACATTTTTCGCGAACGAGATAAGATTAGTTAACCATCGCAAAAAGTCAAGGAAAACGAAAATTTTGCACTTGTCATTAAAACGGTACAAATTAATAATAATAAAAATAATAATTATGAATAACGAAAAAATAAAAGATTTCAACATTGCTCAACCGTCGCTGGATTCGAACCCGAACCTCCACGCTGTGCGGCACAACTCTTACCCACTGGACCACGCTCCTATTTGTTTCGGCTGTGCTAAAATTCAACTTAACCGTTGCAAAAAAAAATTCCTAGAAGAGCGCAAGACAAATTTTGCATATGCATATGTATGCGTGCATATGTACACAGAAATTGCCAAGCAGCTGCGCTTTGCCCCCAGTACTGAAAATAGATTCTTGATTTGCTCGTAAACTAAATGTACGATCGTTATGAAATTTTCAGGACTTATTCAGATCATCGAAATCTATCTACAAACCAATTTGCACGTGTGTAGTATTTGATTTACTTTGTTTTTTGGTTTTATCAATATTGTGGGCGATTGGGGGAGTTATGCTGAAAAAACCGAGTAAAATATCGATAATAAGAAAACAGAAGGAGTTATCGATGTTTTGAAATAAACTTGATCTGCGTATGGAATATACGAACCGAATGAGACCAAGATCAGCTTTCTAGCTTTGTAGTCTCTGAAATCGACGCGTTCATACAGACAGACGGACAGACGGACAGACAGACAGACGGACATGGCTAGATCGACTCGGCTAGTGATGCTGATCAAGAATATATATACTTTATGGGGTCGGAGATGCTTCCTTCTGCCTGCTACATACATTTGCACAAAACCATTATACCCTTTTTTACCCATTTTCAATGGGTTCAGGGTATAAAAATATACCATACCGCTAACGTTTATAAAAATAATTGAATTGCGTGCACAAACAGTTAATAATCATTTAAAAAATATAACATTTTTAAATATTAAAAATTGTCAAAACCGACAATAATATTGTATATTATCAAATTGCCAATACTTTTGTCCATGACTGTATATGTGATAAGTGCCGGTTCCGACTACAGCAATCTCACTTGTTAAGATTGGGTGGACCTTTGCATAATATGAATTGTATCAACTGGTAATATGTGTTGAGAATGTAATTTAACAGTCAATGCATACATGAACATACGCATTCATGTATAATCTCTTCTCTGTTTGAATGCTGTAAAACGAATACTGTAAACTAACAGAGTCGAGTCAGTCGTTAATAAACTTTGCATGCAGATCGTCTCCGTCTTTAATTGACCTGCACACAATTAACCAGGCACTACCTGACACAAGGAATCTCCTCCAACAGGTTATGGGCCCAGGACGTGGCCTGGTAGGATTGTGAAGCTTCTTTACGTGGTTTCCAATGTTACGAACTTGGAAAGGATAAATCCCAAAAATGAGTGCATTGTACCAAATAGAAAAGCTAGAAGAGCAGAACTATGACTCATGGAGCATACAGATGTGAACCGTATTGGTGCATGCGGATCTATGGGTAGTTGCATCAGGAAATTTACTGCAGTTTGATGTCAGTGCAGGTGTAAACTGGAGTGCTTTGGATCGTAAGGCAATGGCAACGATCATAGCGAAATTGTGAATCAGCTTGCAGCAGTCGGAATAAATTAAGTTGACGAGCTCAAGGTCATTATTTTGCTTTCCAGTCTTCCAGACGATTATGAGAATTTCGTTGTCGCCATCGAGACGCGCGAAAGAAGAAGGCGAGAGGAAAGAAAATGCAGGCAAGCATATCGCTACTGCGCAGGCCTTAACAGTTAGGCAAAGGCAAAATAGCAGTGCGAAGGTCGCCACAAAGACGAAGCTGACTAAAGTAGTCTGTTATTAGTGTGGTGAAGAAGGGCACATTAAGGCGAATTGCCGCAATGAATTCGCCAAATATGGTGACAATAAAAGAGACGCAGTAAAAAGCGTGCAGCGAAATTGCAGCTTGTTGAACGAGTTGAATGCACACAGCTTTAAGCGATCAAGATACAGACGGATTTGTGTACCCTGGTCTTACACAATGTTCTATATGTGCCAAAGCTGACGACGAATTTTATGTCAGTTAACCAAGCGGTGACAAACAACTGTTTAGTACGTTTTGGTCCAAAGAGTGCAAGAGTCATGCAGAGTGGAGAATGTATACTCGAGGTCAAGCGCGTTGGAAATTTGTTTATGTTTGAGGGACATATTAACAATTGTTATGCTGCTGAAAAGCGGATGGAATACTTTGGCATAACAGATATGGGCATTTGAATTATGCAAGCTTACAGGAAATGGCAAAGAAAGGAATGGTGCGCGGTATGGAAAACATTGACATTTTCGAGAAGATATCGTGCAAGACATGCATGGTGAGCAAAGTTCACGTGCAGCAATTCGCAAGCGCAACAGGGAGTCGAGCGCAAGAGCTACTGGAGTTAGTTCACACTGACGTATGCGGGCCATTCGAAACAAAGTCGCTTGGTGGGTCTAGATACTTTCTCACGTTTATTGATGACAAATCGAGGCAGATTTTTGTATATTTTCTGAAAGGAAAAGACGAGGTCTTCAGAAAGTTTTTGGAATACAAAAATCTAGTGGAGCGCCAAACAGGAAAAAAAGATCAAGTGTATTCACAGCGACAACGGTCGCGAATTTGTAAATAAAACATTCGACGGTTTTTTGAAAACAAATGGAAGAGCATCGAGGGAATACAAGTGACGAACAAAATGATGATGACGAAAAGACCAGCGATGACGACTCTACTTCTCAGGCGGATACTACTGACCAAAGTAGTGCAAATGAATTTGCAAGTGCAGAAGAGCGCGAGGCTGAGCAAGCCACACGAATTGGACCTGGCAGACCCAAGCTGCTTAGAACGGGTAGACCTGGTCGCCCAAAGAAGCAATACAACGTACTTAGCGCACTGGTTACAAGCGATGTACCCACTCCAACGTCTTTTGAGAAGGCGACGCGCGGTATGCATGCTTCACATTGGCGTGAAATAATGCAGAAGGAGTACGAGGCTTTGATTACAAATCAAACCTGGCAGTTGGTAGACTTACCAAAAGATCAACGTGCTATTGGCTGTAAGTGGGTGTACAGTCTAAAGCGGGATGCAAGTGGCCAAATACAACGCTTCAAGGCACGACTGGTGGCAAAAGTATGGTGAAAGCAGTATGGCGTTAACTACAGCGAAAAATTTTCACCAGTATGCAGGCTGGAGAGTTTGCGGTTTATATTGGTACTCGCAGCAGAATTAAACTTGTACTTACATCAGATGGATGTTTGTACTGCGTATCTTAACAGTGATCAGGCGGACACTGTTTATATGAAACAGCCGCAGGGATTCGCAGTCGGCAATCAGACGGACAAAGTATTGCTAGTGAAGAAAGCGATATATGGAAAAACTAGACGGCATATTGCGGAAGATTGGATTCGTTGCTTGCAACAACAAGCCATGCCTTTATAGGCGTATGGGAGACATGGTGAGCATTAAGGCAGATATTTCCAAGTCAGGAGATTCAACGAGAGGGTGAACTTGGAAAGATCACTCTGGGCCATACGCAATATATCAAGGAGCTGTTGCGTAGACACGGCATGGAAAATTGTAGGCCAGCAGCTACGCCTTTAGATGCTGGATACCAAGTGGCTTGCAACGGCAGCCATTGTCAGAGGGTAGATGCGACATCGTACCAAACACAAGTGGGAGAGCTGATGTGGTTGGCTCTAACAACACGTCCAGATATTTTGCACTCGGTTGCAAAGTAAGCCCAGCGGAACATGCATCCGTACAGTGAACACCTTGCAGGTGTGAAGCATGTCCTGCGTTATTTAGCGTCTACAGTGGAGCTAAAAATACACTATAAAAAATGTGGAAAGCCTTTCGAAGGCTTTGTTGATGCTGATTGGGCTGGTGACCAGGTAGACCGCAAATCCTATACTGGCTATGTATATTTTCTTGCTGGCGGACCGATATCCTGGAAATCAGAAAAACAACGAAGCGTGGCACTCAGCAGCACGGAAGCTGAGTATATGGCATTGTCAGCGGCGTGCAAAGAAGCTATCGTGATGCGCAAGTTAATTATCGAAGTTGGCTGCGGCACTGAGATAACCCCGACGGTGTTGCATGGAGACAACCTGAGTGCGCAGCAACTGGCAAAGAATCCAGTACACCATGCTAGGACCAAGCATATAGACATAAGATATCATTTTGTACGTCAAATTGTTAATGAGGGTCAAATTGTCTTGAAGTATGTTCCTACAAACGTTATGATAGCAGACGTGCTTACAAAGAATTTGTCAAAAGGAAAACATAAGGAATTTATGAACATGTTAAATTTAAAGTAAATTTTGTAATACATGCTTGCATTGAGGAAGGGTGTTGAGAATGTAATTTAACAGTCAATGCATACATGTACATACGCATTCATGTATAATCTCTTCTCTGTTTGAATGCTGTAAAACGAATACTGTAAACTAACAGAGTCGAGTCAGTCGTTAATAAACTTTGGTTGCATGCAGATCGTCTCCGTCTTTAATTGGCCTGCACACAATAAACCAGGCACTACCTGACACAAGGAATCATCCTCCAACAATATGAATAAAATTACTACTGTCATCGTCGGAGTTTTGTTGTGTGGTGCTCACCTAAATAGATGTACTTTTGTTTTACTCGGAAGAAAGCATTAGCTAGATAATTCTCTTTACCCATTATGTATTTAATATCGAAATCGTGTTCAGACTCCCCAGCGTGTCTCATAACGGTTGATAATCTTCTGATATTTCAAAACAGCATCCTAACGGGTAATGACGGAAAATTCATGTTCAGCTTATGTAACTAATTAAGCACCTAGAACTATATTTCTAGCGTCAGTAGTTAAGCGGAATACGCGATTGACATGTGGTATTTTTAAAATAAGATGGTCTGATATGACACACCTTAACTTTTGGAAGGAGGATACATACTAAGCGTAATTTTTTAAAATTTTTAATATTTCCTTAGTGCCTTTTTGAGGGGCTTTTCGGGTAGCAGTTTTATGTTAGCTTTGGCTACTTTTTTAAAAAGTAATCAGAGTAAAATCAGGTGTTCGTCAAGTGACGTGAAGCACACAATTATATCATGGATATATACTTGACAGTGTTTACTCTGAAGGGGACGAAGAATATTATTCATGCAACGCTGGATGGTTGCGGTTGAAATTATGAGGCCGAACGGTATACGTAATGTACGAAGTGGCTATTTTTTGTAAAAAATGTGTTTTGACAATAGAGTTAGGGTCCATCTCAATTTGGTGAAAACCTTTGGCTAAGTTTATGGTAGTAAAATAGTTGCATCGTCACAATTTCCCAAGTATTGTGTACATGTTTGGGATGTGGTGTCGGTCGCACACTGTAATCTTGTTGAACTTAAATTTTATATTTACCTAAAGCATCTTGTTGTCTGGCTACTACCAAATGACGCTATTAAATGGTGTTTTGATTGCAGTAATAATGTCCTAACAAAGCATTTCTTGCATGTAGGTCTTAACTTCTGGTTCATAGTAGGGTAATTATAAGTTGAGTAAATGAGTATATTTTGCATGGTATTTATATTGTGCATTTATTGACTGGTGTATGTTAAATAATAGCGATGACTGTTGTGTTTGTAGTACTGCAGTAAGGATTTAGTTTTAATTTTTCTTCGTGATTTAAACTGTCGAGTCTACAGGGACTAAATAGTGACAGTAATAGTTAGTATTACTGTCGTTGTCGTTGTCTGTTTTAAATGTGTTAATTTCTTACAATTGATTCGATTGTGTTTCGGTGTTGAATTCGACTTCTATTCCTTGAGAATAATCCTAATTTGTCGCGACGGTGTGGTTTGTATTTGCAGTTTGCGCTTGTGAAAGCATTTTTCTGCCTACAAAGAGGTAATAATTAGTTAAAAATGAATTTGATAAGAATATATGCTGAATTTGGAATAGATTATTGCGAGTTAAGGTTACGCTTTTAGTGTTAGTGAGTGTTCCGTTACTCAAATGTATAATACATAATGTGTTAAGCATTTGTAGATTTAAAAATTTTACGGGTAGTCATGTTGGATCCTGTATTAATTAAGCATTTTAGTTCATAGCCTTTATGAGTTAGACTGGTGTGATCCAGAGCTAGTTAGTAAGTCTTTCTTCTCTGTGTTCTTCTTTTCTGCTGTTGAGGTTTGTGAGTATTGCTGGTTTTATTGTTCAGGCTAGTATTCCGGTTAATAATAATCTGGGTCGTAATAGTCGTAATTATGTATTTACAATCTCTTTCTTCAATAGCGGCGAAAATAATTGCGTTCATACGGGTAGCAAGACGGACATTGCACAAAACCAATATGCTCTTTCACTTCCTGAACGGGTATAAAAATTTCCCGGGCACACCTCCTCCGGCCCACGCAAATTGCGAAAGAACATATCTCGGAAGGTTTAAAGCCAGAAAATTTGGTTCTGAAAAAGCTACCGACCAAAGACAATATATATACTAAGATGAGTAACGCAGTACACCGAAATGCAACAAGGCAGCTTGATATTTTGCAAAACTAAGAACGGAAACGAAATCGGTGCACTTGCGCTCCCACAATTTAAAGCGCGTAAAATTCTAAAAATAGAATGCGCTCTCAGCTTGGAATGCTAAGTGCCGTGAGAGCATTTATGTTTTTACTGATGTGTTTACATACAAATTGATGTATGTATGTGTAATTAGACATGGCATTGACTTTGGCTGCCGAAAAATGATTTTTTAGATTTCTTGCCCCGACCACGCCGCCCAATTTTATATGAAAATGTATTGACATTTTCTAACTTTAAGGCCCATATTTAAATAAATTATGATTTTATAATAAATTACACATTGAATTACGTTTTATTTTTTACCAATATTTATAGAGAAGTTTATAATATAAATAAATAAAAAAAAAAACAACACTAACATTGGTTAAAGCAAAACGTAAAATAATATTTTATGTTTTTTTATGTATGTCGGTATAATATTTAAACCCTTATTATTATTAATAATTTTGCCTTTCAAATTTTTTACGTTTCCCGTGCAATTGCGTGATTTAGAATGCGCGGCAAGCTTTAAGAAAATCGTCTAATTTAATCGATAGTCTACTAGTGCATCAACCTGCCGCTGATTTTCCTATTTAATGAATTTTCTTATATTTGAACGATTTTCAAATAAAAAAAATTGATTGAAAAGTCCCAAACATATATCTTCTTCTTCTTGGTCTTAGTTTCAATTTGCAGCAGGCCGGCCAATTTTAATAAATTTTGAGCCGCGAGTACACCCTTTCCCTGACTGGCTATGTTTACTTTTTTAGTGCTTTTAACATTTTATTCCAAAACTACTACAAAAAAATTGCTAAATCAGTATAATTGTATATCAGTATGAAGCAAAATGTTTGCTGCATATATAGTGAGTTTCAATTAAACCATTAGTTTAAATATGTTTTATATAAACATTTTATATATGAAAAGTATAAATAAGGGTATTTTTGCCACATTGTCGTGCCAATGCAGAAATTTTTGCTTACGTTCAAATGTATGCGCGTTACTCATCTTAGTATTTATATTGTCTTTGCTCTGACCTTAATGAACTAACTTCCCTCTGACAATTTGGCTTATACAGATTCTTTAATTTATTTTATGGTGTAGGCGTTATCGTGTTTAAGTCAAAAGAATCATTCGTTTGTGTGTGCGAATTTGTATACCCTAAGTAAAAGGGAATTGAATATAAAATATATAATATAATAAATATAAGCATTTCGAATAAATACTCGTCCATGGCACACGCATTAAGTTAGTTTCTTAAAACGATATAAGTCTAAGACACTCTCTTTTTAAAGCTTACTTCATAGATTATAAGAACTAGAGATTTGGTATAAATTAATATTTGAATATACTATAGCAATATAATGTAAAATTATTAAGATCGGCTATGAAATGCAGAAGTTAGAAAAAACGTGGTAATATAAACGTATTTCATATACCTTGAATTCATTATAAACGGATAACTATGGACTGTGTACAAATGTATGTAAAAGGCAGAAGAAAGCATCTCCGACCCCATAAAGTTTATATATTCATGATTAGTGTGACGAACAGTTGATTTAGCAATGCACGTTTGTCCGCCTGTCTTTATGAACGCAGCGAACTCGGAAACTAAAAAAGCTAGACTTTGACCATTCGACTAATTCTTTTATTTTATTGATTCTCTTAATCCATACACAGAACAAATTCATCCTTTTTTTTCGATATCTTACCCCCCGTTTCATTAATATTGATAGCAATTTCAAGCCGTGATTTTCTTACCCGATCTTGGCAAATATAAAAGAACAATACTATACCAAATGTAATGTGTTCTGTTTGTGTAAAGCAGACGCCGGTTTTAATACTCATCTCACTACCAATATCGAAAAAAAAATACATCAAGAAAAACCCGGAATCAAATACTACAGATCTGCGTATTGTTTTGTACACATCTAATTAGTTTTGAAAATGAGTGATAATGTAAATGTATTACACAAAATTTTTGGCAAACAAATGTTGTGTACTTCTACCGACTCTTGCAGTCCTATAGATGCGCACAAAAAACGACTTAGGCTGTTGGACTCGAATCAGTTCTCTTTTGCCTCTATCTAGGAGTCCAATTGCGTCTGCTATCAGCTATAAAGTGCTCCCAATCAGCTATTAGATAATGTAACAGAAGAAATGTGCGCTTTACTTTGACTTTTTCACTTTCAAAGTGTACGACTGGACAGTTGTTCGTCACCGTGGAAATGCCGGTTGTTGGCGTAGTATTAGTATTCGTAGTATTATTATTAGATAATTCTCTTTTTTTTTTTTGTTATTTAGTTTCTGTTCCAAGAATAAGCTTATTAAAATATCCTTAAAAAAATACAACCTTTAAAAATTCTTTTGTCCAAAGAAAAGTCCATCATCATCAAGTCCATGATCAAAAAATTTAGACTTACTATATAAACAGTATTTTCGGGTATTATTAATTTTAACAAAATATGAGTTCGTTTACCATGATAAATTCTTGTTTTGGTAATTTTTCTCTTCAATAGCAATGGCAATGTTCTTTAAATTTTCTTCTTATTCTTTTTATTACATAAATGTCAAAAATGTTCTCCAAAAAGATTTTTATGCATAAAATTAAAAAAAAAAATAGTAAGTGCAAACAAGTAAAATAAAACCATTCGAATCATTAATTCATTCATTTATGCTTAAATAAAGTCATGCTTCATAAAAAGTAAATTCGATGGTGGTTGGATGGTAAATGTTCCATTATCAGCCAAGTGGTGAAATTCCGGTTTACAGTCTTCCATTCTTTAATTCTGAATATTTTATCAGTTTTCGATGTCGTTTAATCATTCAGGAACTCACGGCCACTTCTTCTTCTTTTAATGTCGTCGCACCAATAAAACCTTTTTTCAAGCAAAATTTAATAAAAAACTCGTTGGTTTAAATTCAATTCCAATCTTAAAATTGCAAATTTGGGGCCTGTAGCTCTAAAAGTGTAGATTTGTGCAAATATATCGGTTTTTGTCATGTATGAAGGAGCATTCCTGCAGAATATATACGAAGTTTAGTGACTCTCGCTCAAAAACTGTGGCAGATATATCTCAGATTTTTTCGGGCGGGCATGCTGGCAAGGCATTCTAGTAGATATGGCCGGGATGCCAACATAGCAAATTTTTTAGGGAGGTCATCAGCTATCTACATAAAAAGTTTGGGGAAACTCGCTTTAAATTGTGGATTTTATCGCTTTGAGATTTTAGGTGTTATTAATTTGCAACACCATGTTGGGCGCATCTGAAAATCCTTTACACTTTATCTGACGCGGATACACACGAGTATTTATCCGAAATTTCTTCAATATCGGCGAAAAAATGCGTTCATACAGACAGAAGGACATTGCACATACCCAATATCGCAGATGTGCTAAATACAGCGTCATATTTACAAATATCAAGCTATCGGCTAAAAATTTAATAAAATGTTATTCACAGAAAAACAAGTGAGAGGGCTCTAGTCGGCACCGCCTGACGCTGCACCAAAGACACTATAAATACTATAATAATAAGTAACATAGTACAAAACAAGTGAGATTGCTCCAATCGAGACCGCCCGACTAGGACATAGACTAGGCAAGACCCGAATAGGTAAGACCAAATTCTGAATTTTTTATAAAAACGGTAAATATCAATAATAATTTTTGATAATAAAAAAAGGAAAAGATAAGTCCCACAATGTCCCATCGCGGATTCTTACCGGCTGCTGCCTTGTGATAAAATGTAACTTAACTATTTAAAAAAAAAAAACTCCAAGAAATCCGCCTGACAAAATTATGCATTAGTCTGTATGTATGCACATGAACATAGAAATTGCTTGTGCCAATCATCTGCGCCTGGCCCCCACTACTGAAAATAGATTCTTGGTTTGCTTGTAAACTAAATGTATGATAGTTATGAAGTTTTCAGGAATTAATAAGAGCAGAAAAATGTGTGTACAAATCAATTTGCAAGACTTTAGTACTTGATTTGTAGTTTCATTTTTTGTTATATCGATAATTGGTACGAATTATTCAAAATATGCGTGTGCTGTATGCTTTTGTAGTCTCTGAAAGCGACGCGACAGACAGCCAGGCAGACAGACAGACAGACAGACGGACGGACATGGCTAAATCAGCTTGGCTTCTGAAGCTGATCAACAATATATTTATACTTTATCGAGTCGGACATGCATTTGAACAAAACCATTATACCCTTTTTGCGAATTTTCAATAGGTTCAGGGTATAAAAATGCTACAAAGAAGCTTGCTTCTTTCAACTGTCATCAATTTGTATATGTGTGTATATGTGTATGTATGAATGTGTTTTTAGGCATTACATCAGCTGTGGCTGCGCGTTGATACGCGTGCGTGTAGCTACCTTCAGCCTGTACTTTGCAGATAGTGATCGGCTGTTTTGCCATCAGGTGTTTGATTTCTCGGCTTGTTCTGCTGTGGTTCGATGTTGATTATGTCTCTTGCGATGTTGAGGCCGCTGCAACTAGTACAGACATAAGCGATTTTAAGAACTATAACTATATCGCCCTCTGCATTCAATGTCGCAGTTAGTTCAATGTGTGTATATACAGCCAGTTTGTTCGGAGGAGATTGAATAGGACCGGCCAGTGATCAGGTGATAAGTCTGGTTATAACTAGACGGCTACCATGTTTCGATGTTTTTGATGACTGCATCAATTCAATTAGATCTGAGAGTTTTTTTTAGGATTTTGGTTTCGTATGAGTTCTTGCAGTGTGGTTTTCATGACCGTTATAAAGTTCTTCATGCTTTACTGTAGAGATGGCATCATTAATTCTATACCAATTAGATGTTGCTGCTCGTGCTGGCGTCTATTTTGCAGTGTTTGAACTGCTTGCGCTAGCTGTGAGATTCTTTTCATTACAACGGGAGCTAAGTATCATAGTGTTAACAGGAACTACAGATGGCAAAGTATAAGTAGTTGGTTAAGGGGGAGTGTTGACCTTTGGGGTGGTATGAGGACGCGATAAGACAAACCGTTTATTTAGTCGGGTCTTCAGCTCCTTGTTACTGCAGTTACTGTTAGGGTAGTTTGCAGTGTGTAATTTGGCGGGTATCACTGTTGATTCTGTGCCCTTCAGTTCTACCTGTAGTCTTTCGCGGCTTTTTAGTTGATATGTGTGCTTCATTCAAGTATTTGTCATTACACGATGGTCGGCTTCTGTATGAATCTGCATTTTTCATCAATGTGTGTTTTCGTTTCTTAGAGAAAATATGTGGATTACTTTATCTCCAACTAGTGCAATTAGTTTGTTTACTGATGCGCTTGAGCTTTGTTCGCAAATGTATATTGATGAAAGCTTCGGTTTTTTGAAACCCCTTTCATTGACTCGTTGGGTTAGCCAGTTTCAGCATCCACTAGAAGACCATATTTATTTCAGTTGGGTGTCTCAGTTATTTCATCATTGCCGCGGTAAATTTTTGTTTTTATTATTATTGGGTTTGCCGGGTTTGGCTTGTGTTTGATTTGGATGTACCGATTCATACTGACCTGCACAGGTGAGCACGTTTTTCAGTTTTTTTCAAATCCACTTGCATGATGTAGGTATTGGCACTGGAGCTTGTAATTAATGTAAATGTACTTTTCGCTTACGGAGCTGAATTCAAGAACAGGATAAGTGATTTATCGCGATTTAGTGACGCAAGATTACTGTTGCGATTACAGTAGTTAGAAGATCAATGTCCTTATTCATGGTGCGGCGTGTGTCAAAATAATTGCAGCCCAGTGACTGCTACAATGCTCCATTACATGGAAGTTACAGTGAGCAGATTGTATTCTCTGGCTTTCGGTGGTCACCAGAGTTGAGTTTTCTGCACTGTTGTTTTTCCACTTCGTTTTCACGGGTTGAAAAGTATGAGTTGAACCCATTTCTTTGATCTACGGAACCTTCACGCTCTTGCGAGTAAGTGCCACTCATTTTGCGCGGCTTTTTGTTGCACTTATATGTTTTATTAATTATGAACTCGTATTGAACATGAACCTATTTTTATTGCTTTCTTGCGCCCTTTCACTATTAAATACGCACTCCAATGTACTTTAAAATATTTTTTGGCTTTAAGTTCTTCCGATTCTGTGAAGTTTTCGTACTTCCAAGCCTTGATGTTTTATCGATATTAATGAAATAAAAATAAAATATATAATAATAAAAAAAAAATAATAATAAAAAAAAAATTATAAACTGGTCCTGTGTATTGATTAGGAGAATTTATGGTGTCCGAGATCGCTGCGCTTATACAGATAGACGGACAGACATGGCTAAATCAACCTAGCTCATTATCCAGATCACGATTATATATGCTCTTTTTTGCCTGTTACATACATTAGCACAAAACCAGTATAACCTTTTTACCCATTTACAATGGGTGTATGGTATAAAAACCTATCTCAATTGGTTATCGAACAGTATCTAAAATAAAGTGACTTAATTCCTTCACATTTCAAATTAGAGGCATGAAAAAATGCTTTTCGTTTTCCCTTACCCTGACGCCCGGATAACGTCTGCTATCATCTTTACCACTAAATATAGTGCTCCTAAATAGCTATAGTTATAAGATAGTAATATAGGATTAAAAAAATTTACGTTACTTTAACTTTTTGCACTTTAAAAGTGTAAGACGTTCAACACCGTGGTAATGTCCAATGTATGTAATGAAAATAAAACATTATTAATGAAAAAGTTTTATACCAAAGAGTAAATAAAAATAATGTAGGTATTTTATTATAAGTAAGTGTTAAGTATGTATTAAGTAAAGGATCTACAAAAATGTCTTTTATAAAAATTATAATAATTTAGTAATGTTTATGTATTGACAATTAATTACATGCAAAAAAATGCTGGTGGAAATATTTCTATTAACAATAAATATATATGTACTCTAATATAATATTTGCCTATACTATGGCGTATACAGTATATACACAATGAATTTATGTATGAAAAATTAAAATGAAAAATATGTATGTGTATATTAAAAAAATAAAAAGTATGGATAGATATATTTTAGGAGATATATTTGCGTCAAAACATTAAAATTTAAAATTAAATTTATAAAACAATAGTTTAAATAAATGATTTTTCTGAAATAATATTTTCACGTCTAAATTCTTACAGACAGTAGAATAATACACAATATCGCAATGAAGATCTTTTGATGTATTTCAATGCATGTGGTGAGAATTACTTTATTAAAACAGTTTAGAATAAAGTAAATTAGCCCGCTCCTATTGTATCTACCTTCAATATGTGTTATGCGTTGCAAAATAAAATTTACAATGGTTTTCCGTTAACAATACACTTATTAAATTGTTTTTTTTTTTTATTAAGACTGTAAAGCTTGGCTGTGAAGGAATATATCGCAAAAAAATAATACAATTGCGTTTGATAATAAATTTATATTTGAAAGTATAAAGTTTTCTAAAATTATGTTTGCAAATTAAGTTGGACTTCCATTTGCAGGTTTTGGTTATTGGAGAATGTTTATGGTATTGATACTTATGGTATTAAGCTTTAAGATACATATGCAATTATTTTTCTATATAGGGTATGGGTATGGTTTGATATCTCATATGTCCGTATATACATATATGTCAACTTCTATGTATATGAATATGTCTTTTGTTGTACAACATCACCTAAATTAAGTTATGGTGGCTGTTTTACTTAGCGTTTCAAGACAACAATACTTATAAACATAATCTTCATGTGTAATTTTGTGAATATAAATGTTATATGTTCATTGGTCGATCACATATTAAGGTCCGCAATGTAGATTTTTCCTGCGATGTCTTGCCATTCAAATGCAAGAAAGTTACTCCGTAGCAAGCAGAGAAAAGTTCTCAAAATTCATCTTACCTTGTATTGAGTCGTCGTCCAGATCATCGGTGCTACAATTGATTCGTGCTATAAATGTGGACATGAAAATTATATTTTCAATAATATAACATATTGACTCTCACCTCTAGAACCTTTTGTGGAACTTACACCACCAGAACTGCCAGCAATACCTCCATTACGACTATAAAGAACATTTTCTAAGTAAGATAATCCGTTGTTATTAACAATATTTAAACCCAGACAGGTTTCAATTTGTTTCCAACGATGGAGGCGTTCCTGTAACTCGTTGGTTACTTCTCCCAGAGCGTTACGTGCTTCGACAATAGATCGATCCACATCATCAATACTCTTGCCATGTGTCGAAACAAAAGCGCCCACCAAGCTGGATCGCTTCTTGCGTAATTTTTCACATGCTTCCCGTGCTGACTGAAGTTGTTTCTCAGCCGAAATTCGCTTTTTTTGATGGTTCTTGCTTTCTAGCTCATATGTGTACTGTAGCCATGATTGCAACTGTTGAGGGGGCGCCCAACAATTGTCTACAAGCTCAAATTCAGCACGTGTTAGCTCATTGCGCAACATTTCAATTTCTTTTTTAAGCTGTTGTACTTCTAGATCTGAGCTGGACGAGCTTAGTGAAGGCACTTCTTTAAGTCGTCTCTCAAGATCCATTTTTTCCGTTGCAACATTTTCCTGCTCCATGCGAGCCAGCTCCAGTTCCTACGAAAAGAGTTTTGTTTTTGTGCACATAAAATTTATAATTTGGTGGATCCACCTCATAATTATACCTTCTGCATTTCCTGTAAACTTTGTTCAGCCCGTTGTAATCCTTCCATGTCTTGTGCCATACGACGCAAGTGTCGTTTAGCATTCTTGTTTTGTTGGTAAGCATACCAACATCCTATTATTGCACTTAATAAAAGTGTGACAAGAATATAATCCTTCCAGCGAGTACCCGTTTCTGCGAATCAATCGATTCTCAATGTAATTACCATCAACGTAAAACCGTATGTCACAAATGCTGTAACGTCCAGGGAACGAAATATGCAATACAGTGATTTTTACTTACCTCGTGGTGGGCCAAATAGCACAACATCCATAGCTTTAAGCGATATTTTTTGCTTATGTATAGGGTCTTTAATACCCAAAACATTGCTTACATAGTGTAGATTATTTACAGCCAATCTGAAAAAAATATTAATAACATAAAATATAGGATAGTTATTATGGAAATGTAGGCGCATACTAACTGAAATAAGAAGCTTATTCGTTCGGTAGAGAAGGGAAGCTATTAAGCCATAATATAAAATAATAATAAAACAAGTGAGATTGCTCTAGTCGGGACCGCCCGACTAGTAAATACCCTGAACCCAGAAATGAACACATACACACAAACTCTCGGCAGTTGATGAGTATTGATCCTTTTAAAAATAAAAAAAACCAATTTCCAACGGAAAAAGAAATGTTCCACAACCGGGGATCGAACTGGCTCTCTCCGTCTTAAGATGCACGACTCTATATATATATATATATAACATTACTTAACCATCGCAAAAAGTCAAGGAAAACGAAAATTTTTGCAGTTGTTATTAAAACGATAAAAATTAATGATAATAATAATTATGAATAACGAAAAAATAAAGAATTCAACATCGCTCTACTATACCAATGCTGGATTCGAACCCGGACCTCCACGTTACGCGGCACAGCTCTTACCAACTGGACCACGCTCTTAATTCGTCTCATTGAGTTAAAATTCAACTTAACCGTTGCAAAAAAAATTTCTAGAAAAATGCAAGACAATATCTGCATACGCATATGTATGCGTGCACATGAACACAGAATTTGCCAAGCAGCTGCGCTTTGCCCCCACTTCTGAAAATATATTCTTGATTTGCTCGTAAACTAAATGTCCGATCGTTATGAAATTTTTTTTATCTATATACAAACCACGTATGTAGTATTTAATTTGCTTTGTTTTTATGGTTTTTCCGATATTGAGGGAGGTATCCAAAACCTGAAATATTTAAATTCTTTGTATGTTTTACGCGAACATAAAAAAATTAATTTGGTGGCTTTAGCTTTTAGTTTTTGGGAGTTATGCTTAAAAAACCGAGTTAAAAAAGCGATAAATATTTATAATAAGAAAACGGAAGGAGTTATCGATGTTTTGAAATAAACTTGATCTGCGTATGGTATATACGAACCGAATGAGACCAAGATCAGCTAGCTTTTGTAGTCACTGAAATCGACGCGTTCATACAGACAGACGGACAGACGGGCAGACAGACGGACATGGCTAAATCGACTCGGCTAGTGATACTGGTCAAGAATATATATACTTTATGGGGTCGGAGATGCTTCCTTCTGCCTGTTACATACATTTGCACTAAACCATTATACCCTTTTTTACCCATTTTCAATGGGTTCAGGGTATAACAAAAAAACACGTAAGAACGCAGCAGTCGGGCGTTACCGATTGTGTTATCCTCGTGCACTTTCTTTACCATATTTTGAAAAATTTCGGTAGCCTAAAGCACATTAAAAAGAGTATAATGAATAAAAACAAACATCGAAAGTAAGCAATTTTTTGGTGTCATAGGGTTTGCCGCCTTTTAAGCGCAGAATATTATTGCACTTCTCACGGAAACCACATTTATTGACACAACAATGGATGCCCTGCAGTACTTTAATATTCTGAAAAGCAATTCGACGAGCAGTGCCAATAAAATGGGGCTTATAAGAGGTAATAAGCCACATTTTAAATTTTATCAAGACATCGACAAAGCATAAAGCGAATATGGTGCGAATATGTCTGCTCTATGACTGCGGAAAAGTGCTAGATACCCTCGCCCAGAGTCCCGATCTTAACCCAATTGATAATTTATGGTCGTGGTCGGCAACCAAACACAAAAGCAGCATCTAAACAACTTTTACATAGCAATTGTGATCTAAAAATATTAATTCAATCTATAAAAAACCGATTACATGCTAAGGGAGGTAGCATAAAATATTCGGTCTTAATATTAATCAAGTTTTAATGTTTAAAACTAGTTTTAATGGCCCTTTAATAATTTGTGTAAAGAGTTTCTTAACATTTGCAAAATGGAGTTTTAATAGTTTTTTTTTTATTTTTTATATATAAATGCAATTTAATTGCTGGTACTTATAATATGCTCTTTAAAATATCATAAGTTACTATAATTGATAAGGATTTACACATTTACAGAAATAAAAAGTTGTTTTTTGTTATAAAGAATTTGAAAAAATTAAATTTTTCTCAATGTATAAACTCATTCTTATATTCTTATTATAAACTTTTATCAAACTTGCAAATATATATTTAAATGTTCGAGAGCTAAACTCCAAAAAATTTGTGTAATTTCTATTGCATTGGCTTTGGCTGCTGAAATTTGATTTTGTTGAGTTTCTTGCGCCAACCGCAATTAATACTTCATATTAAATTTGGGTCGGTATAAAATCTTTATTTCCTACGACCGTTATATTTAAATAATTATTTTATTTATGATAACATATATATTTATTTTGATACTGCACAAACATGTCATATATAACATCATGTCATATATAACATCTGGTATCTGTGGAGCTATATGCAGGGCGGTATAAGTTAACAAATGTTAACCGAGTATGCCATCGGGCATAGCAGCTATTGCTTTTTTGACAAATACGCGAAATGCGTGGTCTTTGGCATTGCTTCCCAGAGGCGACCCGGTGCCATTGTACTCACCATTAGGCATCAACGTGATGGAGCTGGAAACTGTACACAAGGCGCAAGGTTACAATATGCAGAGCAGTGCTAAGCGTAGCGGCCGGCAACGTTGGGATTATCTTTAAGATGGTTGGTTAGCATAAAGTTCATAGAGATACATCTATCGGTTAGCAACGTACCAGTTCTGGATTATTCTGCTAAGTTCCCATTTCAATAAAATGTAATGTAAAACAAGTGAGATTTCTCTAGTCGGGATTGCCCGACTAGGAGATTCCCTCAACCCAGCATTAAACACATCCACACAAACTCTCGCATCTTGATGAGTATTGAAGTGGTCAAAAAAAATTCATTAATAATTACCCACGAAAAAACAAATACTCCACACCGGCCCTTCGGCTTCAGCTGCACAACTCTCATCGACTGCATCATATTCCCATTTAATTTACAGTCGACGGCATAAATATTTTGACATAACTATGCGCTATGCTTTTCCTTTTTTTTTGAGAGAATTTTAAAATGTAACGGTGTCGTTGTCTACTGAAAATTAAAGTACATTTATGCAAAATATTTTTGCAATTGCTTTAGGCGTTTTCTTGATTTACACATTCTTATCTTTAGCAAGCTATTAGCAAGTGGACAAAAGTATTTTGACATTTGCTCTTTTCAGTCTGTTGTAAACTACTGTCGATCTTAAAGCTACGCTTCGCATCAGTAAAAACTGACGACTGATTCAAAGCATAGATTTGCTTAGCTATGGGTAAATCAAATGAACTAAGCACGTCTTTAAAAATGATATGGTGGTATTTTAGTAGAAAATATCAATAAATTATACAAACTTCCCCGCCAAACTGTTTCTTATTAAATTAATAAATATAAAAAAAACTACACCATACAACACTTGGCACGTTGTGGCAGACCGCTTAAGACATCAGAGCAGACCGATCGTTTCATTTTAAGGAAATTTAAGAATAACCCTTAGAAAATCCTAAAATTGTTGCGAAGGAGCTTTCTAATTACAGTTACATTAACGTAAGTGACAGGACAATTCGCAGACGATTAAAGGAAGCTGATTACGGCACATACATTGCCAGAGTTATTCCTCAAATAACCATGAAAAATAAAATCAAACGCCTTGAATTTGCCAAAAAATATGTAGACAAGCCCCCATCCTATTAGCATAGTGTTTTTTGGAGTGACGAAAGTTCTTTTAACTACCACTACTCTAGAAAAAAAGGTTTTGTGAGAATGCCAAGAACAGCACATAAAAGAAGTGAGATTGCTCTAGTCGGGACCGCCCGACTAGTAGATATCCTGAACCCAGAAATGAGCACATGTACACAAACTCTCGGCAGTTGATGAGTATTGAGCCTGTTAAGAGTAAAAACATAAAATTTACTAATAATTACCAACGAAAAAATAAATACTCCACAACCGGGAGTCGAACTCGGTCTCCCCGTATTAAGATGCACAATTCTTACCAACTGCACCACACTACCACATTATTCATATACGATATAACATTACTTAACTTGTCATTAAAACGATACAAATAAATAATAATAATAATTATGATTAACGAAAAAATAAAAGAATTCAATTCTACCATCGCTGTATTCGAGCCCGGGCCTTCACGTTATGCGCCACAACTCTTACCAACTGAACCACGCTCTGTCTTTGCTCCGCTGTGTTTAAATTCAACTTAACCGTTGCAAAAAAAATTCCTAGACAACACATTCTGCACAAGCATATGTATGCGTGCACATGAACACAGAAGTTGCCAAGCAGCTGCGCTTTGCCCCCACTACAGAAAAAAGATTTTTGATTTGCTCGTAAACTAAATGTACAATCGTTATGAAATTTTCAGGACTTATTCAGATCATCGAAATCTATGTACAAACCAATTTGCAAGTGTGTAGTATTTGATTTGCTTTGTTTTTATGGTTTTTTCAATATTGGGGGTGATTGGGGAGAGGTATCCAAAACCTGAAATATTTAAATTCCTCGTATGTTTTTTGGCGGCTCTAGCTTTTATAGTTTGGGAGTTATGCCCAAAAAACCGAATTAAAAAAGGCGATAAATATCGATAATAAGAAAAAGGAAGGAGTTATCGAAGTTTTGAAATAAACTTGATCTGCGTATGGTATATACGAACCGAATGATATTTCCATATTTTAAATGATTACGCTTTCCCTTCTGGAGACACTTTGATCAAAGAAAACTTTATATATCAACAATATAACGCGCCTTGCCACAAGGCGAAATTAATTACGGAATTTTTAAGTGAAGTTGGTGTTAACACGCTGGATTGGCCACCACAAAGCCCCGACTTAAATGTAATTGAAAATATATGAACTTATGTTAAGCAAAAACGATATCCAAATCTCTCAAGGACGCATGAGGAAACAATGTTCGAGGTAGAAACTCTCTGGAAGGATATTTCGCTGGACTTAATCCGAACTTTGGTTGATCCCGTTCCCCGAAGACTGCAAAAAGTTATAAGTTACAAGTACTGGCCGCAAATATTTTTCTGTAACTTCTGGGGGAGCTTCTCACTAAAATACCTCCCGAATTAAGTGACTGTAGCTTAAAAACTCTGGGAGATATATGCAAAACTTATCGATTGGACCTTTCAGGTTTATCGGTTTTCGCGATTATGGGGGCGGAAGAGGGTGTGGGCAAAAAACTTTTTTTTTTTATATTTGAGGGAGCATATGCAAAATTTTATGACTCTAGCTCAAAAACTGTGGAAGATACATGCATATCCAATTTTTGAGAGCGGGGGCGCTGGGGGGCGTTATAGTGGGCGTGGCCGGGATATCAAGGTTGCAATCTTTTTGAGAGGTCACCAGCTATATACATACCAAGTTTGGTGATTTTAGTAACACTTTATACATACCAAGTTTGGTGACTCCTTAATACTTTATCTGAAGCGGGTACACACGAGTGTATATCCAAAATTTCAAATCTTTAGCTTCAACAGCGGCGAAAATAATTGCGTTCATACGGACAGACGGACAGACAGATGGACGGACAGATAGATGGACGGACGGACGGACGGACGGACGGACGGACGGACGGACAGCAAGACGGACAATGCACAAAACCAATATACTCTTTTTACTTCGTGAACGAGTATTAAAATGCTAAGAAAAACGCTAGACAAAATTCTGTATACGTATATATGTGTGCACATGAACACAGAAATTGCTTGCGCTTTAGCCAATCAGCTGCACTTGGCCCCCACTACGGAAAACAAATTTTTGATTTGTTCGTAAGCATAATGTATGATCGTTATAAAATTTTTATTAGGCCCTGAGCGTTCGACGCGTTCGTACAGACAGAAGGACAGGCAGACGGACATGGCAAAATCGGCTGGACTAGAGAGATGCTTCTTTTTGCCTGTTACATACATTTGCACAAAACCATTAAAATTTTTTAACCCATTTTCAATGGGTCAGGGTATACAAATTTTAAAAATATAAATAAATAGCCGGAACACAGTTTATGTTCAACAATTAAATAAATTAAATAAAAGCATTAACCGAACAAATATTTCGATGTCAGTTTTTGCGTTCCTCACATTGAAATCTAACACCTGTTTACATTTATTTTTTGGCTTTTTTCTTCGTTTTATTTGGTCATAAACCGAATTTAAGTAAATAAGAAAACATTAAAAGCCTTATGTATTCCATTTTACCGCAATACCAAAGCGCAGTGTTTTTTTTAAAAATTTGTGTCCGCCGTTCGCTTGCATTATCCTATTGTTGCCACAAGGGTTTCAATATATGAAACATTTTCATTATTCAACAATACTGCTGGGTTCAGGGTGCTGATTATATAAGCAAGTCTAAGCTTGAAACCCGCAAATGACCTACGACAACAACGAATACATCTACGCAAAACAAACTTCCAGTATAGACACTGGACAGATTAGGGCACTCATTAACGGAGGAATCAATGTTACAATAGCTGCGCTGAAGACCGAATTTGAAAGACATCTGCAGAAGTTACAAACCGCCTTCAACACTGTTTGAACTTCGAGGGTATAATTAGTTGCTTGGAGTTTACGTACTCTGACAAGAGTCCTCTACATGTGTCTCCATCATTCCATTTTATAAAGAGGTTAGCTAACCATTCTCATTAATAAAACTATTATGAACCAGGACACGGCACAAGCACAATATTTAAATGAGAAATACAGGGGTGCAAATCGCGTGTTTTTTCGAAATTAAAGAAAAATCTTACCGATGGTCTCTTCTCGACGCAGCGAAAAAGACCTACGTTCATCACATGCAAAGACACAACAATTTAAGCGAAACATGACAAATATGCTTTCGTGGAAAATGATGCTAGAGTATTAAAAGAAAGTCCAGATATTTGACAGTTACAGGTCAGAAAAGATTCAAGTGCTGCAGCGTCAACTTCACTAAGGTTGACGACCTCGAATTTTTTTGAAATGTTGTCTTGCAGAATTGAAGCATTCGCAGATCCAAATGGGATGCGTCGTCTTAATACAGCTGTAGTTGCTACAGAAAAGATATTTTGTATGCCTCGCTATAAATATGTTTTTCATAAATGACCTTGCTTAGATAGCTAGACTTATTTCAAATATTTTGAAAGGATATAACAGCAAAGATCGAAATAAATCCCGGTGGAATTTTACGAGGACGAAAAACACGCGATTGATAAGCTGTCGAATATTGAATATTGTGGAATGTGATGTGAGAATTATATGCAGACCAGGCGGGGTCAACCACGTAGGGAATGCGCTGTCCTGACAAAACAATAATGCCCCAGAGAACTCGGGTCGGTCTAATGTGGCTACCATTTACCATAAGACTTTTCTTACGTATACAATTGCAGACGCTGAACTGTTTCAAGAACCAAATTGTCCCGGAACAGTCAAACATTCTGTCGAAACAGTTATAAATTATTTTCTACGATAATAAGCGCCATATTACTAAACATGTCAGTCACGATAAGCTTCTTAAATCTATTGCGGAAGTGGTAAAGCTTGAATTCGTTAATATAACTGCAGGGAAGTACATACACACTGCAATCAACAAGTGTACAACATTTGCGATAACGAAGAAAATTGTTTCGCGCACTATCCCTGACATAAAATTGCCAATCTTAAAGTTGGTAAATTTTTTTCCAGACTTTAAAACAATCTACTATGACAATGACAATGAGGTTGCCTTCAATTCGGAGACTATCTTTAATAAAACAAGTAAACATTGACATATTGAACGCCCCGCCCTGGCACAGTGCGTTTATAGCCGTTCGCTGGAAGTTGCCAGGTGTCTAAAGTTGCAACGTCAGGTGGATGACACGGTTGAGCTAGTTGTCCTAGCAACTATTGAATACAACCAAATGATTCACTTAAGTTCACTTAAGCTGCGATGTTGGATAAGATATAGTGCTGAAGCTAATATAAGCTTATCAGGAGCAACTCGAAACAAACTAGGCTAGACAGAAGGTAGAAGTGGACTTGGAGACAACTGTTATTATTTAAGGGACGGTGGTCCACAAAGACAATTTAAAATTTATTTGGACTTTCCATTTTTGACACATTATAAATCTAACAGAATAAAATCAATACATTTAGGAAACGATGAAAGTGAGATGTTTTCATGTTTTCTCAATCACATATGAAGAAGATTTTCAAAACCAATATTAAAAATCTGCCGGAAATACTCTCTGTTTTGAATGTTCATCACAGATTTGCCAGGAGCATCAATGCGTTATGTGAAATTTTAAAGGTGTTTGCGGCGACACAGGACTACGACGACTTCCAACAGATCAGACTAACGGAGCATAACCTGCTGAGATCCAATAGCAATTAAAACGAAAGTACATCATAAATCAGTGCTCTTACAAACAGAGTCAATGAACTACATAAAAGAAAGAGGATGTCGATTGAGCTCACCTCTCTGGAAAGAAATAGAAGCTTTACACTCGAACTTCAAAATATAATTGCGGTCAGTCTAGCCAAATTAGAAGTTATAAATCCGAATATTATGGACAATACTAATTTAAATGCAATATTAAACAAAAATCTCACAGAAGCTAGTGTAGTTAGCCAAAAATGAATTGATGATTGTAATTAACTGTTCAAACCTCAAGCTTGTTTTTAAGAGAATCATAATTTGTCCCGTCGCTTACGACAGTCTAACCCTACAAATACCGGAAGCAGATTGCCACTCTCGGCCAAATTTAAAGGCACCGACTACGTCAACAGTGGTGGCGTTCCCACAAAACAGCATGGTCTAACTGTCTCCTCAAGAATCAACGTCACGTAGCATCAAAAACCACCGTAAGGTTTATTTTTAAGAAGGTTGATTAGCATAAGTTAGTTTTTAGAGCTACATCGATCGCTGAGCAACATGTCTTCTCTGGCTTATTTTTGCTAACTTCGCATTTAAAACAAAATTTAATAATAAAACAACACATCATCTCAGTTGTTACTTACATACTTACATTTGACTTTATGTTCATTTTCATTTGTAACGTGTGTTTTTAAATACGTAAGTTACCAAGTAACCCTCGGGCAATTAGCCCACATATGTGCAACATCCGCCAGCAGTGATGACAGCTAGACGACATGACGACACCCTCTGGCGATTACGTAAATGGCGCTCAACTTTAATAGAAGCTTCACCCTTAGACAACCTAACCGAAACATCTAAGTTCAACATAGTAACAACATAGTTAAACAAACACACAAACTGTGTACAAATAAATTATGAAGCTGATAGCAGCAAAGTGATAATTAGTGATTGTTATTAAAATTATATTAAAAATTACAAAATAAATAATATATTTTTAAAACATTAACAAACAACTAAAATTAAGTAAACAATTTGTTTTTCTTTGTTTTCCGAGGATGCTCGCATAGGAATGGACTGCTGTACTCAAACCATTCTCACCCATCCTACTAGTAGCGGCTCGGTAAACTGACCTAACTAAAGGGAAGTTGTCCTAATCTAAGCAGATGTATAAAGATGTATAGGTAAAGATGATAACAAGGTAGTGGATTGGTATATAACTGCCTACTGTGGAGGTACAACCTGACTCATTCTGCTTCATATGTGGAATATTGATGGGCAATATGAAGACAAAATAGTCTTTACCGAAAGGTTCCAAAGTATTTATAAATGCCAAGCACTTTTTTCAAATATACCACACAAGGAATAAGTACTTAGTATAAAATCAATTAATCTAATTAAATAAATACACAAAATCACACACGCACACAAATGCACGAAAAAAAGAGCGCATTTTGTCTAGGAGTGCAAAGCAAGCACTGTTAAGAGCTAGAGAGTTACAGTTTGGCCCTTTAAGTTTGTGTGTACCATATTTAATGTTACGAAAACCCACCTCGTTTTCTGTCTGTCGATAATTATAGTTTTTTTAATACAGTTTTTAAGCATATGTCACAAATCATAATAGATAGGTATACCAAATTTGGGTTAATTTGAATACTCCGTTATTTTGACTTTGATTATGAAATAATGCCAGGGAACCAGATTAAGGGTATCTTCTAGTTGGGCTCTCCCAAATAAAGTATTCTTACATGTTCTTGTTTTGAAGACTTCCTTTCAGTCTGAAAAATACGGCTAGCATCTTTTAAAGGATCAATGACAACATTCTGCGAAAGCAGATCGGCAATTTTTGCTATGTCTACGTTAATGACGTGACTATCTTCTCGGAAGTAAAGCGCCTACATAAGGCAAACATGGCGTGTCGGTGAAAAAGTCATGATTTAAAACAAAAAAACGTGGAATTTCGGTAACGGTGTTCGTAGTCAGATCATTCTTAGGATTCGCAAGTTACTATGGGCAATGCTTATTTTAGACATTTTAAAGAAGGAAAAAGGATCTGCCAGTAAGCACAGGGCACGGAAAATTCCAGTGCAGCACCAGGCGTTTCAAAAGCTTCATTAACAGTTGACATCCGAGCATGTCATGCTTATCTCCCCACAAGAAAGTATTACATCTAACGACCGAGGCGTCAGCATATGGCATACATGCAGTGCTATCCCAATAGTGGCTTCCAATTACAATGATCTCAAGATCCCCTGGGCACTGGGCAAGCTGCGGCAATCCTTGTATGGCGTTAAAGACATAAACATCTCTACTAACCGCCAGCCCCTTACATTTTCGGTATCGGAGTCCAATCTTATTGCGAACAATAAAATGTGTAAAGCGAGCGTGGACGAATCCAAT
The DNA here is from genome assembly GCA_035043915.1 of Drosophila paramelanica. Classification (NCBI taxonomy): domain Eukaryota; kingdom Metazoa; phylum Arthropoda; class Insecta; order Diptera; family Drosophilidae; genus Drosophila; species Drosophila paramelanica. Next base: position 123,627 of record JAWNMO010000311.1, on the reverse strand, counting down.
GCTCAAATATTCTATAAGCTTGACAAGAAGAACCATGTGGCAAATGCCTTGGCCATACAACAACTTCACGTTCTGGAGGACCAATCAGCAACAATTCACAGTGAGCTTTCACTCACATACATTATCGAGACGACAGACAACTATTTCCAGAACGAGATAGTGCTGAAAAAGGCACGCTCACTGTTCAAACGCAGGTTTCTCAATTATACAAGATAAAATAGTTCGCAGATTCCTAGCCACAAGGCTTTCGCACTGTTATCGATATATTCGGGGTTGGGGAAAGACGGAAACACAATAGAGTCTGCAGGTGGGTTCAATGAAATTGTCCAAAACTGCAAAACGTGCGCTAGGGCTAAATATGATAAGCACCCAAGAAAACAAGAGATTAACGAGACGCCAATTACTACACGTAGTATTGGTGTTGCATGTAGAAATGTTTTCTATTGACTGGAAATTTTTCTACATTTGAAAAATTGTCAAAGTTCGCAGCCTGTTTCCTCGAAAATTATTGAAGATCGCAAGCCAGCTTTGCTTCAACTCATGAATTTTTTCCCGAAAGCCAAACGAACCAGCTTTGAACTTACACACGATCTCCAAGATAATGTCAAACTTTGAAACGCACCAACCTTGTATCAGTAGAACAGAGTGGCCAAGTCCAACCGGAGGCCTCTGTGTGCGGAGAGAGCCATAGAAGCGGACCTTGGGACCATGGGCCTCATTAGAGGGGGTGGTTCACAAAGCCCAAGCATTCTAGACTACGCAGATTTGAAATTGGTTTGGCTTGAAGAGCTCACCAGCTCTTCCGTAGGTGATCTTATGTTAGTTGCGTCCGTAAAGGTACTTTAACCCACTAACTCCCCATATTTCATACAGAATTCCCGAAAGTTATGTTCGCATGACAGAAAATTACACTTTTTCTTGTCATCCATTAACGCTTTTTACTACGGGTTATAGATAACATCATAGAGGAGTACAACAGAGAAAATCACACGCTTGAGAATTGCGACGATTCTCCGGGAGCCACATTTTATTGACTAGCATCGCGAAGTGCATGTGCTAGGGAGCTTAATTCATGTGAAATAGCTTATTGCAAAACCCAACCAAGCAATCTGAATGCGATCAGTCATGTTGACGACGGAATCATCATCATCAACTACAGATCAACAAAATTTGAAGTCAAAGGCACTACGATTTGGCTGATTGGCACGCATCTCATTTCATTCTCCAATCGTGTAAAAATTAATGGTACTCTCTTATTAAGCATGTTCATTTGCGTCTAAAGAACAACAAAGCGAGGTGATCGTAGAATTAAGCTAAGGTTTAGTTATCATATTGCTTAAGAATTCAATTCTGAAATAAACGTCGTCACACGTCATTACTCCGGCATCAAATCGTTATAAACTCCTTTATATTTCTTATCCTTGGCCAACGGCCAATAAATAAAGAACATATTATATTATATATTAATATTTAAAAGACATACATTCATATACGTGTTTTCTTTCAAATTCCATTGTGCATGCTTTCTAATATCATCACATTTTAGCGTAAGAAATCAAGTGGATGGCATAACCCAGAAGTAAAGGTGATGCCGGAGAGGCAATCTAACGCGGGTTCGAGTCTTGTGATCTGCATAATGTGTTTTCGTAAAGAATTAATTTGTTAAGAATAATACAGTCTCGTCTGAAGTCCATGCTTGGCATACCGGTCAATTTAAATACTACGCAACATTATTTATATTTTGTAATTGTGATTAAAATCTTCGTTTTTTTCATTGATCTATCATTTTTGGAAAAGAAGGCAACTATCGAATAAGTTATGAAAATAGTGTATTATTACTGTATGATTGCTTGCAGAGCGACCTCATGCTACCGACTTGTCTGCGTATCTAAAAACAAAAACTAACACACACACACACACACACACACACACACACACACACACACACACACATACACACATACACACGTTAGTTACGTCCCTTCCAAGGGCGTTTTTGAAGACCAGGTAGGTATGATGAAATATAACCATCAGGCCCTCCAAAGTTACTGATGCAATTAGATGTTTGCAGCACAGAACTTAACAGGAAGAAATAGCTATTAACGAACAGTGGCTAGCTTCCTTTTCGTCTGACGAAGTTCCCTTCGTTGCATCAGCTAATGCTAAAAAAATCCATAATTGGAAGATAGATCTGCTAAACCCTCCATAAACGAGCTCGAAGAAACTAAGGCCAGGAAACACTTTTAGAAAATAGCCACCCTTACGATGTATTTCGATGATTTGGTGCGCATATAGTATAGAATCTTTTTTGCATGAATGACAGTGTACCAGATCGTCTGCATACTGATTTCTTATTATGGCATCCACGCCTTTAGGATAAATCTCTGTAAATTCAGACGCACTCTTATTTTTTATGTATTGGGCTGAAGCTGGAGAGCACTTCGCACCGAAGGTCAATACCTGCATTTCAAATGTCTTCATACCCTCACAGGGCTCCGAAGTCCAGATAATGCGTTAAACACATTGGTCTTCTGGTTTTATTTTCACTTGGTGCTACATTTCTGACAGAGACTCATATTTGCCTTTGCCAGAAGCTCAGTAGTACGTGCGCATCATCTGCTGCGGTGCCAAAAACAATCCATAACTTTCTAGGCTTGTTCGGGCTTGTGTATTGACAAATAAAATTGTTTAAGTAAAACGATCAATTATTTATAAAATACAAAAGTTTTATTTTTGATTTGGTTTTTATATTTTTTTATTATTTTTTCAAAAACATAGCTGAAAATCTACATAATTTTTGGCTCAAGTGAATAAGTTTGACCAACAAAACTATAACAAAAAATTATTCACAGCAATATTTCATGGCACTTGGTAACTTAAATATTAAAAGACACTATTTCTGCACTATTTAATATTTGGTATAACTACCCATATAATTTATTATTTTAAACATTCGAGTTGATAAGGAATCGTAATATTTTTCAAGTTCACTCAGTGAAATAGTTGACCAGGGATTTGTAATCGCTTCAACCACGGTCGCCGAGTCTTGAAATTGTCATCCCCCTTCATACACTCTCCTGGATAAAAGTCCCAAAATGTTCTCGATAATATTTATGTCTGGGAAGTATGGCGGCCATTCGAGCAAGTTGACATTCTGGTCCTGAACCCACTGTTTTGTAACCCGGGCTGTATGGATGGGATCGTTATCTTGTTGGTACATCCATTGAATAGGTCCAAAAATTTCGGAAAACTGGGGAAAAGCCTTTTGAAGCACAGTCTTGTAGACATTTGCATTCATCTTTGATGAAACAAACTGCAGCTCGCAAGTTCCATAAAACGATATGGCTACCCAAACCATTACGCCCCCTGTACAGGAGTGATGACGACTCAAAAAGCATTCCTCTTTTCGCAAATCGTGCAAATAATAGTTGCAGCCATCCGGTCCGTTAAGATTGAACTTTTTCGTCGGAGAAGACCACAGCCTTCCACTCCTTGTTCCATGTCATGTGATCCCGCGCAAATCGAAGTCGCGCTTCCTTCCGTGCATCATTGAGAGGTTTTTATTTTTATTTTTAATCTCTTTAAGTGTTTTGCACTCCGAATAACTCATTTTACCGTTGCCAAACTAGCATTTACATCGCATTCATTCCTGATTTTACTGGCAGAGAGGTACGAATTCGAAGCAGTTCAAAGGATTTGTTGCCTCTCTGTTGCCATTGTAGCATATTTTTTTCCTCCATTAATTTTTTTTCCCGTAATCGGCTTCATTACATAGAAAATTGCTTACCACGTTTTGTCTTCGACCAATTCTCTTTGCTATTTCAATATGTTTAAGGCCAGATTCAATATAGCCTTTAATTTGACCGTTTTCAAAATCGCTTAAAGATTTTCCACGACCCTTATTAAAAAAAATGGTAGCAATTACTTTAAATTTAAGAAGAGCAAAGAAATTATATGTTTTCAATCACGCAGTCAATCAAAAAGTGAAATCACAGTTGTCAAACCTATTCACTTGAGCGAAAAATTATGTAGATTTTCAGCTATGTTATTAAAACAATAATAAAAAAAATATAAAAACCAAACCAAAAAAAAAACTTTTGTATTTTATAAATAATTTATCGTTATACTTAAAAAAATTTATTTGCTTAAAATCCGAGTGCTCGTTATAAAGATATTATGTTCTAAGTCTAAAGAAAAAGTCAAACCTATTCAGTTGAGCGGCACTGTATCTGTCTCTTTGTTATCATGTCATTGCTTTCTGGGAATCATACGTCGTCATACATCCAGAGCAACCCTATCTGCAAGCCAAACCATTACGTCAAGTGGTTTGTCTAAGCAGCTGTCTTGACCTTTTAATTTCATGCCCTTACAAGCCAACCCAGCTTAGTGTCCGCTACTGCTGGACCATTCTTCGGCAAGCATAAATGAACATTATTCAGAAAATAACGAGTACTGGTACATATTATTGTACTGGAATGGATTTAAGGTAGCGATAAGTGAGTTTCAACGCAGACATATTTACTGTCTGTCTTGGTAACTATAAGTTCTCTATTATTCTAACATTCATAGATTTGACCTTATATAACAACCACGAAGGTAGTTTTTGATTATTTAACTTTTTATTGCTAAACCATTGTTGTTATACTGTCCTTTGGTCCTTCAAGCTCCAATTCTTAAGCTAAACGCTCACACATTCGTCATATATAGCTAAGCACCATTAATAAATGCATAACAATCGAAAATTTCTCCGTCCGTATGCAACTTTACTGGCAGGACCTTGAACAGCACGTTACACTTCTTTGCCTACAATATTGTGCCATTAAAATGCCGTTTTGGATGCTTTTACCACCGTTTAATGCAACAGCTATGGCATTTATGGTGGGTCGTACAGTCCCGGATGATGTAGCCGTACTTTAAACAATTAAAACAGAGTTTGTTAGTTCTAACAACCTTCAACCTTTCATTGACCACCAGCTGGATAAAAGTATTGCATTTTTCGACATGATGTTATTCCATACATAAACAGCACTGCTTCCTATTAGTATTTCAGGAAAAGTTCTTCCATTAAAATTGGATTCGTCATGTGTTGTCGGGCATCTGTAGCTTCCAAAAATGACGCCAAGTATAGCACCTTTGTCTTGAAATTAATAAATTGATCCAACATGCCTTCTTGAATGTTGACAATTTCCCGTATACGCAGTAGTTTACGAATGCTACGATAAAGTGTATTTTATTTCCTGGGAAATTACAGGATTAACATCTGTTTAAAATATAACATGTATACGTACGCTTCCCATATTCACTTTCGACTGGTATATCTATTCATTTTCGTTGGAGTGTTACCAAACATGTCATGAACTTAAAATACAAGATTGCTTGAAGTAATAGTTTTCATCGATATTGAAATTCAAATTATTTTGTTTTTCAAAATTATTTGCAGACTCGTCGCAACAGTCAGGGAGCAACGTATAGCATGTTTCACATTCACCATCGTATGCAGCGTGCTGAAATACACATTGCTTGTAGTAAAGCAACAACTGCTTCGGAGTCATTTAATATTGGAGATTTTGTTTCCCCAAACATCCTAAAAATGTGGATAAGGTTCAAGTTAAGATGGAGAAATTGCGGACTGCAAAACTACTTCGATAACATTACGATAACTTGGAAAACAGTTCTGCCCAAGATATTTTCGTTCATAATAATGAAAGCATTCACCACCACATAGAGGACATTCAATTGGATAGGTAGGTAATGCTTTAGTCGTCCGTTCTATATTTCTTTTTAGGCCTCAAAATACTCAACCGAAAATATAAATATTCCAGGGTTTACTATTGTTGCAGAGCGAAAAAAATAACTGCAGCCCTGCCAAGACCACCCAATCCATGACCTATTATTGTTCAACACTCCTTTAAAAGTTATATCAATGTACTATCAAACCCAAGGAAAAAAGCGTGCCTGTGGCCCGAGACATTGGCGCAATGAGTTAGAATTGGCCAGAAATCGTACGTATCGTAATCAATACGTTGAAATTAACATCACCAACCTTTTGACTTGTACTTATGTATAAATATAAGAATAAAGTTATTAATATAACGAGCGAGTTTGCGTGTTATATTTTTGTGTTCTGCTTCGGCATGATTATCATGTTATTTTAGAAGATTTAACTGTAAATCTAAGTAAAATGGATAGGTGTAGTGGACTCTATACAAATTTATTAGAAAATGGATTTTGATGCCTGTTTGATTTAAAAACCTAGACTACGTAGACAATTGTGACTCACACGTTGGGTGATTTTAAATATTTTCCGTGAGATAACTGGCGCTAGGAGTTTTGAGACTATATATAGCTACCTCACTGGAATCTCAGCGATTATTCAGGCTGGTGTAAATATTTCAATACAGCGTGAGTGTATGTAAAGAAATTAAATATGTATATGACAAATTTGTTTTAAGAAATTTAAGATAAATTTATATGCCCATTATAGTTGAATTCAATTTACTTCTGATATTTAAACATATATTTTTCAACATTTGTACCACATAGTTGGTACAGGGGTGCCGAGTATGCCCTAGTCGGGTACACACTACTATAGTATTCTAACTTGTTTTTTTTATATATTTTTTAACGCATTGAAATAAACAAAAATTATACCACACACACTTGATCACAAGATTTTATTTTATTATATTTTATTTTATATCTTGCAGTTGTGTTGTAGCAACTATGGAAAGGTAATATAAAGAAGCCAGGAGTGTGCGTAAGAGCACACACATTTGAAAACTGCCTGAAGAAATAATACAAAAAACTATAATGATAAATATATTCAACAATAATCTATATTAAATGCTTGTTAATGGCAGGCGAATAGGCGAATGATCTTACAGCATCATTAAGGGCATATTTGAATGCAACAGGCTATGTGTACACCTTACAGCAGCCCAGACGCTTCGTGAAGTACTGTTCTGCACTTTGAGCACTGGTAACATGAATGCACGCAACTCTTTTCAATTTCATGCTTGCTTTCAGCCTCGACTTTTTTCTGGCTCCATTGAATTTCTTATTTGTAAACTGGACAAATTTTTGTTTCTGACAAAGTCAAAGTCCAAACAACACTTGAGAGTTTTCAACATTTCATGGACGCTGACACGGAACAGTTGATAGTGGGTAAATGCTATAAAAAGATAGTGTTGTTGCACTTATGCCAGTTGTAGTAGTTGTTGTTGTAGCAGTTGTAGTTTTTAGTCGATAGTTTGAGTTTTGGTTTTGTGAATTTGGCGAAACAGCATTTACAAGAATAAGATACTGGCGCAATCCCTCGAACTGTACCCTCCACACAGATAAAGGGCGGGCCATAGACACTGCGCTTACTACATTAGAGTCTCCGAAAACAAAATTAAAAATTTTCGGAATGAAAGTACGGATGTTAATCGGGGCTGGGATTCCAGGTTAAACGTCGGTGAGAAGCGTGAATGCTATCACCGACGAGAACGGGGATGACCAACCTATCCACGTGTCGCCAGCGGTTACACATTTTCTGTTAGCAGGCCAATGAAGTCGTCGATGCCAAGCTGTGGCGAGGCGGTGCCGTAGTCAAAACAGACTCGGACTATGACACACGTGGTGAAAGCATCCCGTTCGTGAGTGTCGCACGACCTCTTGTTAGGCCAAACCTTTGCCTAGAAGCTATTGTAGAGGCCGTCCGCAGCTTTTAAATAAATGATGCCGCTAACAGACCAAGTCCCATTGGAATGGATGTAAATGTTGACACGGCGCTGAGCCATCGGGTCTAGAGAAACATGCTGGCAATGCTTTGTAGTTTAGTGAGCAAGTTTAACAAAAAAATCGATAATTCGCTCGGCGCGTTAACATTATTCTCTTTGAAATGTTGAGCGAAATGAGAGCCGAAGTAGGATCGAAGACGATGTGGGACCTGACACGCAGAAAAGTAGTATCACCATTTTTACCACTTTTTTCAGGCTTCAAGAAATTTTAAGTTTTGAATATATCCGGTGTACCCGCTGCTGATAAAGTGTAAAGGATTTCGGGTGTGCCCACTGGGGTCGTGGCAATCCGATGACACTTAATATCGCAAATCAATAAAATCCATAATTTTTAAACTAGAACCAACATGTATATGGTGACCTTTCCAAAAGATTGCGATTGCACCCACTAGAACGCCTACCAGCCCCCGCCTCGCAAACATAACCAAATTTTTGGCCACGTCCCCCTGCGAAAACGCGAAACGTTCCTGACTAGAATGATTTTACATTCCTGAAAGTGAGTAAAAAGGGTATAATGAAGGACGAGCTGATTGAACCGGTAATACGGTTTGTGATTTGGCTTGTAGCTAAAATTATTTTAATTTTCTGCTATATTCCTTCCATTTTGCTTTAGGATACATATAAATATAAATCGGGTTTTTCACTTTGACAATATCTCTTAGAATTTTCAACATTGTTTTTGGTAAGGGTAATTAAGCGATGAGTTGTTCGCAAAAAAATTTGTTGAGACGAGCACGCAATCACATCTCATTTTTATACGCGTTCAGGGACGCGTTGACGCGTTAGTAAAACGGGTATAATGGGTTTGTGCAAATGAATGTAACGGGCAGAAGGAGGGATCTCCGACCCCATAACGTATATATATTGTTGATCAGGACTACGAGCTGAGTTGACTTACCTACATGTGTCCGTCTGACCGTCTGTACAAACACGGCGACCTCGGAAACTACAAAAGCTAGAAAGCTGACCTTGGACTCAGCTAATTCGTATATATAATACACAGAGTAAATGTATCATTTTTTTTCTCGATAGCTTGCTTCATTTCATTAATATCGATAAAAATCGATTTCAACCTCTGGTTTTTTTTTGCCATATCTCGGAGACTACACGAGCTACAGGCAGCAAATTTAATGCATGTTTGTGCAAAACAGATTTTGATACCTCCGGATTCCTCGCCCCAATCGCTTCCAATATCGATAAAACCATAAAAACCGCGAATCAAATTATACAGACTTGCAAATTGGTTCATACATACATTTCAATACTCTATGTATGTATGAATGCAAATATGTTTAAATTTTATAAAGAACGATCACAGAGTTCAGGGTATCTCCTCAACGGGCTCCGATGATCCTCTCAAAAAAACATGAAAAAGTCTCACTGGCTTTTACAAGATGATTTTATGACTTTATTAGTCAGCGCAGGTCGCTTGCCTTAAAAGTAAGTTGCACATATTTGGCTCTTATGTGCTTGAGCTAGGTAAACCGCCTGTCCGAAAAGACACTCAGGTAAGTTACACCGGTAGCCTTCGGAATGCGTACTTTGTTTAGGACAAAGGGACGACAGGTTTGGTTGTCGAGACATAACATAAGTTAGAGAATTTGTATTCCTTTATTTGTATGCGCCCATCTGCTAGCAATTTCTCCACAGCTAATAGGTGCCAACATGGGCATCTGGAACAACTATGTATTGCAATGATATCAGCAAATTGCAAATCGGCTAATAATCTTTAGGTATATCCACCGTGTACAAGACGTATAGGATTGATTCTACAACTCTGCATTGAGGCAATCGTCCTTCGATTATGTGATTGTGTAAGAGCAGAATTACATATCACTGCCAAGATTGTGTTTTTCTGCAAATTCAAATTGATACCGTATTTTGTACCGAATTTTGATGTAGGGGCTAATGCGCAGTAGGTACAAGGTAGTAAGCTTATCATTGTCTGTCAATGACTTATGAATCATCACTATCATCGATTTCATACAAATTTTAAGGAAGTAGCTTCAAAATTTTTTTAGTTTAAGCACTCAGATTTCAATGGGCTCTCTATATATAGTGGATACTTAGTGTTTTGGGGCGAAAGCTGTGCAATATACTAATACAGAGCATTTTCTTCCTCCAGTTTGAGTGCCTTGGTCAGCTTGCGAGTAGCTACCTTCAGCCTGTACTTTCCTCGTGTGCTGGCGGGAAGAGAAACCCAGCATAGCCGCGTTTCGACTTGTCGTAAAAGGCAACCATGCTTGAATTCAGAAATTTGGAAGTAGCTTTTTATTAAGTTACGAACAGCCGACCAAAGCTGATGCTTTCCTAGTGCCATATACGACAATTTAGTACCACGGGAGATCAGGAGCCCACGGAACTTGTTCTTGGGAACATGTTTTGTCCTGATTTTTCCGTCCTCAATAGCGAAAAGAGTTTTAACTCGTCCTATTACTGAAAACAGGTACGCTTGTTGATTTTCCCACGTCATACAGGCCAATATATCTCCAGGATAGCCTAGGTATGCACCAGACTTAACAAGAATAGCCTGTCTTCCAGCCAGTTTGCATATTAAAGCGAAATCTACCTGGGATGCCATGGAATAAGTAATCAGCTTAGCAACCAGATCTAAGAATAGAGATGGAAGATTGCCTGAAAAAGTACTGCGTACTAGTGACGCAGCTTGTTAAATATGCATTCAACCCATCGAGATGGTATAACATAACATCAAAATTTTGGAATATATCAACAAAAAATCAGCAGACAAAGCATTGCCTAGGTCTATGTTGAATACACGTGGTGCAAAGCAGTTAAACAGCTCTAGGACTGAAACACGTAGCAGAAGGGACGAACACAGTTGGTTTGCTCGGAAACATGGTGAGCGTAATTTTTACGTGACGCAGCACCTTTCGGGCCACGGGTGCCTTAGAATTACGATGTAAAAACCTAAAGGACAATATGTTAAAGAAATCCGATAAATGCAAAGCATTCAGGACCTTCGCAGCGTCAACTATTATTGAGCTGCACAGACTTCAGTGGCAAAGATCAGTAATCACATAGATAGCGTGCGTAGCAATGCTTTGTACAGACAAAATGCACTATGTATCCATTCTTATACATTACTACAGCTCCTGAAGCTAAAAAAAATCTGCACTGCTTTTAATCCTTAAATTCTTATATTATATTATATATTTTGAAATAATTTCGGTATTTTGCAGTTTGTGTGGTGAGTGTGGACCAGCTAACTACATACTAAGTTTGGTGACTGTATCGCATAAATTGTGGGAGATATACATGTGTTATCAATCGGAGCTTTCAGGTATATAGGTTTCGTGATTATTGGGGGCAGGAAGGGGTATGACCAACAAATTTTTCTTGTGATATTTGGGGGAGCAATCCAGTAAAATATGGATTTGCGACTTTAGGTATTATCGGTTTGCCACGTCCCCAGTGGGCGCAGCAAAAAATCCTTAACACTTTATCGCTAGTTTCAATAACGGCGAAAAAAATTGCGTTTATACGGACAGACGGACGGACGGACAGCAAGACGGACATTGCACAAAACCAATATATTCTTTTCACTTCGTGAACGAGTATGAACACTGCCATCTGTTCGTGAACACTTTAACTTATGTCGATTAAGGCCGATTCGTGTGAATAATCGCAGGTATATGGCCTGATTAACACATTTATACTAAATTGGGGGAACATTGGGTTTGCGGAAATGGTATCTCAGCTACCTCGCCATCGATTTTAATGATAAATATCTCATCATCATCATCACATATGAAAGCAAATCTAACGGTACTTTATGAGTATTGAGAGTAAGAAATAACTATAATAATACTTAATTAATGAAAAAAAAAAAAAAAAAACAAAAATAAGAATTGCGCAACATCCCTCCTTACGTGGGCTCTACCCAATAACTCTTTAATTTCAGCTGCACAACACTTACCGACTGCACCAAACTACCATTTAATTTTTTTGTAATAAAATCCAATTTAACCATCGTAAAAAATAAATATTCAATATTTGAGCGATTACCGCGAACATATTGAAACAAATTTGGCTTAAGCTCTAATAGTTTAGGAGTTATGCTTAAAAACCCGATTTAAAAAGCGATAAATATCCATAATAAGAAAACGGAAACCCTAACGATCGTTTGAAATAAACTATATACTATATGGTATATACGAACCGATTAAGTCCAATATAAGCTTTCTATCTTTTGTAATCTCTGAAATCGACGCCTTCATACAGACAACCGGCCATGGGTAAATTGACTCGGCTAGTAATGCTGAGCATTTATATAGTTTTTAGGGTCGGAGATCCTTTCTGCCTGTTACATAAATTTGCACAAAGCCATTATAGCCTTTTTTACCCATTTTTGAAAAATATTATTTTTTTGGATGATACCAAACTCTGCATCTTTAGCATTCAATAAGTTAAGTTTATATGGAGAAAGAGAGGAGAGGCATTCGCAAAGGAAAATTGAATGAAAACAGTAGGAGGAATGGTTACAGGTTCAATTGAGGCAAATGGTGGTGGACAACTGACATATATTAATTTCGTAATGGATAAAATTCTAAATTTGCTGCAATGCGCTCAAAAGGTAGGCCTGGAATAGGGTTTTCATTCCTGCAAGATAATGACTGCAAACCTACGGCCCAATAAGTACAATTTTGGTTGCGTTACAATATCAAAAATCAGTTGCGAGCACCTTCCCAATCTTATGACCTGAATCCCATAGAACATATGTGAATCTTACCAGAGCGCTATATTGGATTAATATTAAATGATTGATGTCAAATGGTAATTTAGCTTTTGATAACCTTCCACTCGAACAATTTCAGTCCCTTATTCCCTTTTTGCCTTTTGTGAATTATTTTTGTATTTAGAACTGTTGTAAGTTTTAAACAATATTACATAAGCCACCCGCCACTTCAACCGTAGTTAAATTGCACTGCTTTATCAAATCGGACTTGGCAACGGACCAACGGTAAATGTAGCTGAATACGCGCTTTACATTAAAAATTCTTTTGTAAATTTGCATTCTCAAATAAGGTCGAAATATTCCAAAGTTGCTAAGCAACTGCCTGGAAATGTGATATAGCCCTTCCTTTCCTCCGGTATTGTTCCTGCACTGCTGTTCCAATGACACTTAGCGCAATCATCTACCGAGCTCCTTACAAGGGCAGAACCTTTTCACCACCCGATACCCTCGATTAAATTTCAGCCAGGCTGGATTTTGACTCGACCTTTAACCAATCTTATATTTACGCAAGTTCTTGTATTTGCTTTACTCGATTGGCTACAAATGTAGTTCATCACCTGGCGTATAATAAAAGCCAGTTAAGAACAATTGAATCGAACAAATGAATCTATAAAATATTTAGACTGCCTTACCTCTAGATGTAAGCAGCCACAAACCTTGGTCATAAATTTTGTCAATAGCACGGTACAACTCAAGTCGGGGCAACCATTTTACTTTTATTAAAGCGACCCTAGATTTAGCCGTTACTAAACCTATTGAAATTAAGTCAGTCATGTCTCGTATACGAACGTATATTGCTCTGTTAGACGCCAATATTTAAGTGCTTTATTAACTTCAGTTCCGTCCGATATTTACGCCCTTGCGCTGCGTTGGTCAATGACAGCTCTTCGTCCCATTCGTGTGTTTTTTAGTCGTAAATTTCTGTCTGTTCTGACAATACTAATCGATTTGTAACCCTGAAACGTACCTCGCCTAAAATTTGGGTCATTGCGTTGCCTATACCACTGAGTCGTATACCCGTGTCCACTATTTGCAATCTTAGAACTGACACTAAGCTAGCGGTCAATAAGTTGAGTTGACTGCGGCTGTTAAAATTCTTAAGTTGAAAATAATTTTATTAAAAATTTCTTGCTCTTCGGGCAACAATCTGAGAATTCACACTATCAACCACCACTTTTAACGGCTCCAAATCTGCATGTTTTTTTTTTAGATTGAATAGCCCGCGTATATGTTATAATTTAGGCATAACATCAACTTTAGAAACAGAACCAAGAAGAATTACCAATTTACCAACACTGACCTTGCCGTAAGTATCTCACAATCTTTAATCCTTTTTAGTACCATTTGCACCAAATTTATTACTTTTTTACTTTAGTTAAGTTAGTAAAAAGTCTTTAAACTTCAGAACATATAGTGCGCAAAACTAGATCAACAAGGCTGCGACTATATATGCAACTGTATATTTTAAACGTCGCTTACAAATTGCTGATCGCATATCACGACATACACACTTGCCTTTAATTTAAATCCAATTGTAATAGCCGCTAGAGGCAAGCAGGTTTTAAATTCCCTTTGCAACCTTATGCACAATTATAAATCTAACACTGTACACTGTACTGATGGCTTTAGTTAGAGCGAACCAAAACAAAGCGATAAGTATGCGTATCTTACATGGACCTATCTATGAATGCATGCTTATGCAGTGAGCGAAAAACTTAATAAAAGGGTTAATCACCTCACTTTTATGTAGATAAAAGTGTACGAAATTGCTCTCCAAATTTTTATGACATTCATGTCAAAAATTGAAGTTCACCTCTGAAAAAACACTAACAAAACATTTTAAAAACTTTTTTTAATACCATAGTAAAATTTATTTAATTAATTAATTAATTAATTAAATTAATAAAATGTATCAGATAATGTAGATTTGGTGAACAATACTTTGTAATAAATTAAACGTACAAATTGTGAACCTTATAAGTTATTTCCCCACGACGGGTATATCGGGATTACACAAAATGTTGATGTTATAACTCAACTCGGAACTTGGGCGTTACCGACTGTATTATACTCGTTCACGTTATTAAATAATGTTATTTTGAAAAAAATCGTTATTTTGCAATTTGTGTGGTGCTGGGGGTGAGGGAGAGTCGGGTGTGGTCGTCGCCGTGACCAGTTATCAAGCCACCAAATGTGGTAACTCTAGTTTAAAAACTGTGGGAGATATATGCATTTCCGACGAGGGTTTTTGGGGCCTTATAGTAAACGTGGCCGGGATATCAAGGTCAGCAGCGAAAATCGTATCAAATTTGGTGCGGCGGGTTGGGAGGGCATTGGCCGCTAATATTTCTACGAGAGCTTCCCAGTAATATATATCCCAGTATATATGACTGTAATTTAAAAACTGTGGGAGCTATAGATATTTCCGACTTTTTGGGAGGGGGCGCTGAGTTGAGTAATTGGGGGAGTATTAACATAGATTCAACATATGTTAAGTTAGTTGACGAAACCGAGAAATACATTGAGGAAAATTTTAAACGTATCAAGCAAATGAAAACCCCGAATAACAGAGTGTTGGAGAAAACTTTTAATCCCATCATAGAACCTTTACACTAGCTTGCCAGTGAGAGAAAAAAACAAGTGAGAACGCTGCAGTTGTTTTGAAAAATTTTGCTTTATTGTAATTTGTGTGATGCGGAGAGCGATTTGCCCACATTTTTGTACTGATGTTTAAAGGATTTGACCAGTTGTATACCCTCCAACTTTGGTATTTTTGGCTTAAATACTGTGCAATCTTTGGAGGAAGTCAGCAGCTATATATACATATATATCAAAATTGGTGCCTCTGGTTTTAAAACTGTACGAGATATAGATTTTCGCGGTTTGCGGAGGCGTGGCTGGGCATTTTTTTTACCGATCTTCAAAGGAGGTGACCAGTTATCTACCCACAAAATTTGTTGACAAAAGCTTTAAAACTGTTTGAGATATAGATATTCACGGTTTATGGGGGGCGGGTTGGTGAGCGAGGGGAAGTGGCCGCAAATATTTTTCTGTAACTTCTAACTTTTTCTGTAACTTCTTCTCAGTAATATATATCCAACATTTGGTGACTCTAGCTAAAAAAAAAAATGTGGGAGATATAGATATTTCCGATTTTTAGGGCGGGGGCACTGGGGGGACGTTATAGTAGGCGTGGCCGGGATATCAAGGATGCAATCTGTTCGAGAGGTCACCAGCTATCTACATAACAAATTTGGCTTTCGACTTTAGCTTTCAAATTGTGGACTTTATCGATTTGCGATTTTGGGTGTCATTGGTTTGCCACGCCCCCAGTGGACGCAGCACAACATCCTGAATACTTTATCTGACGTGGGTACACACGAGTATATATCCACGAACAGACTGACGAACGTACAGCAAGACGGACATTGTACAATACCAATGTACTCTTTTCACTTTATGAACGAGTATAAAAATTTACAAGCACCTTAGTTGCAAAACGTACCTTGGTAAAGCAGCGCCAGTTACTTTATGTAATTTAAAAAGGTCCACATACTGCGGTAGTTGAACTGATTGTGCCAACCAGTCGGTTGTTTGTTCAATCGTCCAATTATGTACTTCTGAACGCAACCAGGCGTCCCATAGCTCTTTCACCGAAATATGCATGTCATCATTGAAATGAAATGCCTTCTGGCGTTTTTCATAACCGGAGTCGTACTTCAGTTCCTCACGTAGAAACTATTATAAAAAAAAGATGCAGATAATCTCATTATTTATTCATTAATGATTTAATTACATCATCCGATTCGCTCAAGTCAATATTTCCATTATCGTCATCATCTAATTGACGATGCAAGCTGGCGATAGCCTCCATGCCAAGCCGATCCTGCACGTTTTCGTTTTCACAATCGAAAGCATCTGCATTACAGGTGGCATCGGGTGAGTTGCCTAATGCACCTGTAATAAATGGTATTCACAGCATCAATAAATATTAATATGTTTAGCGCTTAAAGACTGCGTTCAAATTTGCATCTTGCATTTTTCTTGTTTGACATACAATTTTTGGATTGGATTTGGAAAATTATAACACTTCACATTATGTCACATTACTTAACATTATTACGTTTAAACTGAGCTAAAGTTGGAAAAATTGCTTATACTGCTTATCTCTAGATTCCTTAGATTTAAGGCTTCATTAAAATGGATAAGCTTAAAAACGACTAAAATTTATAGCATAACTAGGCTGTAGACAAAAAAGGCTACATACATTATGTTAGTAGGGTATGTGTCCTTTATTTACTACATAAATTTGCATTTAATTTTAATGGAGACAATGTATAAAAAACGGCCCCTAAAAACGTCAGAAGTCTTTATTTGGGAGAACCCGACGTGTATCATATACACGAACTTAAACAACCAAACTTTAACTTTAGGTAAAGGGTGCAAGTTATGGATAATTTAAAATAAACTTTATTTGCTTGTGCCATGAGCGGCTCTTAATCCAAAGTATAGTTGACATACAGCGAGATGTACGCATTTATGCTAACGGACAGACAGATGGACACCTGTGCCCATTAAATATTTTATATTGAAGTTATGCAGAGAAATGAATGTGCTACATAGTTATTGATATCTACTAGCCAGACGGGTAGCTTTTTCCATTGTGCGTTGCTTACAAGGTTTTAATTGAATCACTCTCGAAACTAAAAGCAGGACCGCAACACCTTTATGAGGATCCTCGCCTCTCTACATATGTGTTATCGGTGTACCGATTTTTAAAGGAAACGACCATTTATCTACCATCAGAATTTGGTGACTAGCTTTAAAATTGGCGGCGAGATATGCATTTTTACGGTTTGCGGGGGCGTGGAGGGGGCGTGACCCAGAACATTTTTTACAGATATTTAAATGGGGTGAATAATGGTCCTCTATGTATGGCTATAGCTCTAAAATTGGGGAAGATTTTGTCTTTCGCGATTCGTGGGACGGCGCGCCTGGGGCCGTCTAGTGGGCGTGGGCGGGATATCGATTTCGCAATTTTTGGGGGGTTGCAGCTGACTACATATCAAATGTGGTGACTAGCTAGTTTTCAAATTGTGAAATATACACCTTTTATCGATTTTTGATTTTATGTGTTATTGGTTTGCCACGCCCCCAGTGGGCGCAACCAAGCACGCTGTCACTTAAAGAAGCATTAGTGCCCATAGAGTTCCAGCCATGCTATATAGTAATTGACATTAAAAAGAGCAACTCCGAATATTATCATTGAACTGTCAAGATGAGCGGTTAGGCAAATCTGTTGGCTTTTCAATGTAATCACAATCGGCTACTTCCTAAAACAATGGAAGAAATCGATTACAGTGATTATTTCTAAACCAGGAAAAGAAAAAAGCATTCATCGTCATACAGATCGATTAGTTTACTACCAACGACAATACAAATACTAAAATGAGACACATGCATACATTCGTGTAGCTTTTCATTCCTTAAACAACCAGTAGTTTTCGTTCTTAAAAATAATTGTTTGTATTAGTCAAAGTATGTTAACAGCGTTCGAATAAGGTGGGGGCTATTTCTGTCTGACTTAGTCTTTTACGGTTGCCTATAAATCAGTGGCAGCATGATATTACAGATTTGTTCGAATTGATACCACCGACAATGAATATTTAATAGGAATAGAGCCATAGAGTACTAAAGAACAGAGAGGAGAAATATGGATCACGAGCTTTTGCTTAAAATGGTTGACGGGAACGATGCGGTTGCAAACACAATATATAAACACAATTTACAATTGTCTATGCGCCCATCTTCTAAACATTTTATTTTACATCCCGATTGTCTTTCTGTTTTAGTTATAAAGTCTTTAAGCGTCGTCAACTGGTCCGTTTTTTCTATAAAAAATATATCCATATATATCGCGTATGATCGTCAATACATGTTATTATATATTTCGCTCCTGATTTTGATGCAACACGCATAGGTCCGTATATATCAATTTTAGATTCCTTGTAGTGTATATACCTTCATACTATTCAAATGATTTTCTTATAATTTTACAAGTTGCGTACGTCATACACCTGATGTCTTTGTTATCGCACATTTTCATTCTTCGTACTAAGCATTTATTAAACAGTTCACACAAATCTCTCAAACTTAAATGTCAAAATTTAAATGCCATAGTTCGCATTTAACAATCTTTGTGTTTTTTAGGCTACATTTTTCCGATTATCTTCTACAAATACACTTGCTTAATTATATATAAATTTTACCGAGTGTCCATAACTTATAATATTTTCAACTGATAAAATATTATTGTTCAAATCTGGTACAAAAAATGTGTCACGTAGCAAAAATGTAATTTTAATCTTACGTTACCTACGTCTTCTGCTTTAACTTTGTCACCTGATGCCAACATAATCCTTTCATTGCTCTCTTTAAATTTTTCGAAGAACGCTCTCTTTCTCTCTCTCTCTCTACACATGTAAGAAGAAGAAGCATCGGTATCAGAAATCCATTGATACTCTCTTATACCTTTTTTTTCGACTGTGTGCGCTCATCGCTGAGCTTATTTCGTGCATTTCGCCCTTACATTGCGATTTGATATGTCCACGCTTCCCGCGTATCCACTCATTATTTCCTTATTTATGCATACCTGAATAACTTTTACGGAATTCTTTGGTTCCCTTTGCTGATTATATTTAATCTGTTCCATTCGCGTTTCTGTGCTTTTTATCGTCTTTCCTAACTTCCTCTTTCAATATTTTGACGTTCAATTGACTTAGAGTGGCAACTGATCTCTACATTCCATTGCTACAACAAAGTTATCCACTTCGTCGGGCAAACTCCATAGCAATAAAATTTAAAGTAAATCATCTTTAACTTTGACATCTACTTCATTCAAGTTTTCCGCAATACTGATCAATCTTTTGAAGTAACACCTTTGCAAAGTAGATTTCATGTTCTTATATGAATCAACTCACTTGGCTTAACGCACATAATTATTGTAGGTAATTCCTTTTGTTCATACCTTATCCACAGCGCTTCTTCAGCTGTACCTGTTATCGATTCTGGAGGTATTTCTAGTTATTTTCCGTAATCCAATTTTATCAACAAGCTTTTCATCTGAAGGGACCAACTTTCGTAGTTGTCTTCTCCAAATTTCTCGATATTCATTATTCCGTTTGACATTATTTACGATTAATATACTCGATGAGAAATGACTGTAGAAATGCGTATTCTAAGCTTCCAACCCCAAACCATAAGACCACCGCATTGTTTTACAGTACTTATTGTGCTTTTGGGGTTAAATGCCTGTCCATGTTCTCTCCATACGCGGACCCGCCTAACCAAGCCAAAAATATTATATTTTAACTAATCTGAGAAGATCATTTTATGCCAAAAGTCAATTGGCTTGTCCATATACGTTTCATCGAACTCTAAACGCTTGTAATCTGTACTGCGCTAGTAAATGGTTCTTTATCCACCAAATGCTTTATTTTGCGCTTGTTGCGATCTGAAAGTGCAGATGGTCGATCCGATCTGATTTCGGCTATTTCTGCATATGTCTTTTGCTACGTTGTATGGATATGTACAAGATCCACCCACATTTTTTTAGTGTTAACTCCTAACGCGTCATTTTTACTATGAAGTTTTCATATTTCAACCAGCTTAAGCAATGCACACCAATTATGATGCATTCCTTGCATGCATGTTTCCCCGTTACTTTTAAGAAGAACGTTGGCGCCAAACAGTAAAGAATGTCACGAGTACGGTTAATTTTGTTGACGCAGTTATATGAGGTTTTTCATAATATTTTAAAATTATATAACACTAAAATTAAATTTTACTATATTTAAAGCTGTTTTGTAAATCATAAATTTTTTGTAAGCCTTCATCAAAACTTTTTTTTTATACAAGTTTAACAAAGTTACAGCCTGTTTCATGAAAATGCATAAGATATAGTTGTAGCCTTACGTAAACATTGGTCAGTAGCCACAGTTCTGGTGTGCGTAAGAAGATGCCTTGCACGGTCAGCACTTTTGGGCAAACACGACGACAGCAATCTAGCCGCTCAGACCGCCGCTCTGCCAGCTTCTCTACCACAACTTTTTAGGGTTCATGATAGATCAATCTTCAAAAGAGCGATTTACGAAAGGGGTAAAGTGTATAACTATGCATATATACATATATAAATACAAATATATGCAGTTGAATACCACGTCTACGAGTGGGTGGAGAGGACTTCACTTCGTTGTTTAACATAAACATGTAAGCATAATACGGTAATATATTGTATGTAAATGTATAATTTAACAGCTTAATGTAGATAAATATATGTATAATAATAAATACATAGGTATGTAATAATTTAATTATTGCGCCATGAAGTACACTAAATTTATAATGACTATCACCGATTGTGCACGACATTATTTGCTTATTTCGAAATCGTAGGTATTATTAAATACATATTAAATATTTATCTTCAAATAATATCGATACAAAAAAGCCTGTGGTATCGTGCGGCCACCGGTTTATCGGCAGCTTTAATTTGCCTATATTTAAGAAACTACGCAATAATACGCCGCTGGAAATGAAATCCTCGTAAAAACAAAGTAAGATAGATATAACCCCCACCTTATTTACGTACGGTGACTAAAACGAAACATATTATTCTGTATATGTTTATTATATTATTTATACTAAAAACTAAAAAAAAACATAAAAAAATTTAAAAATCCAAAAAAAATCTGTATGTTACAATTGGTTTACATGATTAAAATTCTACCAACAATACCTCAGCAACAAAACATAAGTTCACAAAATTTAAATTAGGGTATTGAGGTCGGTAATAATATTTCTTGATCGGCGCAATAAAACTAAAAATTCGTTTTCAGCTAACTCCATACAATGCTTAATGACAAAACATACAGTGGATAACATTAATACTTGGTTTTTAATTTTTTTTTTTTATTAAAACGCGAGTAAAATGCATAAAACTAAAATACAAATTTAAAAAATAGTATATTAAAGCTTGTTAAATTACATTTTCACAGGTACATATATATTGGAATTTTATTTTAAATTAAAGAAGAAAAAATCATAAACAAAAAATCCCAAAATTTGCGTTAATTTAATATGGATGATATTGGCGTTTTGTGCACAAGTTGGTCCAACTCACTCCAAAAATGCTCTATGGGATTAAGATCAGGCGAGTGGGGGACGTTTCCAAGACTTTTGGGCAGCTATAAAGCAACTAGAATTTGACTTTATAGGCCTTATGCTTCGGGTCATTGTCCTGACACAACTTGAAGGTAAAGGCAATACCTATTTTCTCGGCTGACTGCTAAAAATTTTTCTTCAAAATGTTCATCAATAAACACGAGATTTTTGTGGAATTAGAGCCACAAATCATAACACTACCTCCGCAGTGTTTTACGGTTGGTTTTAAATGTTCATTCTGCAGCTCAGTATTTGGATACCGCAAAACCAAAGACAACATACACACTAAGATGAGTAACGCGCATACATTTAAACGTGCGCAAAAATTTCTGGTGTGGCTTTTCAAGTGGCTTTTCGCTCTTCAAACGCCACACCAGCCGAGTGGCTTTTCGAGAGCGAAAAGCCACACGATTCAATGCCGAAGTCCATAGAGTAATAAAGAACAAATAGGAGAAGTGTGAGGGGAGGGGGGGTACAGGGTTAAGCAAGGCGCAGGTAGCTAGAAATTTTGCCTGCCGGAGTAGCATAGTAAAAAGGGAAATGGTCCATAATTCGACGCATCGACGTGACGTCACATCAGCTTATGCACACTCGCAACGAAACCTAAGATGTGACGTCGCGTATTGAAAATATATGCAACCTTTAGATCTTCATGCATATTATGGGTTGCGGACACGCATACTTATGCATTGGCATGACAATGTGTGTATTGTTTTGGTGCATCGAGGCAAAAATACCCTCATTTATACTCTTCATATATAAAATGTTTATATAAAACATATTTAAAGTATTAGTTTAATTGAAACTCAGTATATATGCAGCAAACATTTTGCTTCATACTGATAAACAATTACATATAACAAAGTTTTGAAGTAAAATGTAAAAAGCACTAAAAAAGTAAACATAGCCTATTCAGGGAAAGGGTGTACTCGCGGCTGGAAAATCAAAAGTTATTAAAATTGGCCGGCCTTCTGAAATTGAAACCAAGACCAAACATAAATGCTCTCACGACCCTTAGCATGCCAAGCTGAGAGTGGATTCTATTTTTAGAATTTTACGCTCTTTAAATTGTGAGAGCGCAAGTGCATCGATATCGTTTCGTTCTCAATTTTGCAAAATATCAAGCTGCCTTGTAGGACTTCGGTGTACTGCGTTACTCATCTTAGTGTTTATATTGTCTTTGGCAAAACTATAGTCTTTCCGTCACTGCCAAAAATGTTGAACTTACTCTTGTCCACGAAAAACACGGCAATTAACTTTGTTTTACCAGGATATATACAATGACACTATTCCACTTAAGTAACTCTTCTGGTTAGAAGGCGCTGGTGTATTGTAAGCAGCCACCTTTCTGTGATCGAATTGGCCAGAGCCAGGTGAAAATACCAAACAAAATATAATAATTTTCTTAATTCAAAAAGTTAAGTTTTGTTACCAAGTTGTTGCATTTGACTATTGCGCCCAAACAATTATCGGCACCAACGCGACCCTAGGGGAAATTGATCGACGAAAGCGGCCCTGATCATCGCATACTGCAAGGGCAAAACAGTTGGCAGGGCCTTTCCTAAGGTGACCATATGACCCAGAGAGAGGGAAAGAGATAACAAAGTAGAGAGAGGCTCACCACGTTTTTTTGGCGGGAAGGCCAATGACCGCGGTGGGCAGCTTTAAAACTAGCCAGCTGAGCGACAAGTGCACAAGTGCACCAGTAAACAAGCGCCCCAGGCGGAGGTTATTTCTACCCTTTTTTTTTTGTCTCTTTCCTTCTGGAATTTCATTTCGTCTTTTTGTGACTGTGTGTCGGCGTGACCAACGGCAGGTCTCGCCGCAATTATTCTTCCGTCCGAAAAAGAAACAAAACAAAATTACATCCAAGACTGGCCGCAACACATGTACCAGCTGCACCGGAAAATTTCATCTTCTCGCCTTCCTCTTAGAAGCTCGCTGAGTGAGAGGCACGGCACCCGGAGGCAAGAAGCACACTTCAGAGCCCCCAAATAAATATCCGAGTGAGTTCGTTGCGGCTAAATCAGGCCCGGCCGCCGCCCGTCGCCACGGGTTATTCAAAGGCCTGTGTCCAGTCTCCCACGGCCGACTCCGTGGCCTATACCAAACCCAAAATATATAAGAAAACGATTATCGCCAACTAGGCGAGGCTCCAAAAATCGCCGTCAAACAGGCCGTGCGAATGCAGCCAAAAGAAAAAAAAATAAATACCGCTGTTATTTGTTTGTCTTAGGTTTAAGCATATCACATTTACATATTCTTATGTATGTCATTTAGTCGATTAATTTTTGTTTATATTTAGTCGATTAATTTTTGTTTGTATTTAGAATTTAATTTACGCTTACGATTTATATCCGGACCTCGGATTTTTGCCAAGTTAACTGCTGTTTTTTTTTTGTTTGTTTTTTTTTTTATCTTTTTCTCGCCCGAGTGCATGGTAGAAATACCCTCACAATCCCAACTGTCCCCCCTCTATTTTTCATACCTTTGTTAGAGGTCTGCTAGGGTAGGATAGGGAGCGCGGTCACACGAGGTGGCGTGTGGTGTCTCTGCAAACACCTGAAACTTTTTAAGGGCATTTAATTATTATAATTTTTTTTTTTTTAACGTCATTTCTGAAGCGTCCATTTGGCAAACATCGACCTCCGTTTGATTTAAAGTCGCGATTCCTTTTTTGAATTTCATGCGACTGTTAAAAATGAGTACCGCCATTAAGTGGCCATTGTCCAAATATACATAAAATTATTATATTGAATAAGAATGTTATCAATTAAAATCTGTTAGAGAATAAAGTAAGGATGCTAACTTGGGATCGTCAGCGCAGCTGACGATTAAGCCAGTTGACCTCAAATAAATTAGTTTGTATAATGAAGAGTTTCTGTGTTGACCGCAACGAGTTGGTATATGGCGTAGGTTGGAATGACGGCTGATTCTGGCAAACGGTGATTCCCCCTTACAATATATGATTGTGTTAGTGTTCGAGATATTGTAATGCTCTTGATCGTTACCTGTTGCCTACTATCTATGTATTATCTATTATTTTCTATCTATTGCTTATGATCTATAAGTTATCTTTGAAATTGGGCAAAGATACATTATTCAAATTACCTAGTTAAATTTAGAGTTGGTAGAACTACTTATAGCCATGACGGGAAGGGAAAATTCGGGGGCCGACGCCGGCAATTCATATCCGCTGCGCTCGCGGGCAAACAGTGCAGCACGAGAAGACTCGTGGAAAGAAGGAGGGGCACGAGCAGTGAGGGGCGTAAACCTAGCGAGGACGCCAGTAAGGCCATCGGCACCGCTGCCAGGCGACTTGAATCCGGCAGTCATGGAGGACAGAGCCTCGAGTAGCAATAGAATCCGATATAGCGTCCGCCATTGCCTTCTTCCAAGCCCATGAGACTTATCGACAGTCAACCGAAGCGGGTATTGACTTAGTCAGGCCCACCCAAACTGCTAGCCGCAATCTGTTCACGCAAGAAGTAGCTAATGACGGCGTTGGGCCGACTCAGCCGCCTGAACCGCCGCGTCAGGGCGCCGTGCCAAAGAAACGCACAGGCACCATTGCAGCTCCTAAGCTACCGCCGAAGCCAGAAAGGTCAAACACCTCAAGTGGTTTCAGTGGAGACCCAGCGTGGAATTGGCGCAATACTGGGGCGGACGAGGGGCGACGGAAAAACAGACGGAGCGGGGACTTTAGGCAGGCGACGAATCAAGGGGAGTATGGGGACGATCACGGCTACGGAAATCACAGGCGGCCGACCCTTAGGCCACCACCAGGTCCACCTTGGCCCAAGATCGAAAAGTGGGAGGTGTCTTTCGACGGGTCGAATGACCGCTGATCGGTGAAAGATTTCGTTTTTAAGCTGGAGTATCTCCAAGGGCAATTCCAATGCCCTTGGGACAAAGTCTTACGAAACTTCCACGTGTTAGTAACCGGGCGGGCCAGAGATTGGTACTGGCTTCATATAAGGCAACGTCCGATTACGTCTTGGACCGATCTTCGCAGGGCTCTGTTAGCCAGGTTTAGAGGTAGCTGGGACGATGTGGATCGAATGCAGGATTTGAGACAGCGCCAACATATCCCTGGAGAGTCGGTAAACGACTTCATCCAGGCCATGACAACGATGGCATCACGCTTAGAAGCTCCGCTACCCGAATCGAGGCTAATAAAACTAATAAAAAAGAGCTTGAGGGAATCAAAAGGGCGCTTCATATACGCTATGGACGTGTACTCAGTGGACCACCTGCGAGAGGAGTGCAACGATGTCGAGGCGAACTTGGTCTGCGTAGTACTCGAATAGCGTACGGCGCACACCAGAAATACGAAGGACAGGGCAGGCCAAACGTCAGCTCACTGGAAGGTGACCCCCTAGATGGACAGAGAGTACAGCCAGAGATAGAGGAGATTAGGGCGAAGACGGCCAGCCTGAGACCAGGACACGACTGGCGAGACTGCCTCAACGAGCAGCGAAAGATATTTTGCTACCGCTGTGGCAAGCCGGACACTTTCGCGCCAAAATGCCCGGACTGCACGGGAAACGGCAGGGTGACCGTGACCAGAGTGGGAGAGGCACGTTCACGAATGGGTCCCGCGAAGCAGTAGAAGTAAAACCCAAGACGTACTTTCATATAGGTTGCATGCCGACCAGAAACATAAGCTACCTACCCTATGAAGAGAGGACAAGGGCAAAGACAATATAAATACTAAGATGAGTAACGCAGTACACCGAAATGCTACAAGGCAGCTTGATATTTTGCAAAATTGAGAACGAAAACGAAATCGGTGCACTTGCGCTCTCAGAATTTTCGTGCGCGAGTACACCCTTTCTCTGAATAGGATATGTTTACTTTTTCAGTGCTCTTAACATTTTATTCCAAAACTACTACAAAATATTTGCTAAATCAGTATGAAGCAAAACGTTTGCTGCATATATACTGAGTTTCAATTAAACCATTAATTTAAAAATGTTGTATATAAACATTTTATATATGAAGAGTATAAATAAGGGTATTTTTGCCTCGATGCACCAAAATAATACACACATTGTCGTGCCAATGCATAAGTATGCGTGTCCGCAACCCATAATATGCATGAAAATCTAAAGGTTGCATATTTTTTCAATTCGCGACGTCACATCTTAGGTTTCTATTCAAAAGTGAATTTTTGGCCTGCCGAACAGAAGCTGATGTGACGTCACGTCGATGCGCCGAATTATGGACCAGTTCCCTTTTTACTATGCTACTCAAGGCAGGGAAAATTTCTAGCTACCTGCCCCTCGCTACACCCTTTACCCTTCCCCCCTCCTCTTCGTTCTTTATTACTCTATGGATTCCGGCATTGAATCGTGTGGCATTGAATCGCTCTCGAAAAGCCACTCGGCTGGTGTGGCGTTTGAAGAGCGAAAAGCCACTTGAAAAGCCACACCAGAAATGTTTGCTTACGTTCAAATGTATGCGCGTTACTCATCTTAGTATTTATATTGTCTTTGACAAGGGCGTATAGGTTAGCTAGGAATAAAATTTTCGAAGCGCGACAGCTGGATGAGATGCGTTTGGTCACTCGCAAAAACAAAAAGGCACGCGAGCGATTCATGAGGCGACGCTTGGTGCGAAGGAGAGTAGTCGAGGCCGTCGGAAGAGGCGAAAAATCCGGGTCGAGAGTGTTTACCGATGTCAGCATTAAAGGCAAAAATATTGCTGGATTGTTGGACACAGGCTCCTCGGTTAGCCTCTTGGGGCGCGGCTCTCGCGAGTTTCTATCAGAAATCGAATTACCGATGGAACGCTATGTATCAAGGGTGCGCACAGCTTCGGGTGAGGACCGATCCATTATAGGCCGAGCTCGGGTAAAATTTGCATATAAGCATGTTGAAAAAGACATGACGTTCTATATTTGTCCGTACCTAGAACAGCAGGCTTATTTGGGAATCGATTTCTGGCGCGTTTTCGAATTAGCCCCTGACGTCGTAGGCCCAGCGTAGTCGATAAAATAGCGCACTTCACGGAAGACAAAGGACCGGTAATAGAGGCGGAGGGCTGGGACTTGGGAAAGGAACAGATAAGTCAGTTGGAGGCGGTGAAGGACGAATTTTTAGCCTTTGAGAAGATAGGACTAGGGAAAACGACAGTAGAGGTGCATAAGATCGAGCTGATCGAAGGGACGGTACCGGTGAAGGACCGCCACTATCCGCTATCTCCCGCGATGCAAGAAGTAGTCTGAGGCGAGGTAGACAAGATGTTGGCCTTGGAAGTCATCGGAGTCAGTGATAGTCCGTGGAGTAACCGCACTACAATTGTGCGAAGGCCGGATAATAATCGATTCTGCTTGGATGCTCGCAAGCTCAACGCGGTTACCGTCAAAGACGCCTATTCGCTCCCTTGCATTGAGGGTATACTGTCGCGGATCGATCAGACAGTCTACATTTCCAGTGTTGACCTTAAGTTCGCGTTCTGGCAAATTGAACTAGAGGAAGGTAGCAAAGCGTAAACGGCCTTTACTGTGCCAGGGCGACCGCTCTTTCAATTTGCCATGATGCCTTTCGGGCTGTGTAACGCAGCTCAGAGACTGTGCCGCCTTATGGACAAAATAATCCCTACACAGCTTAGATCCAATGTGTTTGTATATCTGGACGATCTTCTGATCATCGCACCAGATTTTGAGACGCATTTAAGGTATTTGACACTGGTGGCGCAGAGTCTGCGGGAGGCAAACTTGACGATCGGGCTAAAAAAAATCCAAGTTCTGCTTCAAGAGTCTCAACTATCTCGGGTTTATAATAGGCGGCGGAAGCTTACGTACGGACCCTGACCGCGTAGCAGCGATTCAACGAATCCCAGAACCCCGATTGGTCAAAGAGGTGCCTAGTTTTTTGGGGACCGCCGGATGGTACCGCAGGTTCATTAGAAACTTTGCTGAAATAGTGGCGCCGTTGACAGAAACTTTGAAATGCAAAACGAGAGGGAAGTTCAAGCTGAGCGAAGAGGCGGCCGAAGCAGTGCGAGCATTGAAAGAGGCGCTGACGTCTGCTCCCGTACTGGTTCACAACGACGTTTCGCGTCGCTTTTCATACAATGCGATGCATCCCACTTCGAAGTAGGGGCTGTCCTCTTTTAAATAGACGCCGAGGGCAATGAAAGGCCGATAGCGTTCTTCTCCGCCACGATGGACAAACACCAAGTTAACTACTCGGTGACGGCGAAAGACTGCCTCGCCGCAGTGCTAGCCGTCCAGAAATTCAGGCCGTACATCGAAATGATGCCATTCACGGTAATCACAGACCACGCCAGTCTCAAATGGCTCATGGCATTACGAGACCTGGACGGCGCCTAGCGAGATGGTCCTTGCGCCTACAACATTTCGACTTTCAGATCGAGCACAGAAAGGGAGCGGACAACGTCGTCGCTGACACCTTGTCACGCAGCGTGGCCGAAATCTCGCTGGAACACTGGTAGGGATACAGACGGTGTCGTTTGAGGCTGCAGAGTACGAAGAGTTGGTGCAAGAGGCAACCAAGAATCGGGATCGTTTGCCAGACCTCCAGGTACAAGACGGACTCCTGTACAAACGGATGGGGTTTGAGAGGCTAGAGGACGAAATTGAGGGTACGGCATGGAAGTTGTGGGTGCCACAGTCGCTATGCACGACGCTGATCGAGCAGGCCCATGTAGACGCGAAGGCATCTCATGGAGGCGCAGCAAAAACGCTCCTTTTGCTACGAAGGCAGTTCTGCTGGCCCAACATGGCGGTTCACGTGCGCGATGCGGGGTTTGTAAGGAAACCAAGGCGCCGAACAACCGGATGCAGGTCGCTATAGGGCACGAGGTAAAGACGGGACGGCCATTCCAAAAAATCTACATCGATTTTCTGGGAAAGTATCCGCGGTCGAAGAGGGGTCATGCGTGGATATTCGTAGTCGTCGACCACTTATCAAAGTTTACCTTTCTGAAGGCCATGAGAGACGCCATGGCAGAGAACGTTGTCAAATTCCTCGTACACGAAGTGTTTTTCAAATTCGGCGTCCCCGAGACGATTTATTCAGACAGCGGCCGGCAATTTGTCTCGAAAAAGTTTAAGAACATGATCGACGCCTATGGAATATCTCACATAAAGACGGCAGTTTATTCCCCCCAGAGCAACGCAGCGGACCGTGTTAATCGCACCGTGTTAGCGGCGATTCGATCCTACTTAGAGCAAGACCACCGGGAGTGGGATGCCTATCTGCCGGAGATAGAAGTCGCAATCCGCAATGCTGTCCATAGCGCAACTTGGGTAACACCGTTCTTTGTTGTCTTTGTGCAGCACATGTACCTAAATGGAGCCAGTTATACACTAGAGCGGAAATTGCGGTCACGGGGCGAACACGCGATCTCCGATCTGGGGGCGCAGGACAAAATCCGGTTGGTGCATGAACAAGTAAAGCAATGCCTGCACAAAGCGTTTGAACGTAGCAGACAACACTACGACAAGCGGGCGCGC
Source organism: Drosophila paramelanica (assembly GCA_035043915.1). NCBI lineage: Eukaryota > Metazoa > Arthropoda > Insecta > Diptera > Drosophilidae > Drosophila > Drosophila paramelanica. The sequence continues at coordinate 93,383 of JAWNMO010000311.1, read as the reverse complement.
AACTTTCACGCGGTACCAGGACAAAAGGTTTATAGGCGAAACTTCGCGCTGAGTGACTTTAGCAAAGCCTTCAACGCCAAATTTGCCGGGAGATTCCGAAAGTGTCGCATAGTCCGAGCCTTGGGAAACAACGCCTACGAGGTGGAAGACGAGAGCGGACGAGCACTGGGTGTAGTGCACGCGAAAGACCTTAGGGTGTAGCAGGACGACATGGGTGTGGCCTACGTTGGGCGTTCCGCAGAGGTAGGCAACCGGTCAAAAGGAACCAGCAAATGCGCACGGCAATTAGGTCGTTCAGGCCGACGCCTAACTCCAAATCGCCGTGTGGTGTTGCATTTGAAAATCGCGCCCAAACAATTATCGGCACCAACGCGACCCTAGGGGAAATTGATCGACGAAAGCGGCCCTGATCATCGCATACTGCAAGGGCAAAACAGTTGGCAGGGCCTTTCCTAAGGTGACCATATGACCCAGAGAGAGGGAAAGAGAGGATAAAGTAGAGAGAGGCACATCACGTTTTTTTTTGGCGGGAAGGTGGGCAGCTTGAAAACTAGCCAGCTGAGCGGCAAGTGCACAAGTTCAACAGTGAACAAAAGCGCCAAGCGGAGGTTATTTGTAACCTGTTTTTTGTCTCTTTCTTTCTGGAATTTCATTTCGTCTTTTTGTGACTGTGTGTCGGCGTAAGTTTTTGTTAAAATCAAAGAGACTGTGACTAATTGTGTTATTTCGAACAGGACCAACGGCAGGTCACGCCGCAATTATCTTCCGTCCGAAAAAGAAACAAAAAAAAAAGTTACATCCAAGACTGGCCGCAACACATGTACCAGCTGCACCGGAAAATTTCATCTTTTCGCCTTCCTCTTAGAAGCTCGCTGAGTGAGAGGCACGGCACCCGGAGGCAAGAAGCACACTTCTCGGAACCCCAAAAAAAAAAAAAATATCCGAGTGAGTTTGTTCCGGCTAAATCAGGCCCGGCCGCCGCCCGTCGCCACGGGTTATTCAAAGGCCTGTGTCGAGTCTCCCACGGCCGACTCCGTGGCCTATACCAAACCCAAAATATATAAGAAAACGATTATCGCCAACTAGGCGAGGCTCCAAAAATCGCCGTCAAACAGGCCGTGCGAATGCAGCCAAAAGAAAAAAAAATAAATACCGCTGTTATTTGTTTGTCTTAGGTTTAAGTATATCACATTTATATATTCTTATGTATGTCATTTAGTCGATTAATTTTTGTTTGTATTTAGAATTTAATTTACGCTTATGATTTATATCCGGACCTCGGATTTTTGCCAAGTTAACTGCTGTTTTTCTTTTATCTGTTTCTGGCCCGAGTGCATGGTAGAAATTCCCTCACAATCCCAACTGTCCCCCCTCTATTTTTCATACCTTTGTTAGAGCTCTGCTAGGGTAGGATAGGGAGCGCGGTCACACGAGGTGGCGTGTGGTGTCTCTGCAAACACCTGAAACTTTTTAAGGGCATTTAATTATTATAATTTTTTTTTTTTTTAACGTCATTTCTGAAGCGTCCATTTGGCAAACATCGACCTCCGTTTGATTTAAAGTCGCGATTCCTTTTTTTAATTTCATGAGACCGTTACAAATGAGTACCGCCATTTGTGGCCATTGTCGACTTATACATAAAATTATTATATTGAATAAGAATGTTATTAATTAAAATCTGTTCGAGAGTAAAGTAAGGATGTCTTGTGAGTAAATGTAAGGGAGGGGGGACCTCCTATTCTTATTCATTGCCGAAGCCATGGATTAAATTAGCCGCCAATGCCAATTTTTGGGCGATGGGCAACAAATATTTAAATCTGCCCATTGCAGGAAGGGCGGGTACGTCGTGGCCGATAACACCAGGCCTGCCAACTTGCTCGGTCAATTGCCTATGTATTGTATGTACTTGTGAGTGTAGGCTGTTTGTGTAGGGAATTTTTTTTGTACCGTCTAAGGGCAGGTTCGTGGTTACCCACCCCTGGGTAACTGAGCTAGCCGTGGTTGCCCACCAAATCCAAACAGACTTGTTACAAAGTGTAATCTGGTCTCTTCCAGAAAGTGAAAACGATATGTTGATTAATCTTATTCCGATAAGGTTGCCGCCAATAATGCTGGAAATGTTGCCCGCATTAACTATGGCTGCTGCACGTAATGTTGCTACGTTCAGCCAATGTGCTGGCAAAATCAATGCTGATTATGCTGCCAATGGTTTAAATGCTCATGTCTCCAATGTTGCTGCTGCATTCAAAGTTGTTGATACTAATGCTATTGCCCGTGCCGATATCAATGGCAGCTTTTATGCACAGAACGTCATTCAACCTTCTCCGTATATTTCTCTGCTCACAATAAGTTTTTCTGCAGAAGATTCAGATGCCATTTTTGTCAAAAGCAAATTTATACCTGAACAAAATAATGTAACTAAATTTTCTTTTAAGCAAAAGTGTGAGATCACTTTATATAAAATTTCGTTGTCCGAACGTCTCATGGATAGTGTCTGAACCTTCATTTTGACCCCAGCATACTATTTTGCATGAGTTACAATATATATCGCCCAATCCTCAATCTAATCGTCCTCCTAAAACACTTAGTCCTGTTAGTCAGTGTACTAAAAAACAAAATATTTCTTACTTGGTAAAATAAGCTAACTTTATATTACTGGTGCAGCTGGAAGCCAATATAATTGTTTTTACTGAAACATAACTCAGTCACAAAGTAATAGCTGTAAAATATTTGTTGACAAATTTGTAACATATAGATTGGATCGTCCTGCTTCTCGCAGTGGCGAAGTACGTATCCCGATATATATTATTTCAGATTCGGAACAGTTCCGTAAAAGTTGAATTGCTAACTTGTTTTTGTTTGTTACTTGTTTCTATATTTTTCCAGGCTCTAATAAAGCAGTCAATCTTAATCATGCACGTGATATATTAAGTGCCAAAACAATCATCACTGACCATGATGACCTTCTTACTCTTGGTGATTTTATTTACCTTACATTGATTGGAGGTTTTTAACAACTCTAAGTGCTTTACTCTTTCAGCACTGAATGACTTCATTGACTCATTGTTTGATATGTCTGTATTCTCGATAAGCTATGTCCCAAATAATTTAAATCGTCTGCCTGTTCAATCTTTTACAAGCTCTTATAAAAGAGGCATGGTAGCAAGCACGTCACCGCCCTCTATACCTCATGATGTATATTTCCTCACTTTTCAGATTTAATCTGTGCTTGATATTGTCCTAAACACTGGGAAATCAATAAAGCTGTCAAGATGTCGCTGTTTTTGGCCAACAAACTTCAGTCTGTTAAATAATCTATATGATCTTATATCAACGATGGGTTGATTTTTTCTGCAGTATTCGTGTGGGTCACCCCACCTCATACCATTTACCAGAGCTAGCAAAGACACTTACAAATCAAACATTAAAATCTACAGAGCGACATTATTAGGATTTGTGCAATCAGAACATGATGATTACGACTGGGGTCTCATACAATAATCTGATTTAATACCGTAAGCAGAAACCATTTTTAAAATACCAAAAAGAAAATCCAGGCTATTAAAAAAATTTCAAAAAACAGGATAACTACAAAGTTTTTAAAAATTTGCATGGATCGTGAAAAGTTTTCTCTCCTTAATAATAGTTACTCTTTTAAACCTACCTAGGTCATTATAACCATAATTTTAAATACAATCCGAAGCAATTCTACGCTTTTATGAATTCTAAGCGTAGAACGTTATATTTTCCACCATGCATGTCCTTTTGTAATGTTACTCAGAATATTGAGCTCTTTTCCGGCTTTTGCAAGATTCATACTCATATCAACATTTTGATTATTTCCCTACAATTCATGGAACTTAAACACCATATTTTCTTAGATTTTTATTGGGGAGATTCCAAGTAACCAAATGTGTGCCTGTGTCAGATGCTGTTTACAAAATTTCTTATGATAACGGATAACAAGTTTTCTGATAGCTCCAAATGAAAAACTCTAACTTTTTTTATGCAAACGACCAACAGAAAAACGTCTGGGTCCGAATATAGCGTGACTCAGTTCAGTGACAGTTGTCCCATCAATGTTGGGACTGGTTTCGCATTCTGATTTTTGCAAAATTAACATGATGTCTCGTCATTCTGGTGATGATATATTTCGTAGTAGTGTTAAACAATCAAATTGGTCAGACCGTGTCCCTTTAGTAGTATGAAGGGCTACCGTACTCTGTGAGGCAATATTATGGCATAATCAACCTTCCCATGTACGACAAGTACACAATGCTCATTAAGGTGACAATACGTAGATTGTTTTGCAGCTCGATAATTTCTGCAGAAAACAGCTGCGACTGAGCCAGTGTCCGTTCCGACTGACACAACCACAAAAAGGACAATTCACATGTTACACTGCTGTCCTTCAGGTGGTGTGTGCGTTCCACGAATCTTAGTATCCATCTAACCGTTCGTTTTACACAAAGATATTTTTAAAATTGTGCTATGTCAATCAGTAATCTGAAGCCCACATGCAGGATGATTTCATACCTTTCCGCTGAGTCCTCTAGAATGTGACACTAAAATGTAACACCTTTTTTTGAGAAAGCCATAGTGACCCATTAGAAAGATTGTACATCGTGTCCATATTGTCTGCAGCTCATGTTGCACTTGACTTGTTTTGGTAGCATTGTCCACTGAATTTAGCTGTGTGGGTACCCAGCGCCAGTAGTTTTCATTTGTTGAATACAAAATTTCGCGTATACGGTGTGGTACAAACTGCTTGTATTGTCGTTGGTCAGAGCAAATCTTCGAGAGCAGGGTTTGCGAGTAAGACCACATTACCGACATATTTATTTTAACGTCGTAACCATCCAATCTGCCTAGAATATCGGCACCGACAACAGCTTCAGTGGTGCAAATCTAGTCTTTCTAGCAACAAACGATACCCCAATTTCACTCCCATTAATGTTTCGTCAGTATCGACGAAAACGCGAAAATCTATGTTTGTTTCTCACCACAAAAAACTTAATGGGTAATTAATCGCAATTTTAAAGAGCTTTACCTTGTCTATCTGCCATAGTAAAAATCGCTTAAATAGCTTGTACGCCTATACGCCAGAAGGCTATAATCCGTATTTTGCCGCAAATCATTAGGTCAGCATGCATGCCAAATGAGCATTGGCCTTTAAGTTGGCCGTTTTACTCACTTTACGATTTCCTTGTAAACGCTGTTTATTTCCAGGACAAAGACAAGACAAAAGGCCTCTTGACTTTTCCAGAACATGCCTTATGTCTCGTCCATTGCTTTGCTATCCAACATTAATGTAGATTGTACATCGTCGCTATCATTCGGATTTTGATCCGTTCCATTTTGTTTCGAATCAAAACTTGCCACAAAGTCGTCGATGTAATGATCTGATTCGATTACTTTTTTTATCCATACCAAACCAAGAACATCTCCTTCATATCTGCGCACATAGCATTTTATCCTTGGCAGAACTAAAACAATATTAGATTTAATGATGGTTTTTCGTTCGATCCTTTAAGCAAATTAGAATTTAGCGGAATTTTATCCACCAAATCAGACGGAGCCGCAATGCAGCTTCGTCCTTAGATAGCTTTACAGCATATTTTTTTTATACCAGATCCATTAAAGCCGTATCGTATTAATCTTGTTGATGGGCATTTTGTATTTTGTTTTTAATAAAATGCAGTCTTTTTATTGCTATGTCTTAACTATCGGGGAATTTTACGTCATCCAACGACCAGAAGTCCAGTTTTGTAAGCGCCATCCAATTTTATAGTCGTTTCTGCTAACAGCCTTTGGGCTCAAATTACCTCACTCGTTTCGAACGGTTTTTTCGATACTTTGAGCCTAAAGTTCATCGGCTATTTCATGCATGTCATTGTCAAGACTATCTTCGATTTAACACGCATGCGATACTACCGGCAATCGTGCGGACGTTAACGATCGAAATGGCCAAGACCCCCAAACATACGCTCTTGAATGTCTGTCAAATGACAATTGTCTATTCGAATTAAAACCACCGGTTCCGCAATTTTATCCTGTTTTAGTTGGTTCCTTCGTTTATACATTGCGCTTACAGTGTCAAATTTTAGAGACTGTAATGGTAGTTTCATGCTACGGTCTGCATTGCCTGTTAAATACATACTTCTTTTGTTGCTATCTGCTGCACCTATTCCAATTTGGTATCTCATTGCCGCGACATCTTTAGTGTGACTGTCAAACCAGGCTCGTTTATACTAATGGTCTCAGCAATATCTTTATATTTCCCTTTGTCTAGTTGTTTACACGATGAAGATGTCAGTAAAGTAATACCCATTGCGAACTGGATGGCAAAATCCTTCCAAGAATATAGTTAAATTTGATACCTTGGAGGCAGAAAGAAATTTTTGCTACATTTTCCAATTACCTCCGAATGAGCAATTCGGAATGTTCGTATTTTAATTCGGGGCTGCTCATAATGTGTCTTACAACTGCAGGATTGGTCGGCAGCCCTGCAACTTTTCTTCTTCATTTCATCTTTCTTCTTTTCTAAGTCATGAACGCCTGCATGAGAGGCCCGCTTGCTAGCCCCAGATCAATGCCAGTGTTAATTGTGCCATCATGTACCTGCGTTAAATCCGCCAGTGCCATCCAGTGGGGCACGGGAACCATATGTGTCGTTTAACTCCTTGTTAGCGCGTTGCGTGCATTACGGAACTGAATTTCTCTTTGACCGTTTTCTTCAGTACACTGAACCAATTGAAAAGGGATAAAAGAGTGTAATGGTTTTGTGCAAATGAATGTAGCAAGCAGAAGGAGGCATCTCCAACCCCATAAAGTACATATATTATTGATCAGGACCACGAGCTGAGCTGATTTAACAATTTTCGTCTGTCTGTCCGTCGGTCTGTATGAGCATGTCGATTTCAGATACTACAAAAGCTAGATAGCTGATTCGGTTAGTATATTGCATACACAGATCAAGTTTATTTCAAAGGATCGATAAATCTTTCCGTATTCTTTTTATCGATAACTATCGATTTTTGGGTGGGTTTTTTGAGCATACCTCCCAAACTATAAAAACTAGAGTGACGAAATTAATTTTTAATATTTCAGGTTTTTGATACCTCAAATCGCCACAAATATCGATATAACAAAAAAAAACCCTCAAATCAAATGTTACAGGCTTGGAAATTGGTTTGCACATATACTTTGATGATCTTATGAAATCCTGATTATGTCATAACGATCATAAATTTAGCTAACGAGCAAATCAAGAATCTATTTTCAGTAGTGGGGGCAAAGCGCAGCTGCTTGGCAATTTCTGTGTACATGTGCACGCATACATATGCACGTCCAGAAAGTCTTGCGTTTTCCTAGGAATTTTTTTAGGCAACGGTTAAATTAAATTTTAACACAACGAAGTGAAGTAAGAGCGTGGTCCAGTGGGTAAGATTTTTAATTTGTATCGTTTTAATGACAAGTGCATAATTTTTGTTTTCGTTGACTTTTTGCGATGGTTAACTAATGTTATATCATTCGTCAAAAATGTGGTAGTGTGGTGCAGTTGGTAAGAGTCGTGCATCTTAAGACGGGGAGACCAAGTTCGAGCCCCGGCTGTGGAACATTTATTTTTCCGTTGGTAATTGTTTTTTTTTTTTATTATTTTTAACAGGATCAATACTCATCAACCGCCGAGGGTGTGTGTGTATGTGTTCATTTCAGGGTTCAGGGTATCTACTAGTCGGGCGGTCCCGACTAGAGCAATCTCACTTGTTTATTTATCACCTAGTATTTACTAGTTGATATATATTATTTATGCACTATTTATAGAATTAGGTAGGAAATACACATATATTTTTTAGGAAAATTAAGAGTCAATAGCAATAGTTGCAGCTATGACCGGTAGGGGCCGAGGAGCCATTCATATTCACTGCGAAGACGAACGAACAGTGCCGCGCGAGAAGATTCATGGGAAGAAGAAGGGGCTCGAGCAGTGAGGGGTATAGGCTTGGCAAGTACGCCAGTAAGGCCATCGACACCACTGCCAGGCAAGATAAATAGATCAAATAGATTTCTCTAGAATGTACAATTTAGTGAGAAATCAATTTTTAAAACTCAACATTGTCGCTGAGCAACTTTCGAGTGACTTTGACTCAAGCAGCCTGTAGCTTGCCAAATATAAATTTCAGTCTTCGCCTAATTGCCGGATAGAGACCCAATTTTAAAGTGTTCCCTCTCCCCTTCCCCCTAAATCTGCCCAACCACTCTCGACAGTTTCATATACGCCTCAATTTTTAGACTTATCCCCAATGTTGTCTTTATCAACTTCCCCAGGTGTGTCAAATATTACCCCTCTGGCTCCGTCTGAGGTGATGTCTATAGATAGATACAATTGTTTATACGGCTGTTACCAACAATTCCTGTACTGCACGAGCAGCTCCAGAAAACACATGTGATTCTTTGGCAGCTGATATTGCGAGCAAATCTTCGGCATCCGTAACAATAAGCAAATTTAATTTCTCCACTCCTCACGAAATATCTTCCTTCAAAATTACTGTCCCTCATGACTCATTTAAGAGTATTTGTAATACCAATTTCTGACTACCTCACATGATTGTTCATGAGTTTAAGCCTAAAAACTAAAGTCAACCTGTGCCTGTCAACCTTCCAACTCCCACCTTGACTACATCCAGCAATAGTTTATCAAAAAACTAATTGCAAAATCTGAACATTTTTCGGTTTCTGTTTCTTTTTATGAGTAGCTCGTTTTTTATACCCTGAACCCATTGAAAATGGGTTAAAAAGGGTATAATGGTTTTGTGCAAATGTATGTAACAGGCAGAAGGAAGCATCTCCGACCCCATAAAGTATATATATTCTTGATCAGCATCACTAGCCGAGTCGATTTAGCCATGTCCGTCTGTCTGTCCGTCTGTCTGTCCGTCTGTCCGTCCGTCTGTATGAACGCTTCGATTTCAGAGACTACAAAAGCTAGAAAGGTGATCTTGGTCTCATTCGGTTCGTATATTCCATAAGCAGATCAAGTTTATTTCAAAACATCGATAACTCCTTCCGTTTTCTTATTATCGATATTTATCGCTTTTTTGACTCGGTTTTTTAAACATAACTCCCAAACTATAAAAGCTAGAGCCACCAAATTAACTTTTTTATGTTCGCGTAAAACATACGAAGAATTTAAGCCCTTCAGGTTTTGGATACCTCCCCACAATCGCCCCCAATATCGATAAAACCATAAACAAAGCAAATCAAATACTACACACGTGCAAATTGGTTTGTAGATACATTTCGATGATCTGAATAAGTCCTGAAAATTTCATAACGTCAAAGTCTTGCGTTTTCCTAGGAATTTTTTTAGGCAACAGTTAAATTGAATTTTAACACAACGAAGTGATGTAAGAGCGTGGTCCAGTGGGTAAGAGTTGTGCCTCATAACGCGAAAGACCGGGTTCGAATTCAGCGCTGATATGGTAGAGCAATGTTGAATTATTTTATTTTTTCGTTATTTATAATGATTATTATTATTAATTTGTATCGTTTTAATGACAAGCGCAAAATTTTCGTTTTCGTTGACTTTTTGCGATGGTGGTAGTGTGGTGCAGTTGGTAAGAGTCGTGCATCTTAAGACGGGGAGACCGAGTTCGAGCCCCGGCTGCGGAACATTTCTTTTTCCGTTGGTAATTGTCATCAACTGCCGAGAGTTTGCGTGTATGTGTTCATTTCTGGGTTCAGGGTATCTACTAGTCGGGCGGTCCCGACTAGAGCAATCTCACTTGTTTCATTCTGATGTTATTGCTTTTTCAGAGACTTGGCTAAAGTCTACCATATCTAACTGTAAAGTTTTTACAAATATCTTTACATTTTATAGACACGACCGACCAACTCGTCAAGGTGTGGGGTATTAATTGCTGTTAAAGCCTCACTTCAGTCTAAACTTTTCCACTATACCACACCTACTGATGCAGAGATAATCTCTTTTAAAACAACTCTCCCATCTTGTGCTTTATTTGAAACGTGCTCCAAGGTTTCTTCTTCTTCTAAAACTTTTTTAAAAATTTCAAAAAGTCTAGATCAATTGTTGACTTTTTAAAAAATTCCAAAGCCACGTCGAAACTTTTTATTTACAATTCGAAGTGCTATGATAATTATCTAACTTGCAGCAAAAGGCAATTCGCTCAAAATCCTAAACTGTTTTACAGTTTTGTAAACTCGAAGCGCAAATCTTCTTCTCTGCCTTTCTCATTTATTCTTGGGATAGAGAAAGCAATTTGTGATTCTGTGGCTTCTAATCTCTTTGCTAAGTTCTTTCAGACAATTTATTTTCTGTCTCCCCTATTAATATGTCTTATCTTTATAACATTGTTTCCTCTAATTCTATCTTTCCGCCAATCATTACGCATACCTTTTTTCTTGCTGCTATAAATTTACTAAAAAATTCCCACCCACTTGGGCCGGACAACATCTCTTGTTGTGTGATCATAAAGTGTAGTGCTACCCTTTTTTGCTTTAAGCATTTAATATGTTTATTTATTTGTATAGATCTTGTCCAATTAGGTCTCCGTTTTGGCATTTAGGCAGCTCAAAATGTCATCTTCGTTGATATAATATAGTCAGGCCAATCCCACCGCTCGCGGCCAAGATCGACAAGTACTACAGGAGTCTTTTGAGGTGTCGAACGACCGCGGCAACCGATTATTTCTATGAATGCAATGCAAGAGTTAACAGTTTACGTATTGAATCACCACAAGGTGAGTTTTACGGAAGAACTTCAGTAAGCCTGGAAATTTAGTGCGACGTCCCACTATACTTAATCAAATTAGTTCCTGAATTCAATGACGGTTCAGACGAGTACGAAGCTTGCAGGCAATCTGTAACCGGCAAACTTTATAAGTCATTCGATGGCAGAAACGGGCATTTTCAAGCTGTTACAATAATCAGGAATAAAATTCGGGGAGCAGCAAGGGCTTCATTGGTCTCACACAACACAGACTTAAATTTTGATACCATTATAGCTTCGTATGTACATATGCATACCAGACAGGGGATAGAGATGGTAAGGCAAGGCGAAGTAAGCCTTATGAATTACTTTTAAGAAGTCAACCGACAATTGACAACTGAAATGAACGTATGTAATGCTAATGCATTTTCAGGACTTAAGAAGTCCTTAAATACAATCGTTTTACCGGGGCATCCAAAAGATTACCCATCCGCCTTGGCACAGGCCAGTAAGGCAGAGGCAAATATCAAACGGAGGGCCTTCTCAGTTTCAGTTTCAAGCAAAGCTAGCAAAGTTTGATAAATGGGATACTTGATAACCGTGGGATGGGGTTATCAAATTGCAAACTTATAACATTATCAGGGTAGCGTGAAGAAGATCATATTTCGAGATTCTGTAAGAGGTATTTACTTGTGTGACCTCGCGATCAGAAGATAAGAAAAATAATCTAACAATAGAACTAGCATATCCAGTTAAGGAACTTTAAATAATAATTAGTATAACACTAATATCAACAGACGGCTTTCTGCCAATTTTTGTAACCAAAACACAAACCCAAACTTAACTAATTACGCTTCTCATGTTGTCGATGGTAAATATATAGTATCAGAAATGATAGCCTGGCTTTAATCTCGGTATTTCAATAGATAGATGCCGACTACTGCGAAAAAATTAATTAAATTTATTGCAGGTCTTAAAAAACAGTGGTTGGAGTGATACAAAAACGAATCAGCAGGCACCAGAGAAACATGCTATGCTGGTTCGACACTACCACCACTTGTTACCAATTGCTTGCCGTAGACCCACGATTGCAGTTTCACTGTAGACGCCAAAAAATCGAAAGTTTTACACGTGAGGACAGAAAAATTTAACTAAAAGTAGAATTTGATAGAACTCTGTGGTCACACACCATTTAGAAAATTTAATAGCTGCGACAGAGGAGACTGCAGCGTACAGTCCGGAGTCGTTCGAGATGCTGGTCTTAAATGCGTTGTATAGACTAGAAAAGTTATAGGCCAAAATCCAATTAGTGTATGAATTTAAAGGACTTTGGTTTAATATATATATTTTTTTTTACTTTTTACGTATGTTAATTCTGTTTTTTGTTTATAGTTGCATAATCAAGAAAGCTATATAATAAGTACTGTAGTAACGCTTAGCAAATCAAATCAGTTATGATAAAAATCTATGTATTTTGAACATTCACTAGTAATTGGATAAAATAGAATACTGTTGGTAAATTACTTTTTAATTTATGATTGTAAGCCTTATTGTACTGAAGTCAAATTTGAATTAAACGAAATAAAGCAAGGTTGATTTACAATATACAGCAATAATGCTGACCCTAATTCTTATTAAAAAACAAATTAAATTTGTTGTGAATTTGCAATGAAAAATAAAAGTGTGTTAATATGGTGATGAAGTCAGTAAAGTTAAAGGTAAGTGATTGAAAGATTCACTAGAACCTAAGGCGAAGGTGAATCAAGGTAGGGTGAGTAAAGAAGCCGGGATCATACATTTAATTAAATTACGATCTTTGGTAGTGTCAATATATTTCAATTTTTCTTTAGTAGAGCAGCTTTTGTAGAACCGTACTGACCGTTTGTTTTCATTTTTGCTAGAGACTCTATAATAAATTAGTAGTAGTCCTAGCCCTATTAGCGGGTCTCGTTCGGCCCTGCTGTTAACAACAAGTGAAAGGGCTCTAGTTGGGGCCGCCCGACTGGGAGATACCCTGAACCCTGCGTTCTGTCTGCATAAGCGTTTGCATTCATACATACACAAATTCACACACACACACAATTGCACGCCGCACGCACTTTACTCAGTTGCTGCGCGTGCCCCACTTTAGAAACGAAATCTTTATTTTCTGCTAAACTAAATGTATAATCCTTATGAAACTTTCAGGGTTTATTAGCAGCATTGAAATACATGTACAAACCAAATTTCTGTAGTAGTCTGCAGTATTTGATTTGCGATTTTAATAGTTTTGTCGATACTGGCGGCAGTTGGGGGGAGGTATCCAAAATCCGGACGTATCAAAATCTGCGTCTAGTCAAAACGCACATAACGCACTAAACTTGTTGGCTCTTTTAGTTACTGATATATTGTAAAAAACCAAAAGTTTGTTATCGATTCTATTCGATATTAATGAAACGGAGCAAGTTATCGAAAAAAATGATAAACTTGTTGTGCGTATGCAATGTACGAACTGAATGAGACCAAGATCAGCTTTCAAGCTTCTGTAGTTTTCGAGATCGCTGCGTTCATACAGACGGACAGTCGGACAGCCGGACACGGCTAAATCAACTCAGCTCATCGCCCTGATCAAGAATAAATATACTTTATGGGGTCGGAGATGCCTCCTTCTGCCCTTTTACCCATTTTCAATGGGTTCAGGGTATAACAAATAAACGTCTGGTCATTAACCACAGGAAGCCAAATGAGCGAACTGTGGCTAATCGTTATCCGATGCCTATGATTCCCAAATCAATTTACCCAGCGAAACGAGACATCAAAAAAACTTCGTTCTCAATAAGGTGTCCAAGGAGAAAATTTTTTTTTTAAGGAAAGCGTAGAGTTCCATTGGTTACATTTTCTCAAGGGGAGATTCCAAAACCGACCCTGAAAAGTTAAAGTAATTCACCTAAAAGCGCATATGCATTTAGATCTTTTCTGGGCTTAGCCAGCTATTATCGATGCTTCGTAAAGAGCTTTGGAGCAATTGCAAGAAGTCTAACAGACAGACACAAGGTAGAAATTTAGTTCCGTGAGCAAGCATATGTAAAAAAAAGTTCAAATCAAATTTAATCAAGCTCTAAAAGACGCCTTCGAGAGACTGAGGAATATTTTAGCATCAGAAGATGTCATATTCAGATACCCAGGGTTTAGCAATGAAGGAAAAGAAAAAGAAGAGTGTTGATCATAGCCAGCAGTGTGCACGACGAAAAGAGACATACAGTTTTCGCTTATGTTTTGATCTGAACCGCGGCTGGCGAGCGTTCCTAGATCATTTCGGGGGGTACAGGGTGTAGCGAGGCGAGGTAACTAGAAATTTTGCATGCCGGAGTAGCATAGTAAAAAAGGGGAATGGTCCATAATTTGGCACCGCGACATGACGTCACATCAGCTTCTGTTCGACAGAAACCTTAGATGTGACGTCGCGAATTGAAATAATATGCAACCTTTAGATTTTCATGCATATTATGGGTTGCGGACACGCATACTTATACATCGGCACGACAATATGTGTATTATTTTGGTGCATCGAGCCAAAAATACCCTTATTTATACACTTCATATATAAAATGTTGATATAATACATATTAAAACTAATGGTTTAATTGAAACTTAGTATATATGCAGCAAACATATTGCATCATACTGATTTAGCAATTTTTTTGTAGTAGTTTTGGAAGAAAATGTTAAAAGCACTAAAAAAGTAAACACACCCTATTCAGGGAAAGGGTGTACTCGCGGCTCGAAAATCAAAATTTATTAAAATTGGCCGGCCTGCTGCAAATCGAAACCAAGACCAAGAAGAAGAAGATATATGTTTGGGACTTTAAAGAACACAGCAATACAAGATGGGCGCATAGACAATTGGGCGATGTGTTTTCATTTTGTATTTGGATCCGCGTTCTACGCGCGAACCATTTTGAGTAAAAGCTCGTGATCAACTTTTCTCCTCTTTGTTCTTCATTACTCTATGGGGCATATAACCTCTAGGACCTTAAAGGATTGAGAATCCAACTATGCGACCAACGAGACAGATCTACTTGCTATCGTTTGGGCAATAAAAAAACTTCAGCAGTATCTATTTGGGACTCGGAATATAAACATTTATACCGACCATCAGCTTTTAACCTTTGCTGTCCAAGACAAAAATCCATATGCTAAAATGAAACGATGAATATCGTTCATTAACGAACACAACGCAAAAATTTTGTATAAGCCTGGCAAACAGAATTTTGTGGCGAATGATGCCTTTTTTCGCCAAAATATAAGCGCCTTGCAAGACGAAATTATGCCTGACGCAGCCACCATCCATAGCGGAGTGTCTTTAACCTACACGGTTAAGAACACAGATAAGCCGCTACTTTGTTTTAGAAACTAATAAGTCGTACGTTCATGCTTTTTCGGGAAAAGATGCGACATACAATACTATTTTACACATATAAACGAATTTGAGTGGCAGTTCATTAAAAATGAAAACTAAGAACTTAAAATCGAAAAACTTTTCTTAAATCCAATATTTTTTCTTATACGGTATAAGCAAAGACAATATAAACACTAAGATGAGTAACGCAGTACACCGAAATGCTACAAGGCAGCTTGATATTTTGTAAAATTGAGAACGAAAACGAAATCGGTGCACTTGCGCTCTCAGAATTTTCGAGCCGCGAGAACACCCTTTCCATGAATAGGATATGTTTACTTTTTCAGTGTTCTTAACATTTTATTCCAAAACTACTACAAAATATTTGCTAAATCAGTATGAAGCAAAATGTTTTCTGCATATATACTGAGTTTCAATTAAACCATTAATTTAAATATGTTTTATATAAACATTTTATATATGAAGAGTAAAAATAAGGGTATCTTTGCCTCAATGCACCTAAACAATACACACATTGTCGTGCCAATGCATAAGTATGCGTGTCCGCAACCCATAATATGCATGAAAATCTAAAGGTTACAATGTTTTTCAATTCGCGACGTCACATCTTAGGTTTCTGTGCAAAAGTGAATTTTTGGCCTGCCGAACAGAAGCTGATGTGACGTCACGTCGATGCGCCGAATTATGGACCATTTCCCTTTTTACTATGCTTCTGAAGGCAGGCAAAATTTCTAGCTACCTGCGCCTCGCTACACCCTTTACCCTTCCCCCCTCCTCTTGTTCTTTATTTCTCTATGGATTTCGGCATTAAATCGTGTGGCTTTTCGCTCTCGAAAAGCCACTCGGCTGGTGTGGCGTTTGAAGAGCGAAAAGCCACTTGAAAAGCCACACCAGAAATTTTTGCTCAAGAGGACAAATCTCCGTGTAGAAACACTTTAAATCGAAACGTACCAAAAAATATCAGTGAGCTCAAATGTTAGCTATGACATGTCACTAGACACTACCAGGCTGTAAAAATAATTTGGAACAAAATCAGAGTGCCTGCAAGAGTATTGCTAGTTTCTCAAAATACAGTACAGTCAACTTCGATGCTATAATAGCTAGGTTGACTGAAAGTATGCTGATAAAACATCACTATGCTTCCTGCGACAGGGACTACAGATGGTAAGGCTGGTCGACTTAAGCTTAATGCAGTACTAGGATGAAGTCGAACGAAAGTTGACTAAGGAATAAAAGAAATAAAAGCGTCATCTCTAATGACGAAGATAGTGCTGACTTACTCAACAAATGGGTTATCTGATGCATTGCACGCATTCCTTTCAGGTCGCCGAAAGTCCCTAAAATCAAAAGTTTTCCGGCACATTGGAAAGATTTCCTCTACGCACTAGCACTAGCTCGGGGATCAGGACCTAATATTGAGCAAAGAAAGAGCTCAGGAAACTGAGCTCAGCAAAAATCGCTTACAAGCTAATCCGGCAAAAAACAACAGCGACAACAACATTTCGTCAAGCGTCAGCATAACAATGTTAACCAAGTCCAGTATAAAAAATAACAGTAGAATGCAAGCAACGCACAGAGTTAGAGCCCAGACCAATAGTGCACCGGCCCAAAAATGACACGCCAAAGGCGTCAACGCCTTACCTATTTCATTAAGAACGCCTCTGACATTAATGAAAAAATTATGAAATAGCAGCCGCATCTGCAGTAAACGATATACCGGTCATATAGCGACAGCTGGTTAGGAGCACAATAAAAATCCTTACATATACAGGGGCGCCAAAGAATAATTTAAGCCCGTAAAAAGCTAAAAAGCATAATTCTTGCCTACCATCCTTTAACTGTGAGTTTAATACATGGCTGAAAGATGGCATAACTAGGCCATCAAAGTCCCCGTATAACAGCCTAACATGGGTTGTTGACAAAAAGGGATGCATGCCAACTGCAATAAAAAAAGGATTGGTAATCGACTTTACAAAGCTTAATAAGCGAATACCCAATCGATACATAATGCCATGCGTTCCCATCAATTTAGCCAACCTGGGAAAGGCAAAATTTTTTACTTCCCTAGACTTCACATCAGGGTACGACGGGTTAAGAGGGCAAATTGTGGACGACGTCATAACTTTCTCTGGAAATGATATCGACATTGTTAAGCACAGTACTGAAGTGCTTAGGCGCCGCGAACAGAAGAGCCCCGCAAGAAAATACCAAGCTTTTCAAAGAGAACGTCGAGTACTTAGGATTCATAGTAACCAGGGCCAGGGCAAAAACTGATCCCGAAAAAGTTAGAGCCAAAATGTTTACCCCATAGTTGTAAAGACTTACATCATTCCTCTGCTAAGGACGCTTGCTAAAGATTTTGCGCCCATTGCAATACTGATAATAGACATAATAGACATCAGTTAGCAAGCACAGGTCTAGAAAGGTTGCAGTTGAGTTTAACGAGTTGAGCGCGACGCGTTCAAGCTCCTGAAGATCCTCATGTACCCAGATTTAAAACAGCCTTTTGACTTAACCACCGATGCGTCCGCAAATGGCATCGGGGTTGTAATGTTTCAAGGTGACCGATCAATAACCAAGATTGCCCAAACGCTAAAACAATGTGAGCAAAACTATGCCCCTCGAAAGTGGATTATTATATACAAAACAAATAAGAATTATTATTGACTATCACCCCTCTCCTTTGCAGTTTCGGTCAGAAACACAAACGTCAAAATAAAGAGGTCGAAAGCGTACATAGCCAAGCACGACGCCAAAATGTTCTATAAGCCAGGGAAAGAAAACTGCGTAGCAGATGCCTAATCTCGGCAGAACATAAATCAATCAGACGCTGCAACTATTCACAGCGAAATGTCACTGACCTATACGGTCGAAACTACGGACAAACCTCCAAATTACTTCACGAACCAAATAATCCGAGAAGAGGCACGTTATCCATTTAAACGTAACCTCATACTTTTTGGCAGCAACACACACCAGTTAATCACCTTAACACAGTGAAGAGGTAATTACCCCAGAAGTTGGTCCATTACGGAAAAAACGGAAAGTAGATAATGGCATCGACTAATAGCTACCGAACACAAACGTGCACATCGGGCAGCTCCAGGAAACTTTTTATTTTTCTAAAATGAGCAAGTTCGCAAATGAAATCGGTATAAATTGCAGAGTTTGCACCAAAGCAAAACACGACGACAAGCATCTCGAGGAACAAGATGTTGGGATAACACCAATTTCTTCATATGCCGGCGAAGTAGTACATATCAATTATATTCCACGGACAACAAACAATTTCTAACTTGCATCGACAAGTTTTTATAATTTGCAACAAATGTCGTCCTAAAATTGCCCACGATCCAATTGGTGAATTTACTCTCAAACTTTAAAAATATATATTTTGGCAATAAAGCTGCGTTCGATTCGGAAACAATCACATCGCTTTTTAAAAACAATTATAGCATAGGTGTCGTCAATCGGATAGGTGGATCGTTTCCAAAGCACCTTAACAGAAACTGCAAGGTGTCTAAAAACTGACAACACAATTGATTTAATCATGAGTGCGACAATAAGACACTGCAATCGGTCACAAACCAAACAGCCATCGAGGTTATACATTCAGCACCCAAATAACAAGTGATAAAAGAAACAAGTAAGAGATACCCTGAGCCCAGCGCACATACACACAAACTCTTGGCACTTGATGAGTACTGAATTGGTTTAAAACTAAAAAAATAAATTATTTATAATTATCAATGAAAATATAAATATTCCACACCAGGAGTTGAACACCGATCCTCCGGGTCCAGCTGCACAACTCTTATCGACTGCACCACACTACCACTTAATTCACTTAAACATAACTAAAGCATATGTAAAAAAAATTGCAAGAAAGCGATAACAAAATTCTGTTTTTGTCATAAAAATGAAAAGTATTATTAATGATGTATAAAAAAAGATAAAACCGATTCCTCACTGCCCCAACGCGTACCCCTAGTTTCAGCTGCACAACTCTTACCAGCTACGCCACACTTCCATTTATTTTTGTCGTTAGAAAATTAAACACAATCAAAAAACGATAAATATTGTTAAGAAAACGAAAATAGTTATCGATCTTTGGAAATAAACTTGATCTGCGTATGGTATAAACGAAATGAATGAGATCATGATCACCCTTCTAGCTTTTGTAGTCTCTGAAATCGACGTGTTCATACAGACATACGGACAGACAGACGGCTAATTCGACAGACAGAATGGCTAATTCGACTCGGCTAGTGACGCTGATTAAGAATATATTTACTTTATGGGGTCGGAAATGCTTCATTCTGCCTGTTACAGTTGCACAAACTATATATAGCCTTTTCGCTATTATAGCCTTTTCCCCTTTTTTCAAGGGGTTTAGGGTATAAAAATAGAACAAGTACAACTGACAAACATTAACAAATGCAACACAGAGCGGCAGAATAGAATATTCGAGGTAAGCCAAACGGGTTTCTTAAAGAACAATAGAAGACAACAAAGTGTCCCCACTATGCTTAGAAGAAAAAATCCGTAAGTATAGAACTAAGATGCACAAACTTAATCTCAAATCTTTCTCTTACAGGCTTGTGTGTACGATCCTCTTAATGATACAGACCACAATAGAAGGTAGTGATAAATTCAGAGACGCAAAAATAGATAAATCAAGTCACATAAACCAAAAATCCAATAATCATGGTAAAAACACCCCTGACGGAGGAGTAGTTAGCAAGTAACCCTCTCGCTTAGGTTTAAAGTAGCCCTCGTATGTGCTGACGCACTAATACTTAGGTTCAGTTCGCTAGCTGCAACAGTCAGCGGCGGTAACCAAATACTCTTGTTCTGTGGCAAAAGTTTTCTTTATCAGTTACGATTATGCTGACTTTTTTTATGACTTTTTAGCGTGTTATTTAGAGTTATGAGTTTTTTGTGTTTAGCTTAAGGTGTTTAGCATAGTTCTGCTCAAGTGAGCAAGTATACAAATACATTGCTCTAGCTGTTGGCTGCGCTACAAGGCCAGCGATTGGATATATTATAGCTATCCCAACCCAATCTCCAGTGATTCTGCCATAGGACTACTCATGGACTCATTCGTCTAACCTTCGGTGATCCCGCTAACGGACCATACCTGCACATCTGCATATCTGCCGGCAACGACGACACATGGAATAGTGACGGCGCGCATGCATTGCGTAATTTCTACATGATCAGCATAAACAGCCGAATCGATTTAACTATTTCCCCCTGTTTGTCCATCCGTCCGACCGTATATACGAATGCGCCGATATTGGAAATTAAACGAACTAGAGACTTTTTAAATTTGTGCTCATCCATGGCATTCGTCTAATTAGTATGTTTTGAATGACCGATAACCCACCTCGTTTTCCATGTATAAATTTATTAAGTCTATGTCTAGTAATATTATAGTTATGAACACCAAAACTGGTCCAAAAGACTATTTGAATATACTATAGCACATAAAAATATATTTTCCAAATTTAATAATGAAAGCGTGTCGTAAAACTAAATTTCACAAACCCATTAGCAGTAGGTGCATGCAGCGTGAACGCAGACATACAGTGGCTCACAGCTTAAAGTATGCAGTGCATACTTTGAACTTTAACCGCTAATAAAAGTAAAACTATTAGGCGTATTGCAACAAATGTAATATTAAATTAAAGGAAAAATTGTATACATTAACATAGTGACTTCATTTATTGACTTATTTTATTTTTAAGTAACAAAAACAACGTAAATAACGAAATACTGATTATTTTTTATTTTATGCAGTCTCAAAAAATTCAACATTTTTTTGATATATTAATAATTTTTGATATTCTTAATATTTAGTATGGTAGCCTTTGTTGTCTACCACAGCTTGAAGCTTTTTGGCATTGAATTAACCAATTTTTGAGTCAGTTCGGACGAAATTCTGCTTCGCTCTTTCACAAAAGCCTATTTCAGCTCTTTTTTATTGGAAATGTGGTATTTCGGAATATTATTTTGTAAAATTGACCACAAATTTTCAATGACGTTGAAATCTGGAGATTGGGCGGGCGGATTCATAACATGGGGACGCTTGTATATGAGCCAAGTCTGCACAATACCCGCCTTTGGATCGTTGTCCTGAAAAATGTGAAATTGTGCCTTATTCCTAGATCGTCCGCACTTTGCAACAAATTATCCTTCAGAATATTGAGGTACATATTTTTGTCCATCGTAGACTCAATAAAGGCCAGTTGTCCTGGTCCAGCAGCAGACATACAGGCTCAAACCATCACGCTCCCACCACCATGTTGTACTGTGGCTTTAAGGTTTTACTTTTGTAGCTCCGTTTAGCCTTTCGCCAGAGATATGTATTTCCGTCCGATCCAAATACGTTAATCTTTATGAATGTAGACATTTTTTCCTTTATTTTGGTACCACATTTGTTGCAATACGCCTAATAGTTTTAACTTTATTAAAGTTTAAAGTTAAAAGCATGCACTGCATACTTTAAGCTGTGAGCCACTGTACATACATACATACATATATTTGCCTTTTCAGACGTTTTCTTTAAATTTTTGTGTGCTGTTAGCGATGGGGTAGTATGGAGTTACCTTACAAATTATTCTAGAATTAATTTTTCATACGTTAAGTACGTATAATGCGGCATCGTTTGTTTATTTCAACTGAAAATTGGTAAAAAAAAAAAGGTATAATGGTTCTGTGCAAATGGCAGAATCAGCATCACTAGTCGCGTCGATTTAGCCAAGTCCGTTGGTCAGTCTGTCTGTATCAACTTTTCAATTCCAGAGACTACAAGATCTATATAACTGAACTTGGACTTTTCAGTTCGTAGAGTAAATGACTTTTCAGTTCGCTGAGTAATGCGTACGAGCATTTGTGTGTGTATGAAATTGTGTATATACCCAGCAGTTTCAGCAGTGAGAATTGACACTAACATGTCGATACACCTCACAACGCAAATTGATAAAGGATGAACATTGCCCACAATTATAAAAATAAAACCAAATTTGGTATGTGCATAGCTGGTTACCTCCTTCAAAAATTACATCCTGGCCACGCCCACTAGAACGTCCCCAGCGCCTCACTTATGTCTTGCACACTTTTAAAGCCACAGTCCGAAAATTTTATTTTCTTGGTTTTAGCCGAGACCTGTGACACTTAATATTTATTAAAAATACGATTTGTTATATATATCCCAAGGTATTTTTATGTTATTAAGGTTTTAAAAAATTGGTGTAAGTATTGTATCTTCCTGCTCACGGTATTACAATTAGATTCGAGGCTAAAAGAATTGATTCATGCTCCTTTCTAGACGTCGAGGTACATTTAAAAACATTGGCTAGTCATAATATAATATAATACTTTGAGAGATATAACACAGTTTAACACAGTGGGAAATATACATGTGTTATCGAATGGAGCGGTATATCAGGAGCGATATATTTTTGTGTGTAACATAAAGTATATCGATATCGACAGATTATAAAGTTCAAAAGTAGCTAAGGTGTTTTCTAGAACCAAGGACAAAAGACAATACTGACACTCTCGATTTCTTGGTTTTAACTTCTGTTTTATTAGATCATGTACTTAAAATCATAAACATATATACCTAACGGATGGACAGCATGACAGACATTGTATAATCCCAGTATACTAATTTCACTTCGTAAACGAGTAAAAAAAAGTGCGGCGAATTGAAAGTACTAGCAATTTACTGATGTTTTTAGTGTGTCGTTACAAATTCAATTTGAATGTGACCGAACCCGATTCCGGGCGGCCCTGCAATAACGTTTCAGAATTAGGTAAAATCGTAATCTTTATAATTGGACGAGTCATATCTCCGGTTTCTCTCTTGAGCGCAACAGCTCACACTAATTCTGCAGGTCCAGGATATGGCTCGATGATTCGTGCTGAAATCTATGCTGCTGGTGAAACACAGTGCCTCCAGAAATAAGATTGAAATACTAGGTAGTCCATTTAGATAGATGGTGCAGAGTATTCTTGATGCTATCGTCTCCAAAAACCTTGCCGAAGATCGCCTTAGGGAACTAAAATATATGGTCGACATATAAGTAAATGAGTGAGCGACAGACACTCCCGATCCGTATCGGGTCTCATATAAAAGAACGTTAGTTGACTACCGCTTCAATCTGAACCAAAAGTTTGTTCAAAGGAAAGCGTAGAGTTACTAACAACTCGGTGGGGATGCAGTTTGACAGAGCGCACAGTTAACTCCATTTTACCCCATTGTGGTTCATGCAGCGGAAGGAAGTTCTATAATATTCCCTCACTCGGTAGTACTTGCGAAACTAAGGTGTAGTGTAGTTGCGATGTAAGTAGCTAGTTGGTAGTAGGCGTTTAGTGGTTTACAACATTTATTATAGGTGAGAGTGTGCGTAGTTTGAAGCTGGCTGCCAGGGGCGATTTATTAAAGAGTCGTGGGCAATCCTGAATGGTACAGTCGCGCAAACATTGTATTTTCCAGCTGTATAGCCATAAGTCACTCACTTCTACCGATCGAGCCTCTTTTAGTACCGATCAGCATTTTAGTAAATTTTCGTTTTGGAGTGTTATTGACCTACGCAATAATTGCCCTACATTCGTCCGCATAGCAAATTGGCGATAGAGAGAGAGACAGAGAGAGAGCAGATGCAATTCGCGATAATCACGCCTTAGCACCGTTATGTCCCTTTCAGTCAGTGCATGTACTGAAAGCGGAATAGCATGTAGTCCAATTCTGCTTTGCATACGCTAACATTGTCTCTTCAGCTATAAAAATCAATACCCGATATCATAAGCCTTCTTTTGGTTAAGTGAAGTGGAAGCGATGGCTTTTGCGTAAGATACTAATATTTTAAATATATTTACATCAATTCGAAAGATATAACGTACATTTTGCAGCAAATGGCCGCCGGCCGGTTGTTACACTGCGCTCTCACTTGTGACACCATAAACTCCACTGGTCGACGACCCATCTGTTTTTTACTCTACTGCAAGGTGCGAAATGTAAGTGCGAACAGTGGTTGTACTATAAACGCTTATAGGATTAATCCGTGAGGGAGCAGCCACAACTTTATCTACCGGCAAATTTTTAACAGCGCACATATACCTCGGCAAATGGGAACTAAATTTTAGCAGAAATAATATCCAGCGTAATTAGCTTATCAGCGCAGCATAACCGCGCAGCTTTAAGCTCAACGCCGGACATCGAAAGCTGTGCGTTAGTGCTCAATAGCGTCAACCGTCTGTGCAATACCGAGTCAGTGGAGTCAATCCACAGTTTTTGAGTTATTTTGATACAGAAAATATCGTGTGCATTTAGTATCTTGACTTGACTTGATTGGAGTTGTATAATTGCGACAGAAATATCACGAGTTAAATATAAAATTTAGATAAATACTTTATTACGCACAAATGGTATGTCGTGCTAGAGTAATCAGTAGTCACAAACTGCCGCTTAAATGATTTTTATCCATGTATTGTAAACAGTGAGTATAACATGCACATAGTTAGTATATTGTTTATACAAGTTGTTAAATCGGGATTGTTGCTATTCAGCAAATAATTTGCTATTATATATTTCTTTATTTGGTTATGAATTTAAAAAATTATGTAAGTATATTGCTGAAAATCGCTAAGCGATTTGCATCATATTCTCTGCTATTTAAAATTTTCAATATATTTATTTTTGAAGTTGAATATGTGATAGTAGACTTATTTTGATTCTGTCGTGGCAACAACACAATGCTAACAGAGTTAACGAGCTAAATCCAAACACCTACACTTGTACCTCAGCTATGCTAAAAGCTGACTCCTTAGCATGCTGCAGCCGACCGTTGTACGTGGGTACAGCCGAACATGTTATAAATTATTCAGAAGATTTCCGATACTACACCTAATCTTATTAAGGTGTCAATCTTGCGTTATATAAAGGGACGAGGAAAGAATCCCCGCCATATTCAACGAGCATAGCATAGAGCAGCCGTAGAGTTGCATGCCCTTAAAATCTCTATACGCACAGACCTTCCGACTGTGTGAGCATCGGGTGCTATAAAAAAAAATTCTTTGGTTGAACAATATACTGCTTTCGAAAAACTTCCTGTGCAAGTCGTAGGCATAATATCTTGTGAATTCTCTTCGGAGGCAAAGTGATACTATGAATTTCTCGATATGGTATCTAGAATTTCGGCAGTGCGGTTACCAATAAATGTTTTGAATTTGGATGGAACGTGTGACAGCCTGGCCAGGACAATTACACCATGCAACATAATGCAACAAGTCTACTTGATAACAGTGCCCCGCAGAGCTCTAAGCAAAGCAAGGATTCTTACTGAAGTGGAGCAACGCGAGTCTTTACAGCCAGTAGAGTAACCTTAAGCCAAAGTTCTTAAAATAATATTTCAAAACAAATGATTACTGGCGCTAAAAGTTCGTCAGATAGTACTTTACGTTTAGTACTATCCTTCAGTGTATCCAACGCAAATTTGTATGCTAGCGTGTCATCCTTTGGTTGCCATTAAATTCCAAGTACTTTGCTTGTGGTTTTTTGCAAGTTGTTTAAAACATCAAACTCTGACTGTGTCTCTTGATCTTGACTGTTTGGACGTTCACAGGTTTGACAGTTGATAGTTGAGCCTACATGAAAAGTCTCGTTTAAAGCATTTACTTACGGATCTTTATGTGATCCATCAAACATTACTCGCACCTTGCGGCCGCAGACTGGATGATGTGGCATGCAGAATTTGCTACCGTCAGATACAGATATTTCTTCCGGTTTAAGTTCGCGCTTATAACATAGTTTAACATATGCTTGCATTAGCTTATAACACTGTACTTGTTAATGTAAATCGTTATTTAGACATCACTCTTCATCCCCAGAACGTGATGTTGCTCCTTGTAGCGTATCAGCATATTATGTATTTGCTGTTTTAAATGGAAGCTCGTCAATGTATCTCCCTTCCGAGTCTCGTGTTCTTATACCTTTGTATCCCGGTAGACATAGATGTGCGTCCAATTCCCATAATCTTTTTAGCAAAGCGTCAATGTCCACAAAGGACATCGGAGACGAAACAGTTAATCGCTCTGATATAGCGATTGATGTGATCACCAATGTACATATGGTTGATGTAGCGATAATATTGCCATAACTGTCCTGCGTCTGCATGTCGGTAAGCGTAGCCCAAACTTGATCAGTGCATAATAAAACGTCCATTGGTGACTTTTATTTATATGAGATCATGGGGCGCTAAAGTGGGCGTGGCCAGAATGTCAAGGTCGCCATTTTTGGAGGAATTCACCAGTCATCTACATCGTAGCCGGAAAATGTTTTCTGGACCGTCTGGAGGAGTTCCAGTAATATACATCCCAAATTTGGTGACTGTAGCTTAAAAACTGTGGGAGATATAGGCATTTCCGATTTTTTAGGGCGGTACGCTTGGGGGCGTTCTATTAGGCGTGGCCGGAATATCCGAGATATAAAGGATGTGGGGGAGGTTACCGTTATCTATTAGTAGTCGGAGCCACCCGACTAGGAAATACCCTGAAGCGTGCGATCTGTCTCCATAAACATTTCAATTTGCATTCATACATACACAAATTGACACACACACACACAAAAATGCATACCGCGCTCACTTTACTCTGTAGCTGCACTTGCCCCCAGCCCCCACTATTGAAATGAAATCCATGTTATCTCCTTAACTCGGTTTGAAATTTCCAGGACTTCTTAAGAGCATTAAAGTGTATGTAAAAACTAATTTGCAAGTTTGCAGTATTTGATTTGTTTTATCGATATTGGGAGTGATTGGAGGAAGGTACCTAAAATCCGGATATATCAAAATCTGCAGTAAGTCATAACGCATATAACACACTGTTGTCTCTAGCTCTTATAGTCTTATAGTCTCCGAGATATGGTAAGAAAAACAAACGTTACCGATTTTTATCGATATTAATAAAACAAAGAAAGTTTTAGAATAAAATTATAAACTTGTTCTGCGAATGATATATACGAACTGAATGAGACTAAGATCACCTTTCTAGTTTTTTTTCAGTTTCCCATATCGCTGCGACGGACAGACGTCATCGTCCTGATCAAATTTCAATGGGTTCACGGTATAAAAATAAATAACTAAATAATCAGTTATAAAAAACTTGCCTGGAGAAGATCACTGCTACACAATCTAGCATACCCATTTGGTTGTGTGAAAACGTTGTACATACTCAGGGGTAATTCGTGGATGCTATAGCTCAACATATGGCTTGCTTTATAGTTTCTTCTCGTATAGGGAACTTAAAGGTGAAATCGCGGAAACGTAGCAATAAACTCATAAAACACACAATACATTAACCCGTGCACTGGCTGTAATAGTTACCTTAGATGATAGTTACCAAACTGTCGCACTTGTGACAACAAAGAAATACATATTTGTTTCAAGGCCTGCCCCTTTTTTCTCATTTAACAATGTTACAGAGTATATGCAGGCTAAAACTCAATCAAATTTAACAATTGCTATAGATGCGATTGTGTCTCTACCGCTGGCGGTGTCCTTATAGCATTTTAGTCACCTTTTTCTTCTTCATATTTACCGCAAATGTCTATTTACCGCCTTTCAACCATTAAATTAATCACTACCCCCTTATCAGGTAGGCACCTTTTGATTGTTCTTGGTGATTTTTTCAAACGTAGCTTTATCCTCACATGACTTTATTTCTGGTCTACAAGAGTTATCTCCTGCTCAAGGATTAATCCAATGCGCAATTCAGAAGCAGATCTCTTGGTTTGCTATTTGTGATGGATTCCTCAAGCAATGTTGTACGCAAAATTAAAGAGGTTTTAAGACCCAAAGACCCTTTGCATTTTACACGGAATGTAGCCATTGATTTTACCGACTGAGCACAACTGTACAATTGTGCATTGATCTTGCTATTAAACTCTTATATGATAGCTTGAACTCACATTTTGAGGTCTGCGTTAGTCTTTATCCCGACAAAGTCTAAGCAGCCTTCCTGGCGCTCATATGAATTAATGAGAAATCCCAAATTTTATTGTGTTATGCAGATGCCAGATCTAACTTTTATAAGCTAAATATCGTATCTTTAACAAATTAACTTCGCCATAGTCGTCTTAAAGTTTCCCATAATCTTCGGCAATTTTTTTTTATATGTAAATTCTAAATGAAAGTTGTCTATTTGGCCTAGCACACACAATATCGTTTAAACGTTGTGCGAACGTCAAGATTTTGCCGATTCATTCTATATTTCTATGAATAATTAGCTTTATCCACATCTATTACTGTCGTCAAACTGCATTTTATGTCGTGTCATTAATTCTTTTTACTCTTTTTATCAATGACCTTCCCTTGGTACTTTCACACTTACTTACTTATGTATGCCGATGATGTGAAATCGGGCCTTGCATATAAAAATATGGTTTCTACACCTTACACTTAGAAAAATAAAGATTTTGTAGTCTATAATGACACCATGGCATTAGGATTGGGTCATGAGAGACAGACATTATATCGAGACCGAATTAAGTCGGTATAGAAGCAATTTTTATTATTTGCCTCTTGTGGGACCATAATGCCCAGTTTCCATCATACACAAATAAACTTTTATTAATTAATCTTTCCTCTTCAAGAAATCGGAGAGCTATTTTTGACGTAATCGTTGTCCATAAAATAATTAATAACATCAATTGCTCCGAGTTTATAAGCCAATTAAATTTTCCCTTCCAACTAGACTACATGTAATTATAAATCTTTATTACTTAAGTATTGTGTAGCTAACTATGTCCTTCATTAACCCTTCCGCATGCTTTATAATGATTTTAATGAACAGTGTGATCAGTTCCGAGTCTTCCTTCCCCCGTATTAGATCTTATCTTCATAAACTCTTTAGCAGGCGTGCGTTATACGACTGTACCCATCGGTTGTTTGGGCGGGATGTGGAATGCTGCTATAAATTCACACACACATACAAAAATGGACGCACTTTACTCAGGGCTGCACTTGGACTCCACTATACAATTGTTACTGTATGAACGATATGAAATTGCGGCGAGCTTAAGTCAGAAGAACACTAGATGTCTCCCAAAGTCCCACTATAAACTAGTTGGTGGCCTAAAATCCACCTTAT
The DNA here is from genome assembly GCA_035043915.1 of Drosophila paramelanica. NCBI lineage: Eukaryota > Metazoa > Arthropoda > Insecta > Diptera > Drosophilidae > Drosophila > Drosophila paramelanica. The sequence continues at coordinate 64,095 of JAWNMO010000311.1, read as the reverse complement.
ATACGGGCACGCTACAAAAGGAGTTGAGCGAATCGTATGCACGCTGCAGCGCTGTAATCCAATCTCCCTACTAATAGTTAACGGTGGTCAAGGTGGAGGAAATGAAGGATGCCACAAATCAGGCGTTGGAAATCCTGAACAACGAATCACTCACCAATAGAAGCCACGGACGGCTCTGCAGCCATTAAGGTTTACAAGTCAGATACTGCTGATGAGGTGAAACCTGACGATGGTGATGGAGAGGCTGCTGTTGGCCGACATGGCCCTTGAGCAACCAGGTCTCCCATTAGACGAGGTTTTCCGAACTCGGTCAAAGACTCCAAAAAGCTCTAAATTGGACATAAAAAAAAAAAAAAAAATAGGTGGCTACTAGGAATTTGATGTGAGGTTCAAGAAATGTTTAGTGCAGCGTATTCCAAACCAAGTGCTGTCGATCAATGAAGCCCTAAGCAATGACAAAACTCACCGCATTGTCACATTGCGCATTGTACTTTATGCTCTTAAAATTGTGAGAGAGCATGTGTACCTATTTTGTTTTCATTCCCAATTTTACAAAAAATCGAGAAGCCTTATTGCTTTTCGTTGTACTGCGTTACTCATCTTATTATATATATTCTCCTACTGCGGTAATCCGAGCACTAACAGGCCATTGGGTAGTCGGGACATACGCTATGAATTTCAATGCCTCAGCCATAGAGACGAGGAAGAAGTAGAAGGTGTTGAAGGGTTCAAATCGGATCCAAGGTATCACATCGGGTCAGGTAAGGCCTAAGTATGTCGATTACATCGGCAGCCAGTCTAAAGTAGCTTACCCTACATTCATAGTTTCTTTTCAATATTTGTTCAATGTTTATCTATTTCTTTCGATGCTTGCTGTATATTAATTTGTGTAATTTTGTTCTTTCTGTGTTTTGCATAAACATTATCTTTTCTGCTGATTAAAAGTTTTTGTGCGGTAAACCTTACATCTCTCAAATAGTATATAATTAGCTTTATTCTGCTCATGCTTTTTTATTCCATGCACTGGCTTTTTCTTTTGTTCTGTACCCTACGCTGCCTTATATTCTTTTTATAATTTTTCTATATGTGTTTTATTTTCTTTTCCTGTGCGTTGGTCCATTGAAAATAACTTATAATTTTAGTAATAATAACTATTGAGGTTAAAATTAAGCTGATACCAAATATGTAACTAAAAACATCAAATTTACGTGCTCACACGAGAGTCGTTTTTTTTTTTGTTAAATGTAAGGCATACCAAAGAAAGAAACAAGAGGACAAATAGAAAAATATATAACAAGAATGATGAAGTGTACCGATTGGGGGAAGTTATCTAAAATCGTCTGCTTTACACGATCATAGCACTTCATCTAGCTTAGCTCTTATAGTCTCCTAGATATGGTTAGATAGCCAAACAATTAATTAGATCTTATCCGTATTGATGAAACGTTATGCGTATGGCGTATTACTTAGGAGAATATAACGGAGAGACGCACAGATGGACAACTCAGATCGTCGTTGTAATGTAGAATATATATATACTATGCTGGGTCAGAGATGTTTCCCTCTGCTTGTTACATACGACTGCCCAAACTATTATACTCTTTTTATGAGTGCCCAAATTAAGAGCTGGTCACCTCCTCTAAAGATTGGTAAAAATTACCCGGTGAAGCCTCGCCCACCGCCAAATACCGTGAAAATCGATATCTCCCACAGTTTTAGAGCTAAGGTTCCAAAATGTTAAAGGCTGCATATCCCATATAAGATTGAGGAATTGAAAAATGCTTGTACCTCGCCCATGCAAACCGCGAAACAAAACTATGTCCGTCTGTACATCTATGTATTCGATAATTTCAGAAAATTTAATATCTAGAGCGTTGAAGTTCCCTTCGCTTTTTCATATTATCCCAGAGCATACACAGATCAAAAATATTTAACATTTTAGATACCTTTCTCACTCGCCCCAAATAAAAGTCGAATTAAAGTAATACGGCCTTGCAATTTAGTATTTATATACATATGAATAATGTTTTTAGGCGCTAAAAATTGTATAAAGTGTGATTTTTAGTTTTGGAGTTATTTAAGAATTCCTTTTCTTGGGGCAACGCCAGCCTTTGAATTGCAGCATGGAATATGTCTTTAAAATGTTATACTTTTTGTACAAATTTACAATTATTTTTACAAATATAAATGGGCTTATTATTGGTTCAAATGTATTAAATAATAACTCACTGAACTCGTTGCTGACCGCCTGGGACATAGCTTCGCTTAACAGGTTATACGAACTTCTATGATGTTGTTGATCAATATGTAGAAAATGCTCCCCACTACCGGTATAAGACTGCGACGGCGCTAAGTGCGTCACATGTACAGGCAGCGAATGCGCCGCAGATGTTGACACTGGCGAAGTAGATGTTTCTTTTATATGTATGCTTAGTGGTTTTCCATTTGTGTTTGCCTGTTTTTGATGATGTGTGTTGTAACGATTTAAATTTATTTCGCTTTCTGAAGTACTTCCGGACACACTGCCTGCAAGGCAAGTGGTTTTGGATACGTAGTACAAAAGAACCAGAAGTGAGTAGTTCCAAAAGGATTTATTGACCATATTAAAATGCGTTTGTCGGGTCTTAAGAATTTAATAATGTATAACTGAACAGCTATGTTGAATCAATTTATTCACATATATTTTATGTTTCCTTTATTTGCATGTGTCCTGTAAAAGATATTAATAAAATTGTTTGGTTTTATTGTATGAAATATAATATTTATTGTAATAAATTGTTGCAGAGCTACTGGAATCGCTTGACTTTGTACATTTTTCGTTTTGCTCCCTAAGGTCACATGATCGAATATCGAATTCATTACGCTCTGCTGCTGATCAGCCAGGCTACCTTTAGCAAAGCTGGTCGATGTCAGTGTATGCTGAAGAGAATCACTCACCGTACCCAATAATTTTAAAAAATATGGTTTGCATATAGTTCATATAACATATATATATATATATATTTATATATATATATATATATATATATACAGTTGCGAAAAAAATAATAGCACCACTACAACACATTTTGTATTTTATGACAAAAAAGCAACTACTGTTACTGTTATATATATATAAGTTAAGACATAATAATAATATTTCATAAGTTTATAAACAACCCTCGCTAATGCGTGTTTTATAAATTAAAGAACAGCCCTCGCAATTGCGGCGCTGCATAATTTGTGTCAGCGCGCTATAGCTGCAATGGTCAGCGGCGGTAATCGGACACTTTTGTTTTGCTGCAAGAGCTTCCGTTATTGCCTATGATTTTGCTGAGTCGGCTTGCCGATCATGACATTGTGGCGTGATGCGAGTTTTGGCTTAGCTTAAGCGAAATATTCTTTATGTTAATGAATCAGTTTGAATACAGCGCTCTTTCAGTAAGTCGCTTAAATAAATATTCACTCCGGCACTTGGCCGTTAAACAATAAGCCAGCAATAAGAGGTATAGTTTACCTCTCAACCTAATCTTCAGTCGCAACAAGGACTGGAAGGAAGTTAATTGGCGCCCAACTAGTGGTCGGACTCCACAACCAACAACAACTAAAACAGCAGCACAGGAGCTGCAACAACCAACAACAACTGAAACAGCAGCACAGGAGCTGCAACAACCAACAACAACTAAAACAGCAGCACAGGAGCTGCAACAATCAACAACAATTAGGACAGCAGCGCGGGAGCTGCGAGTGACAAGTTTTATAAAGGAAATTTGTTTGTGTTAATTGAAACATGTAAGTGGGCACTCTAGCCAAAATTTTTCGTCAAACACAAAATTTTTGAATTTATAAAAAAAAAATTTGTATTATAAAAAAATGAGTTAGTACTAGTGAGTATTTTATATTGCAACACATCATATAAAAAATTTTTTTAAATAATAATAATCAGAACCAAGTTTCTGAGGCACGTGAGAGTAACTGCTTTGATAATTTGAGTTGAAACAATTTATTATCCAGTTCGTTAATAAAATTACTTTTGTTACTTTCTATGTGTCTAAAATTGTGCTATAACAATACATACAGTTCTCGCTTCAGAGCTGCGACGTAATTCGACCTGTCTTTTGACGGCCCGTTTTGTTTTTCGCGGCCACTGGCCTGCATATGCCACAGTTCAGCCAATATAAAAACCCTCGCAAGCGGTCTACCGATTCAGATTCCGACTGGCTACAAGACTTCTCCCCGTAGTTCCCCCACCATCAGGTATAATGGATCCAGATCAGCTTAGGGAAGTAATAAGGACGGCTATCAGCAATGCTTTAGCCGAACAGGCCGTTGCAAACCAGCAGAGAGAGCAAGCATTGACTCAAAGAATTAATGAGTTAGCTGAAAAAATAACGGCAGCAAACGTTGCCGCCCCACAAGTAGTAGCATATGCTGCTATAGGAATTAGAAACGACATTCGCTGTGACGAGCCGCTAGATGCCGTCAAGTGTCTACCTGAGTTTGCAGGAGTACAGGAATCTTATGTATCTTGGAGGCAGGCAGCATTAGCCGCTTACGAGATCTACAGACCATATAATGGCAGTTCTCGTCATTATCAGGCTGTTATCATCATAAGAAGCAAATTAGGGGCCCCGCAGACGCGGTGCTGGCCTCATTTGGTACTGTATTGAATTTTGGTGCGATAATAAATCGCCTAGATTTCACATACAGTGACAAGAGGCCAATTCATGTCATCGAACAGGAATTAGGTACATTGAGGCAAGGTTGCCTGTCCCTGCTTCAATATTACGAGGAGGTAGAAAAGAAACTCACTCTTCTTACTAACAAAGTTAACATGTCATATGAGCCAGCTTTAGCAAAGGGTCTATGTGAAAAATTCCGCGACGATGCGTTGCGTGTGTTCATATCGGGTCTCAAGCGCAGTCTTACAGATGTGCTCTTTGCAGCAAAGCCCAGAGATTTGCCTTCAGCGCTAGCTCTCGCGCAGGAAGTCGAGTCAAATCATGAAAGGTACGCATTCGCGGCTAATTTCGCAAGAAGTCTAGAAGACAAAGAGCACAAGCCACATGTAAAAGCGCACGTTCACCAACAGGAGAGGCATTCGCAACAAGCCGAAACACAAGCTAGCGGTACAAAGAATCCGCACTTTAGCAAGCAAAGCGAGGCCACAGTGCAGGCTGACCAGCGAAGCAGCAGGCAGCACAATGATAATGGCGCACAGGTGCCCATGGAGGTTGATCCTTCCTTCTCAAGGGTCTTGCAGCCCACTCAGGCCCCTGCTTACACGAATAGGAAGCACTCCACATCTGACCGCACAGGCGGTCAGAAAAATCAACAGAGGTTGAATCACGTCACGCAAGACGCGGGACAAGGGGCACAAATCAATGACGATGCTAGTTATGACTATGATGCCATTAATTTTTTAGGAGCAAATCTAGATGAGAAGATACAAGAAAAGATCAGAAACGCTCAGACGACGCTCAGAGCTAGGGAAAATGCAAATCAGCAGAATAGGGTCTTCGACGTTGGTGACCCAGTTTTAGTCAAGTCCAACCGACGGCTCGGAAACAAGCTCACACCTTTATGTGATGAGAAGGCCGTAGATGCAGACCTGGGGACCGAGGTCCTCATTAAAGGGAGGGTGGCCCACAAGGGCAACCTAAGATGACTCCCTTGTTCTTTTTCATTTTTTGTTTTACACCTTTTTTAAGCCACTAGGCAAACTCCTATAAGTTAGATATCATTTTTCAATTTACTATTAGCCACTGGGCATAGTTTTTATAAAACATTTTTGGTGGTGGGCATACCTCTTCAAATAGAAATAAACACTAGAGTTCAAGATCAGCTTAACCAGTTAACAGTCACTGTTAATAAAATTCTCAAGATAGCCAAAAATTCACAAGTTGACACTAGCCATTTATTTGAAACATTACTGTCTAGAAATAGAATGCTGATGATGGAGTTGCAAAATTTAATGCTTGCTATTACTCTTGCGAAGGCTAACATTGTTAGCCCGAACATTTTGGACCACTCAGATTTGAAGTCAATTTGGCTAGAGGAACCCACCAACACTCCCATAGGAGATCTTATGTCCGTTGCGTCCGTGAAAGTTCTTCAGTCCATTAACACTATACACTTTATAATTAAATTCCCAAAGATTAAAAAGGCTTGCAGAAAAATCACGATTTATCATGTCATCCACGAGAACTTCATATTGCGATTGTTCGACAACGTCATAGCCGAATGCGATGGAGAAACCCACACACTGCAGAGTTGCGCCGCTTCACCTGGAGCCACATTTTGTCGTTTGGCATTAGAGAGTTCATGTGCCAAAGAGCTCCATGCAGATGGCACGGCACACTGCGAGATCCAGCCGAGCAACCTGGAAATAATCACCCATGTAGATGACGGAATCATCATCCTCAACGACGGGTCCGCACGGATATATATATATATTGTCTGTCCGTCTATATGAATGAATGAAGATATTCATGAATATAGTTTTCATTGTGGGGGCCAAGCACAACCGCTTAGGTCCACTGCTTATTGCGTAGGTTTGTGTGTGTATGATAGCGTTAATTTGTGTATCGAATTTTGATACCTCCCCCCAAATACCGATAAAACACGCAACGCAACGCAAAATAAATCCTACAGAATTGGGAATTGGTTTGTACATTCATTTCAATGTTGTTTATAGGTCCTGAAAATTGCAGCGATCAAACGTTTAGTTTTGAAAAAAAAAACAAGAGTTTTGTTTCTATAGTGCAAGAAAAGTATTTGTAAGGACAGATCGCAGAGTTAAGAGTATCGCCTAGAAAAGCGATCCCGACTAGAGCCTTCTTACTTTTTTTTAGTTGTTCACGAAGTTAAACTAGTATATTTTGTTTTTCCAATGTCCACCAAGCTGTCAGCGCCATTAAAGATAGTGACTTTTTATGCCATACTTCATATACTTCCGACACATATTTTGCAAAAATATGTCAATATACCCCACAATTTTAGAGTTAGACAGCAAATTTGGTATAGAGATAGCTGCACAGTACGTAGAAAGCCATAAAGAATTCTACCTTAATAGTTCGGCCACGACCACTATAACGCCCCACAGCTACTTCGCCCCCACGATCAAAAGAAGCCTCTCTCACAGTAATCCCCCCAAAAGTTTGCGACCTTGATATCCCGGCCACGCTCATTAGAACGCCTCCCTGCTACACTGCCCCCAAAAATCCCAAAAACTTATATTTATCACAGTTTAAGAGCCAGAGACCAAATTTTATAGATAAATTACTGTTAATTCTCTTTAATGATTGGGGTACAATATTCCAGGCCATGTCCACTTCTAGCCATGGCAAAAATCCAAATCTGCCTCTGCATTAAAGCTAGAGTCTCTAAGTGTCTATATCTACACAAATTACAAAACAAAAAAAAAAACAATTTTTCAAAATAACAATAATAATTAAGGTCGTGGATGACAAAAACTCAGTCTGTTTGTTTTTATTAACGAGCACAAGAGAATAAAGAAAATAATCAATATACGACTCTATATCGATAGGCATCTTATTAGAGAGGGTCGGTTATAGATTGACTTGTCTTTTGCAAAAATTTTTAAAAACGGATTCCGTCAACAGATTTTGTTTGATTTTAATTGTGGGTGTAAATTCATTTAGCTGGTTGTGGCCAGCCCGCCATCAGAAAATTATCAAATAACTCCGGGAACACAGGCCATTTTTTATAAGTGGAATAAATAATCCCGAAGATGTTTACGTTTTGCACAATAACCATTAAACCAGAAACAATATAAAATTTTCTGACAGCACTGGTTATTTTTACAAGTATGAAAATCTAGTAGACTCATACAAGTCTAATTATACGATTATAATTCAAGTAGGTAGAGTAAACATGTCACATCTATTTAGCTATTTTATTTACCAATCCTACTTTTTTTGATACCTATGGAAACCCATAAGACTAAAACAGTGTATAATTTGTTCTATGATTAACCGATTAAGCGATTTTAAAGAGTTTCATAATTCCAGAAAACTAATAAATATGCATTTTTTTAAATTATTATATTGATGATTTATCATTTTCAATTATAAATTTTGAACGAGGTTTGCAAGAATTATCTTACAGCTTATAAAATCTTCTTAATAATAAAAGTGGATCGATGAGGCAGCCAATATATACAAAATGTCCGTATTTTATCTCGAACCTATATAACATAAGACTTTAATTTTTACTTATAAACAAGAATATTGAAAAGTGGAACTAGTGGTAAAGAGGAATTGCATCCATTGGGCGTGAATTTGCACCCATAAATCACCCAAATTTTCAAACAAAATGCTTCTTTTTGCTTATTGTTGGTTGGTTTTATTTATTGAAATGTTTTTCATACAGTTAAACGAACAAGAAAACCGTCAAAAGTAAATCGAATAGAAGATAGAAACTTTACTACAATAAAACTATGGTCAACGCGTTCATACAAACAAACGGACAGACAGACAAACAAACAGACGATTAGTTAAAGCGGTAGAAAAAAATCTGAATATCTGAATATATAGAACATTCTCTACTCTCTACTCTTGTGGCTAATATAATAGCACTGTTTATTGTTTTATTGTGACCTCGTTAAATCGAAATCTACATAGTTCGCAACCCCCTTTAATTCATAAAAAAAATTCCTGTTCCCTTGCAATTACGAGTTATTGGGATTCCACTATTTATAATGTGACATTTACCGATGTCATTTCTGTAGCTCGCTAAATAATATTTGAAAGATGATATGTTTTATCTTGTGTACTCATCTTTACTATGTGCGCTTATGAAATGCTTTGGAATTTTGTAAAGGCACTGTCGACCTAATGAAACTCAATGTTATTAACTGGATTTAAAATTGTATGAAAAATATTGAAAAATACTATTCTCTGCGATTTTAAATTGTTAGATCTGTCTGAGTAATGCAGATTTATGACCGATTGTATACCCTAAACATTTCAAACTTTAATTATATTAAAAAAGTGCAGTCCCTAAAAAGTGCCTCATCCATCATTCATAAGATTTAGCAATGGCTGATACAACATTTTCTGCCATTACGAGATCGGGAAGGGACATGGCCAAACATGTTACAGATTTTCGCAGTTTGTGTGGACGGGAGGGGTTGTAACCGGAAAATGTTGTGACATCTAGGAGCTTCCCAGTAATATATATTTCAAATTTCGTGACCCCATATGCATTAGAAAATTTAGGTTTGACACCTAATACAATTTGGTTGTTATCCATAAAGTAATAAAGAACAAAAACAAATTTCGATCCCACACTTTTATTACCGTTTATATCTTCGCAAGCATGCCATGCGATTGGTGTGCCAAATAATTTACAAAAACAACATTATCGCCTGTTTTGTTTTGGTCGAAGTCGTCGAGAATAGTGGGGTTCCTGAGAAACTTCGAAGGGGACCAAGAAAGGGCATCGAAGAAGGAAAAAAGAATAGTGCAGGTCATAGGCAGCAGCGCGCACAACGGAAAAGAAAATAAACTTTTCGTCGGATGTCCGCAGTACCTACAGTCCTCGTGTTTGTTTTGATCAAAGTTTGCGAGCACTGAAGAGTTCCTGGGCAATTTTGGGGGAACAGAGTGTAGCAACAAAAGCAAAGAAGTGTTGTTATTGTTGCATTTTCGAGGCGAGGCGTAAGGAGCTAGACGTTTTGCCTGCCAGAGTAGCACAGTAAAATAAGTGAGAATGGTCTAGTTGGAACCGCCCGGCTAGGAGATACCCAAAACCCAGGATTTTACACATACACACAAGCTTTCGGCACTTGATACCTGAGAGCTAAAGTTTACGGCAGTCAAAAAACTTTTTGCCGTTTGGTAGGCAGAGTTATCAACGATATAGCTCTTAAAAAATTGGCGGACTCTAATCGTCTTATAATGGTTATTATTGCAAATGGAAAACACATAGACCATTAAAATAATATTAAAGCTTACATATAATTTAAACGAAAAATGCACATAAGAATTTTATTTTATTTTTATTAAAATGTATACAACAAATTAAATATTTGTGGTTAAATATTTGGTTTCTATTATTATTATATTATATTATTATCGGATTGGAATGAACGAGGTACCATTCAAAACTTTTAGAGACATATTATTGTCTGCCCGGAAATTTTTAAAGATCAGTTTTAATAATTCGATTTTTTTTCTTACTACTTATAGCTTACTATCCCTTATCCGTAACACCGTTGTGCTTCAAACAATGTAATTTCTCATATACAACGTAATCATATTAAGAATTGTTCGTTCTTTTGTACTAAAAAGCGCGATGCTCTTGTTTTTTTTTTTTTTTGCAATTGAAGCAGTTCTGCTGATGTATTACGATGCTCGGTCGATTTCATACCGTCTTTACGCTAGGGTGCATTATTCTCTAAACGCAATTGATCACCGTTACACAATTAACCGAGCTGCAGAAGACTCAGTGTTAAGTGGGCAACCACTATCACAACACGAGCAGAACACAGAGGCTCCCCTGTTAAGTTATGGTGTATCTGTGTATACTGCCTGTACTGAGCGTTCTTTCTCGCCTTTTCGCGCTTCTTCATCTAGATTTTTCGCTTTAATTTCTTCGAAGGACTTCCACTTACAAAAGGAAATTGTCCAAGTGCTGAAAAACTTTAATTTGTCGTGTAGCTAGATATTTAGTTAGTCTAACTTTTCTTATTTCCTTCTATGAATGAATTTATGTATTTATGTATTGTGTAATATCCGCTCAGGTCCAACTGCCATAATTTGCTATGCCCGCCGCCATGTTGCGCACGACTAATGTGTATCAACTCACACACATTTAATATAATGCATGCCCCAGTCATTGATCGAGCCTCACAATTTTTTTTGTTTACTTTGTGGCCTTTCTTTCTTACATAGACATACACCACACATCGTAATTTTCCTCACAGACCTTTTCAATTTGCAGCGACACATTCATTTTGTTTACTTGTATAGGTTCCTTTTTAATTGGTGCACGACTTAAAGTTGCCGGACAGATTATATTAAGATTACATTTATATTTCAACAATATATATATGTAATATGCATATAATATCGTTTAATGTTATATGAAAAAGTGAGATTGCTCTTGTCGGGACCGCCCGACTAGGAAATATGCTGAACCCAACATATAACACATATACACACAAGCACAGGGTACTTCATGAATATTGACGTGGACAAAATAAAAAAAAAACATAAAACAAAAATAAAAATTCCGCACTGTCTGTTGTACTTTTACCTAGAATACGAATTAATATTTATTGTCGATTTGGTTCGCACGACAGCCACACGACAATCAAGATGCTCATAAACCAAAACTACTTCAGTCATCTATTCAATTATTAAACAAATTTATTAAGATCAAAACACCTTTATCATAATTAAAGAGTAATTATTTTAAATCACTTCAATCTTTTCTGGTTTTGCGGAACTCCGACTTGCACTCAACGCGGTTATATTTTTTCAAAACTATCAATTCAAAAATATTGATTAAAACTACTATTTTAGGGAACGATAATTTTTAGTATTTAAAGATAAATAAAAATTTTGTTGTTATTTATTTAAGATCGGTTAAGTTTGCAAAATTCAAATAATTCTGCAACATTTTTCTCCTATAATTTACATTAATTTATTGACTTATATATATATCTTATTATTTATTTACGATTCAAACGTGACTATTTTTAAATTTATTTGGTTTAACAACTAAGCACTTAGGCCAAACTTTTTTTTTGGAAGAACATTGTCAATAACTAATACTACATTTCCTTTAATTAAGGTATCTTAATCTTTTGTCCATTTCAAATGGACATTACCACGCGGGAGTGTGATAGTACCAAAGGAATCTCATTAATGAACAGAGTAAGGACAAGAGACAAGGGATCTATTTTTCAAATCCTGAAATCCAGTTAAACAGATTTACTGGGAAGCCGAGTAGGCATAAAATGTGAGACAGCAAGGAGTGGTTTAATGAAAATATCTGTAATCTTCAACAACAATGAACAACAATGAAAAATGAACTATTCCCTTCAAGTAGGGGTTTTATGGTTATGAGAAACGGTGACTCTGATAATACAAAATGAGTCTCTTTACGGTACTACGACATTCGGTGATCCAAAATCTATGTCTGCGATTTGATATAACTGTTTTGATTATGGTAATGATTTATGAGTAATTCGGTAATTGGGTGGTCTTTACTTAAAACGATCCGATTTTTAGAGTTAAAGTCCTAGTTTTCGTCCTGAAGATTGTCCAGATTTCAATCTTATAAATATGGTTCACTTTACAATTTACAATTTACATGTTTATTGAATATTTCATAATTTTGCAAATTTGAGCTCCCAATAATGATATTTGGAATTCTAGTCGTAGGTTTTAATGGTGCTACTCTAAATTTTGAACAAATTAATGAACCCTCTATTTGACCTGCATAATGAAACTTAAGATATGCACAGGCCGCATATGTAAATTTTGATTTTTGATCAACATAGTTTTAGCAAAAATTTTGCAGTGTGCCAAATTGATTATAATTTTATCTTGTTGGCAATTTTTATACAAATTGGCGAGCTATTGGACAGAAGTCAATTTACCATACGGAGCATAATCCAAAGATTTTCAGACGACCGTACGGCAGAAACGTACCGGCTGCCCAAGAAAGTTAACCGATCGTGAATGCACCCAAATAATAAGAAAAATCATGAAAGACCTAAAAACCACATCATCCCAAATAGTATCAGAGGTTAACGAAGAGATTGGGAAACAAATTCACTCCAAAACGGTACGACGGGTACTACACAAGGCTGTGTACAATGCGAGAATTGCAAGACGCAAACCACTCATTTCGAGTGTTAACCATTCGAAGAGATTGGCGTTCGCCAAAGAGTTTAAATCGAAGCCTTTAACGTACTGGAACGATGTCCTCTTCTCTGACGAAAGCAAGTTCAATATAACATATAAAAAATATATTTTAATAAAATAGTAAGTTCGTTATTCTTTAACAATGACTTATTAGTCGACAACACTACAATTGCCAATACTTTTGTCCATGACTGTATGTGCAATGAAACCTTAAGGGTCAAAAATTTACATGTTTTTTTTTAACAAGTCGCGTTTTGTTCATAGTTAAACAATAGTGAATATTGCTTAGAAAATTTTAGGTTGTAATTGAATGTGTCCTTTTCATAATTCCATATTAGTCCCAACATACGTTTTTTTTAATTATTGTAATGTTTTTTACGTTTATCATTATGACATTTGTGTAGTATGTGATTTTTTTATTTTTTCTCGCAAGTGAAAAATTAATCTACCATCACTTTTTTTTTTGTGAACAACCCCATTTCTCATATCAAAAAGTTTATGCTAAATTGTTCTACCATATTTTGTAAATCTTTAAAAGAGGTGACCAGTTTTCTACGTTCCAAATTTGGCAACTCTAGCTTAAAAACTGTAGATTTTCATTTTTGCGGGGGCGGCAGCTGTCCTAGTCACACCCGATGGGATAAATTACAAAATACCGGAAATTTTCCACATAATAATAGTGAACGAGTAAAACGCAGTCGGTAGTGCCCGACTGCACCGTTCTTACTTGTTATTTAAGTATAAATAAATAAACCTTGTCTGAAATTTACCTAAAATGCATGGCAAAACTTATTGTGCCATTTATTAATGTCGTTTTCTGTACGCGTTTTTTTCGCTGCTATTAAAGAAAGACTTGTAATCGAAATTGTATTGTATCAGATAAAATGTTAGAGATTTTGGGCTACGCCCAATGGGAGCGTGGCAAACCAAACCACCCGACTTGTTTTTTTGTTGCCTGCGCGCAAACTATGTTTATGTAATGTTGTTATAACAATAACAGGCATGTTTAACTGTATGAGTACTAAGATTTTAATAAATGTATACCAACATTTACATGTTGGTTGTTAGGCTACCTGTCAATAAGCAGTTAAGCATTTAGTTCGCAAAGGGTACACAAAAGTACTAAGTAGGAAACCTTTTAAGTCCTTAACTTCTGATGTTCTGTAAATCGCATATATTATGAATTTAAATAAAAATTCAAATTCTTTTCATACTCGTTCACGAAGTAAAAAGTATATTGGTTTTATGCAATGTTTGTGTTGCTTTCCGTCCGTCTGTCCGAACGCCGGACGCTCCTTGCCAACATCTTTTGCCAACCGTGCTAATCTAATTCAAAACATGAAGCGCAAGCTCCCTCCACCACCAAGATTTAATAATATACGTATTTCCACCGCTAACAATGTACATTCCCATAACAACAACAACCCACTAAAAACAATTCCTTCCACTCTCTCGCCCAACAAATGGACCTGGAAGAGACCAAGTCGGAAAACGAATACCAGTACAATAGTCAGTCGAACCGAAACTTCGGGCCAGACGCCCAACGATGACCAGCCTTCCACGAGCGCGGCTGCTGCTGCACGCGCCCGTCCTTTGGATTCCAATAGAGAGGAGTCAACTGCTGAAAAAGATGCTTCGAAAGCTTCCCCATAGTGATTCGCAACATAACTAGCCTGCAAGAGCTGTTATCTGCAATAGAAGAGGTGAGGAAAACACTGAGATAAACTCGTCGAAGGGACAACTAAAATACTTATGAAAAACGCTGAAAGCTACAGAAAAGTCGTAAGGCAACTCAATGATATCAAACTAGACTTTCATTCCTACCAGATGGAGGAAAACAAAGGTTTCAGAGTGGTGGTTCGAGGCCGGCAAGAATATTGAGGCCCAGCTGGTCAATCCAACAGACGTCCATAATCCGATCTAAGTAAACATGTTTTTTATAAACCTCCATCGCGCCGCGAACAATAAAGATATATTGGGCCCTTCGGTTTTTGCCGCCAAAAGGTTAAATACTTCAGTATGCAGAAAATCAGGAGAGACAGTTTAGGGTCACCGCTGCCAGGAATGGGGATACACCACCAGATACTACCATCGCGAATTTATTTGCCTATCCTGAAGCCAACCCTATAAGTCCGCAGAATGCCCACGACCCAAAATTGTCCCAGCCATATACGTCAACTGTGGTGGAAAACACCCAGCCTACTTCAAAGGTTGCGAATTTTACAGGAACTACACGCTACGTCTGTAACCGGCAAAGAACGCCAATAAAAAATCTCGGCTCGCCAACGTACCTTCCTTGCATAATGCAACGGCATCAGGACGGCAACCGGAAGGTATCTTTTGTAGATATAGCCACAGTAAGCGCAATATGCGACCATAAACAGCACATACAAACAAATCTCTGACCGGATTTTCTTAAAGCCAACAGCCACAGCAGCAACAGCAATACGCTAATATCGCGCAAACCACCCAGCGAAAGCAGCTTCCCCGTCCCCTTGACGCAGCAACCACACCAACAAACGAGAAGTCGACTTCAGGCGCCTTTCACCGTCTCCCAATGTGCAAGGGGAGGCGGTATATGAGACGTCCTTCGAAGCACTAGCTGCCACAATAAATCGCAGCCTTGACAGATTCATAAGCTATAGATCAAGCTAATGGAAATGCAAAGTCAAATTCTGGCTCTTTGACTGCGATTTATCAAACATGAATCTCAATATCCTTGTGTGGAATGCCAGAGGCTTACATGGAAAGTTACTTGAATTGAGCAGCTTTATATGTAGCCATGATATCGCCATTGCCCTTATATGCGAAAAGAAAGCTACTAGCAGACATCCCATCAAGCTAAATGGCTACAATGTCTACGCTGCAAACCACCCACTAGACACAGGAGCTGGTGGTGCAGCATTCCTTATAAAAACGAATGTGCGACACTTCCCATTGCATCCCCTTGCCTCCTACGAGATCCAACTGGCATGTGCTCGCGTCACCACCGATATAGGCGATATTACTGTCGGCGCCATATACTATCCTCCAGCTTACACATGGTTAAGCAGCGATTTCGAAGACTCATTATGGGGGTCAGGCCCAAACTGCTTTAGAGGCAGCCAAGTTGCCAGCTGTTTACAGGTTAGCAACAATAACATCCTCGCAACCGACAGCCCCACCTGTTTCTCAAGCAGAACAGGCACTTGCCCCTCATGGAAAAACCTTGCAATATATAAGGGCATCTAAGCTGTTAAACTAACGATCTACGACCTGAATTCGGATAACCTACCGCTGGTCATAAAGCTTGACGCCCAATCGACTACATTCCCGCAGCCACCAAAGCTAATCGGCAGGCACACCAACATAAATGTGAACGAACTGCCTTAACAGAGCTTTCCATTAAAACACGGAAATAAATACCCCGGAAGCTAACAGCGCTACTCAAGGTCCTGCCGCCCTTCCAGCCCGCCGTCCTCGTCCTCCAGCCGAGATAGCTGACCCCTTGCTATGAAAAGGCAGTTGCATAGACAATACCTTCACACTCTTTATCCAAACGACAAAAGGTTGTGGCATAGAGCCGCAAGAGAGCTACGCAACACCTTACAGCTTCTTCGAGACGACCGGTTTGAACACGCTGGTAAACATGGACTACTCATACGACTGCCGCTATTCCCTGTGGCAATTCACTTAAAACATAAGCCATCATCCACAGCGAATGACACTGTTACGTAACAAGGAGAATGTTGCAGGTACTTGAAAGAACAAGCGCTCGCATTTGCGGATCACCTGGTTGATCGCGGACGAGGTGGCAAACACGGTAAACATCCTCTCTGTCCCGTTACAAATGAGTCCAACCATTAAGCCTATACGTCTTGAGGAGGTAGGCCTCGTGATCCGTAAACTTTAAAAGAAAAAGGCGCCAGCACACGACCAAATCGACAACACTGTGTTAAATGGTCCTCCCGAAGCAAGCTCTGCTTTTTCTCACAATAATTTTTAATGCAAGTCTAAGGTTGCAGCATTTCCCTACCAAATTGAGGATTGCTAGGATCACAATGGTCCTCAAACCTAAGAAGGCAGAACATGATGTCACTTTCTACCGGCCCATCAGTCTTCTGTCTTCTGCATTAAAGCTTCGGCTTGTTGAGAGCATGGACCACACAAACACGATTCCCAATAACCAATTTGGGTTCCGCTCTGGTCACAGCACCATTGAGAAGGTGCATCGCATGACGGACCACATACTCAGAGCATTCGATAATAGGGAATACTGCAATGGAGTTTTCCTCGACATCCAACAGGCCTTCAACAAAGGTTGGCACCCAGGACTACTGGCTAAGTTTAAGACTGTGCTCTTCGTAGAGGACAGAACATTTTTCATTCAAGTTCGGTCAAAAATCTGACATCCAAAAAGTCGAAGCCTGAGTACCACTGGGAAGTGTTCTCGCACCGCTGTTCTACTTCATTATTGCCGCAGACATCCCGATACCGAATTTTGAATTTTTTTTTTTTTTTTTTGTTAAGGAAAGAAAGTGTACCCTTCTTTGCCTTCATTTTTTAGATTTCTTGATAGATGGCAGATCAAATTTTGGCTCTTTGACCGCGGTATATTAAAAATGAATCTCAACATCCTTGTGTAGCATGCCAGAGGCAAGTTGCTTGAATTGAGCAGGGTACACCTTCTTTGCCTTCATTTTTTACATCTTTCGATGGATGGCACATTTCTTTAATTTCCTAAGCACTTTTCAAGTTTTAAAATGTTTAATAAGCCGAAGTATAACAGAAGTAGGTTATACTTTTATTTATCGACTTTTACCACTGAAAATGGATAAAAGGATGGAGGCATCTTCGACTCTATAAAGTATATATATTCTTGATCAGGGTCAACAGTTGACTCGATCTAGTCATGTCGGTTTGTCTGCCCGTCCATCCGTATGTATGAGACTTTAACTTTTATATTTGTCCATGGTACGCGAGAGAGCTAGAGACACAAAATTTGAATCAATATAAGTATATTAATATACTACAGGACTCAAAGAATCGAACTAGGAAACTCAGAAGTTATTTAAGAAAACGCGTGGTGTAATTTAACAAAAATCAAAAGTCAAGTATTAGCCAATGCAAACAGTGCATTTTTAGTTTAAATGTTTGTGACGACAGCTCGAAACTGTGTTCAGGGTATCCCCTAGTCGAGTGTTCTTGACAAGTGCACTCTTGTTTAATTTTACCTTACTACATCCTTAAAGTAAATTTTTTATTAAAGCGAATGGTTATGGTGAATGTATTTTTGCGTTTTAGCGATTAGTTTTCAACTTAAAATTTAATTACATTTTTAAGCCCGCAAGGAAACTAAAACAATGTAGATCTAACCGATAAGCCTTCAAAACAATACAAAATTCAAAACAAATGCCTTTTGACGATATTTGGCCAGGAATCTCCCCTTTTCATGGTAGACAGGCTGACATCATATAATGCTTTCATAGGCTTTGACCTGCTAACGCAGGCTGGATTTACTTTAGATCTGCAGGACAGCACCTTAAAATAGGATAGAAAAATTTGAGTACCACGAATGTGAAAGTTTAAACTGTACTACTGTCAATGACATTGCGTGCCCACCTCGGTCCAAATAAAAGATTTTGAAGACATAATTCTAAAAAAAAAATGAGTTTTCGACCTTGTCGCTACAATTCGAACAATAGATAATGACCCCAGTCGAAAATTTACCTACACCCCATGGGAGTGTCGAACTTCGGCATAGCCACACCCCATACCACAGCCCAACTTGGGTCGTTTATAAAAAAGAGACTGACTCCAATGGTAATAGGATTAAACGCCTAGTGATAGACGTTAGGATTTGGTATGACCACCGTAGGCTTTCAATCGTCATGGCATTGAATTTTTAAGGTTTTCCATATCGAAAGCCTCAGGAATTTGCATCCATTCTTCGAGAACGGCAGCTTTTAAATCCTCAAGACTTTGGACTATGTTTTGCCACTTTGTTCTTTAAAAATACCAACACATTCTCTATTGTGTTTAGGTCTTAACTTTGGGGTTGAGTGTCCAATACATTTTCGCAATTATAAAGCAGCCATATTCTCACCGTTTGGGCTTTATGTTAAGGGTCATTGTTTTGATTAAGTTTTAATTTGGGTTTGTTGCCTACAGCCTACATAGTACCTCCAATAAATTCTTAGTCTCCCAACACCCGTGCTGGATATGCAGCCCCACACGATGATGAGAAGTTTGGTAAGCTTTACAGTCGGAAATATTTTTGTTCTGCAAGGCTGTTAAGTGCTTCCGCCAGACTTGGTGGACTCATCATTGCAGTAAAGCATCATTTTGTTTTCTTCTCACTTTGGCGGCTCCTTCTGATACATTTGAGCGAAGGAAACCTGCTTTCGTATAGAGTGAAGAAAATAGAGGTTGCTTTCTTGCTACACGCGATATAAATAATAAACTGAAACTTGAAATTTCAGAAATTTGAATTTTTGAAATTTTTTTCAGAAAATCCAACCCATGGCCATAGGCAGAGTGCAGCGAAAATAAAAATCTAACGGTTTTATCGAGATCAAGACACAAACGCATTGCAAAACTTTTTACAGTGGTTGTCAAAACAGAATAAATAATGTGTTTTTTGTTTTTGATTTTGAGGGTCGAACTTCGGGAGCAATGAATTAATCTATTGCTAAACGATGGCATGAACACGCCATCAAGGTCCCCATACCACAGCCCACCTTGGTTCGTAGATGAAAACCGCCAACCTTGCGTCGTTGATGAGACCGACTCCAATGGTGACAAGAATAAACGCCTAGTGATCGACTTTAGGAAGCGGAATGAGCGAACTATCGGGCTACCATCAAATATATCTTGATAAACAAGGCCGCGAGCAAACACAATTTTCAGTAAACGACGGGAAATATGAATTCTGTCGTTTACTATTTGGTCTTAAAAATACGGGAAGCATTTTCCAAACGACTATAGACGACGTTTTCAGAGAAAACAAGTAATGACGTTAACGACTGCGTTTTACTTGTTCACGTTCTTAATTATTATTATTTTAAAAAATTTCGGTATTTTGTATTTTGTGTGGTGGGTGAGAATGGGGGTGGGAGGTCGTCGCCAAAATGTTGTGCCGATCTTTAAAGGGGGCGACCTTAAAATCTGTGGGAGATATAGGCATATCCAAAGGGTTGGGGCGCTGGGGGTGTTCTAGTGGGCGTAGCCAGGATATCAAGGAATCAACCTTTAAAGGTCACCAGCTATCTATATACCAAGTTTGGCGACTCTAGCTTTAAAACTGTGGAATTTATCGATTAGCGAATTTAGGTGTTATCGGTTTGCCACGCCCCCAAAATCCTTAAAACTTTATCTGACGCGGGTACCTACGAGTATATACCCAAAATTCAAATCTCTAGATTCAATAGCGGCGAAAAAAATTGCGTTACGAACAGACGAACAGATAGACGGCCATTGCACAAAACCAATATATTCTTTTCACTCCGTGAAGAATAAAAATGGGGAATATATGTTAAGTAAATCCTGTTACAATCATGTGACACGGTTCTAAGTGCCTGTCTATTGCTAATGTGAGAGTATCACTCAAAAAGAATTTTTTCATTGAAAATGGCGACTACTTAACTTAGTTAGTATTAGTTAGTAGTAGACAACAACGGGGCCAAAACAGACCCTCAAAATGTAAAAACCAATCAAGAATACGGAGAGCCAAAAGATCTCTACAGCCCTACATCATTCCCTGGTTTAGCTAGCTATTATAGAGGATTTATGCAAGACATCGCTTCAACGGCTCTGACTAACATCCTTAAAGGAGAAAATAACACAGTTAGCAAACAAATTTTAAGAAAGGTTAAGGTTGAATTTAATTAAACTAAACAGAATGACTTTAAACGGCAACAAAACATTTTAGCTTCAGAAGATTTCAGGCGGTTTTTTGACCTGACCACTTATGCTTCAAAAAGCGGCCTCGGAGCTGTCCAATCTCAAAAGGGCAGGTCAATCACAATGATCGCCAGAACAGTTGAACATAATAAATCGCTATACGCGACAAACAAAGAAGTAAGAACGTTGCAGTCGGGCGTTACCGACTGCGTTATACTCGTTCACGTTCTTAAATATTGCTATTTTAAAAAATTTCGGTATTTTGCAATTTGTGTGTTGTTGGGGGAGAGTGGGGGTGCGGTTGCGGGTGAGGGGTGGTCGTCGGCAACATTTTGTTCTTCTCTATAAAGGAGGTGACCAGTTATCTACCCACGAAATGTGGTAACTCTAGCTTAAAAACTGTGGGAGATATAGGAATTTCCGGCGGAGCGGGGGCGTTTGGACCGTTATTGTGGGCGTGGCCGGGATTTCAAGTGTGCAATCTTTGGGGGAGGTCAGCAGCTATCAACATATTAAATTTGGTGCCTCTGGCTTTAAGACTGTACGGGATAAAGATTTTCGCGGTTTGCTGCAAATATTTTTCTGCAACTTCTGGGGGAGCTTCCCGCTAATACTTATCCCGAATTAAGTGACTGTAGCTAAAAACTCTGGGAGATATACAGCTGTGTTCATTAAAATAGCAGTGCAACAGAAGGTCACATATAAAGTTGTTTTTTTAGCATAATCCTTTTCGTAGGATATCTAATGCACATTGTATTTGTAAAATGGAATATAAAGAAGAGAAAAACGCAAAAGTCCCGATAGATTTGCAATTTTTTATGGGTTTTTTTGATATTTTTGCGTATTTCTGCCAATTTTTGGCTGTTCATTAAAATAGCAGTTTTTGAACTTCTTCGACAAAAAGTCGCGAAAAAATTTGTAAATTTGTAAAAAGTAAGCTTAATTAAGTTGATTATTATAATTTAAGTAACAATACACTAAAACAATACAAAAATTGTAATTTTAGTGGGTAAAGGAACTCACTGCTCCAAGGGAAAAAGGCAATTGATTGTTGAGCTCAGTAAGGAGGGGAAAAAGGATAAAGGAGGGGAATGAAATAGAAAGTCTGTTAAAATGTTTCGCCAAGATGATATGCAATGCCATAAATCATAAACAGAAGCCCAAAAAACGTGGTGCCATACGTAAAACTTCAAATTTAGAGGACCCACGCATAGTGCGCTTCAGCAAAACTAATCCTTTTGCATCCTCCAGGGATATAAGAACGGAGCTGAAGTTGGGAATCAGCGACGTAACCATTCGACGTCGATTACAAAATCAGAATTTGCATGCGCGAAGCCCACGAAAGCTGCTACTTTTAAATTAAAGACATATCAAAACCCGGGTTGAGTTTGCCAAAAGCCATTTGAACTGGCCAAAAAGAATAAATGGCGTAATATCCTTTGGACAGATGAGTCCAAACTGGTCTTGTTTGATGGAATAGGTTCTAGACAGTATGTCTGTCGACCTCCAATCACAGATTTTCTTCCAAATTACACTGTCAAGACAGTTAAGCACGGTGGCTCTAAAATTTTGGTATGGGCCTTTTTTTCATAGAGCGGTATGGGCCAAATACATATGATCGAGGGGACCATAGACCAAAATGAGTACGTGATTATATTAAGGAACATTATGCTGTCATATGCCAGTTGAAATATGCCCTTAAAATGGACATTCGAACAGGATAACAAACGAAAACACACCAGAAAACGGGCTAAAAATTGGCTAAGCCAAGAAAGGATCGACTTAATGGCATGGCCAGCTCAGTCCCCAGACCTTAACCCCATAGAAAACTTATGGGGAGACGTCAACCGTTTGTTTCAAAACGATCCCTGACCTCTAAGCCGCATCTTTGGAAGGTTGTTCAGGAGGCATGGGCGCAAATTCCTCCTAAGCGTTTTCAGGACTTGGTCGACTCCTACCACGTAGGTGCGAGGCTGTAATAGCCCAAAATGGATATAAAACTTAATATTAGGACATAACCAAACTATTATTTATGAGTTTTGAGTTTGTAAGTGTGTTATATTGAATTCTCTGATCTTTTTTGTAAAAACTGCTATTTTACTGAACAGCACATTTTATAGCTTTTTTTGTATTATTCATCCTAATTTAAAAAATATTGAATAAATGAAAAAGGAAATATTGTTAAGTTAAGTGAAAATAACTACATTTCACACTTTAAAAAAAATTGTGTTCCATAATGGTCTTTATATTAGGATTTATCAATCTTTAAAGTGCAGGTCATCTGCACTGCTATTTTAATGAACACAGCTGTAGGCATTTCCGATTTTTTAGGGAGGGGGCGTTGGGCGTTCTAGAGGGCGAGGGCGGGATATCAAAGGTGCAATCTGTGGGGGAGGTCACCACCTATCTACATACATAGATTGATGACTCTAGCTTTAAAATTGTGCAAATATACAACACTTATCGATTTGATCTTTCAAGTATATCGGTTTTCTCGATTATGGGGGCGGGAGGGGGTGTGGCCAAAAAACTTTTTTTTATATTTGGGGGAGCATTCCTACAATATATATGCCAAACTATGTGACTCTAGCTCAAAAACTGTGGGAGATATATGCATATCCGATTTTTGAGAGCGGGGGCGCTAGGGGCGTTATAGTGGGCGTGGCCGGGATAGCAATCTTTTTGGAAGGTCACCAGCTATATGCATACCAAGCTTGGTGACTCTAGCTTTAAAATTGTGGACTTCAGCGGTTTTAACTGTTATCGGTTTTCCACGCCTTCAGTAGGCGCAGCCCAAAATCCGTAACACTTTATTTGACGCGGGTACTCACGAGTAAATATCCAAAATTTCAATTCTCTAGCTTCAATAGCGGCGAAAGTAATTGCGTTCATACGGACAGACCGACAGCAAGACGGACATTGCACAAAACCAATATACTCTTTTCACTTTGTTAACGAGTATAAAAAGAAATTAT
Source organism: Drosophila paramelanica (assembly GCA_035043915.1). Lineage (NCBI taxonomy): Eukaryota > Metazoa > Arthropoda > Insecta > Diptera > Drosophilidae > Drosophila > Drosophila paramelanica. The sequence continues at coordinate 40,358 of JAWNMO010000311.1, read as the reverse complement.
TGACCATTGTATGGGCCTTAAGGAAGTTACAAAATTATTTAAAGGGAACCAAAGAAAATTTATATTTTCACGAGCTATCAACCCATAGCTTTCTCCGTATCTGATAGAAATACGAACGCAAAAATCAAAAGGTCGAAATCCTTTACTGTCGTATACAATGCAAAAATGTTCTTTAAGCCGAATAAAGAAAACTTTGTGTTTGATACCCTTGTTTGGCAGAATGTTAACTCCAGACTTACGCTGCGACAGTGCATATCGCACTCCTACTCACTGAAACGGTAGAGACGATTGAGAAACCAATAAAAAGCTTCAAAAATCAAAAAATTGTAGAAGAAGCACATTTCCTTTTACAGCGAAAATTGAAAGACATTAACATCGATTAACATATCGGACGCGGACACTTTATGCGGCCAGTCGTCGACTCACGTCTTATTGATATGATATATTATCTAAATATTAATTAATTGTACATGTACACCCATTTATAATAATGTGTTTATGGTTTGTTGGCTTGTATGGTTCATGGTTCCTAAAATAAGTAATAAAATGCTTAACCAAATTACTTTTATTTTAACAGTTGTAATAAACAAAAACAAAAAACACATTATTTATTCGTCAAGAAAGTGTTTTGACAACCACTGACAACCACTTGCAATGCGTTTGTGTCCTGATCTCGTTAGAACCGTTAGGTTCTTTTTTGCGCTGGACTCTGCCTCTGGCCATAGGTTGAATTTCCTGGCGAAATTTCAAGTGGGTCAGTTTATTTATGCAAAAAAAAAACAATGCCTGGAAAAAGAAATCGGGTGAAAGAGGAAGATAAGCTAAAGGCAAAGTCAGCAAGTGGCTGTCCTGAGAAATTATCAGATAAAAGTGAGCGTAAAATGACAAAAAAAAAGTGGCAGAAAATCCAAATAGTTCTGTCAGAAGCATTGCCATAGAGCTGAAAGATTTTAGTGGAGTCAGTGTTTCCCATGAAAAAGTTCGTCGGCTGCTCATGCGTGTGAGTACACATCGCGTGTTGCAATGTATTGTGTGTATTGTAGGAAACTTTGACACCGAATCGTGTTGAAAGTTGGCTAGCGTTGGCAAATCGAAATTTTTAGTATACATTTTTAGTATACTTTGTATTAGGAACCACATTAATTAAATAAACATAACTATAATTATAACTATGTTCATTTAAATAGCAGTGCCGACGACTTGCACTTTAAAGATTGATATATCCTATTATAAAGACCATTATGTGATAACATTTTTTTTTAGAAGTGTTAAATATAGTTATTTTCACTTGACTTAACACTATTTTTTTTTTAATTTACTCAGAATTTTACAAAAATTAATGAAAAATTAAATAAAAACCATGTGCTGTTCAGTAATATAACAGGGTTAACAAAAAAAATCTAAGAACTCAACATAATTCATTAAAAAACTTAAAACAAACAAAGAATAAATTTGTTATGCCCTAATACTTAGTTTTGTATCTTTTATTGCCTTTTACAGCCTACCACATATGTGGCGTGAAGTCGATCATGTACAGACAACGCTTAAGAGAAATCTGCGCCCATGTCTCTTGAAAAAACTCCCAAAGCTGCGGCTTAGAGGACGGGGACTGCTTTGAAACAAAGCGCCTCATGTCTCCCCATAAGATCCCATTGAGATCTGGGGAGTGAGCCGGGTATGGCATTAAGTGGATCCTTTCTTCGCTTAGTCAGCTTTGAGCCAGTTTGCTGGTGTGTTTTAAGGGCATGTCCCCACTGGCATATGGCATTATAATGTGTTCTTTTATATTTACGTACACATTTTGGTATAAAATCCCCTCGATCAAGTGTATTGGGCCAACACCGCTATATGAGAAAAGCCCATGCCAAAATTTTAGGGCCACCGTGCTTAACTGTCTTGACAGTATAATTTGAAAGATACTCCGTGAGTGAAGACATACTGTCTAGAACTTACTCCATCAAAAAAGACCAGTTTGGACTCATCTGTACAAAGGATATTACGCCATTTTGCTACTGGCCGTTTTTCGGGCTTCTGATCATAATGTATGGCATTGTATATCATTTTGGTGGAAAATTTAAAAAGATTATGTATTTCTTTATATGTTTTGTTCCCGTTTCTAAGCTCAACCATTAATTGCCTTATTGCACTCCTCAAAGGAAGCTCCTAGAAGTTCCTATTCCCACTAAAATATGTGAAAATGTGCAAAAATATCAATAAAACACAAAATCATTGCATATCAAATGGGGTTTTTGCTGTCGTTATAATCAGTATTATAAAAACAATGTGCAAGAGATCATCTGACAAAAAGAATTATGTAAAAAAAAATCCTTAAATATTTGATCTTCTGTTGCACTGCTATTTTAATGAATACAGCTGTATATAAACATCTCGCCCAACACACATATTTCGAATGGCGCAAGTCTCTTTTTTTTTTGTACTTAATAAACTATTGGATTGGATTTCCAACCATGTATTGACAAGTTGAAAAATTGTAAATAAGTTTTTAGTCAAACAATAATTTTTGATTCGCTTTACTTAAGCCTAAACATATTTAATATTACGCTTGAGCCTTTAGAGTGGTCAATCTAACGAATTCACTCAACGATCATTAAAAAATTATTTCCCAATCAATTTATCTCCTGGTATCACCGGGTAATCATTTAAAATACGTAAACAATTTTCATTGTTTATTGATTGGTGCCAAATCTCCGATGCCATTAAAACAGACACCTCTCCAAAACATAACTCAGCCACTATCATTTAGATACCCGTTTAGTCATCCATGGTACTAAAAAGTGATTTCGTCAGTCAAAGGTATTTGCCTTCAAAATTTTAAATTTTTGTGTATACAAATTTTTGCAGATATAGATGAAGTTTATTTTATTTTTTTTATATTATATATCGCGTTCTCTTTAATCGATTTCCAACCTTTTTTTTCGCAAATTTCAGTATTGTATTTCGTGCTCAATTCAATTGCTGAAGATTTTGGGTTTCCTATCAATCTTAAATTTTTCAAGGATGAAACGGTCACATTTAGGCTGTGGTAGGTAGCCCGAATGTCTGTTTATACTCGTTCACGAAGTGAAACTAGTATATTGAGTTTGTGCAATGTCCGTCATGCTGTCGGTCTGACCGTCTGTCCGTCCGGATGAACGCAACTTTTTTCAGCGCTATTGAAGACAGAGACTCGAAACTTTGGATATAAACTCTTCAGACAAAGTGTTAAGATTTTTTTGCCACGCTCACTGGGAGGCTGGCAATACGATAATATGTCGATACACCTCAATTCGAAAATCGATAAAATGTGTATATATCCCTCAATTTATAAGATAGAGCAACCAACTTTGGTATGTATATAGCTGGTGACCTTCCCCAAAGATTGCACCCTTGATATCCTGGCCACGCCCACTAGAACGCCCCCCAGCGCCCCGCCCTAAAAAATTGGAAATGCCTATGTCTCCCACAGTTTATGAGCTAGAGTCACTAAATTTGGGATATATATTAGTGGGAAGCTCCCCAGAAGTTACAGAAAAATATTTTCGTCCAGTACCCTCCAATCCCCCACCCGCCCCCACAATCTGGAAGGTAGATAACTGGTCAGCTCCTCTGAAGATCGTTAAAAAAAATTCGCAGCCACACCCCCTTCCGCCCCCGCAAACCGCGAAAATCTATATCTCGTACAGTTTTAAGGCCAGAGGCACTAAATTTAATATGTATATAGTTGCTGACCTCCCCCAAAGATTGCACACTTGACATCCCGGCCACGCCCACTATAACGCCCCCGCTCCGCCGGACACTCCTATATCTCCCACAGTTTTACAACTAGAGTTACCACATTTGGTGGGTAGATAACTGGTCACCTCCCGCACCACCCACTCTCTCATACCCCCAGCAACACACAAATTGCAAAATACTGAAATTTTTTCAAAATAACAATATTTAAGAACGTGAACGAGTATTACGCAGTCGGTAACGTCCGACTGCAACGTTTTTACTTGTTTTCTTCTGTTTATTTTCTTAGTCACAACTTATTTTTTTGATTCAGAACACAAAAAAATTTAAGGAGCTACAGTGGCTCTCCGCTTATTTCTTGCAGATGGAATATAAAGTGTAAGAAGCACACAGTTGCTAAACTATTAACTATATAAAAAATTCAGTTTTTTATAGCAGTCTTTTAATATTTATAAGGAAACTTCATTGTTTTCTATTTTTATAAATAATACTTAATTCAAATAATCAATAAATATATTATTCTAAATCTTTAAAATTAATCCTAAAGATAATATTTGGTGTAGCCTTGCTTTTATTGAATCACTTTCTTTAAGCAACGTTGAAGAACCTAATTTTCTTCTTGTTTCTGCAGTGTTATTTTGCCATTACTCCAATAGGCCTTTTTTGAAATTATGTTTATTTAGATCTAAAATTTTTATTTTCAATTACGTTTAAGTCTGGTGATTGAACTGCGGATTCAGTTGTAGGTTAGCCAGGACCGCACAATACTTGCCTTGTGCTTTGGGTTGTTCCTGATTCTAGTAAAATCGGAAACGATCTCGTTTCTTTTAAAAGTTGAGGATAAATATTTATGAAAACCAGATTTTCAACGCTTGAGGCCACTATTCAAGCCCAAAGCTATGAAACTTTTTTTTTCGGTAAAGCTTATTTTTTTTATAAAAGGTTTGTTTTGACCATTAAAATTGTGTTTCCGAAAAACACCTCGCACCACTGTTTCATGTTTCTTTGTGCATTTGAGCCTTTATCTGGCACCCGATTTTCTCGTATAAAACATTGGATCATGTATTGCAAAATACTGGGGCTAAAGTCTATTATTTCTACGTTAATTTTTATTAGAACTAATAGTTTGGTGACTATACATTTTAAATTGTATATTACATCTGCGCGAAATAAGCTTATGCTACTGTATTGTAACTAATTTATAAATATGTATTAAAATTCTATATTTTATATTATTATACTATATTATTTTGAAATAGGCATTGACATTGATTTTTGTTGCATTTTTCTTTTAAATTATAATAAAATACAAAACAAAATTTACAAAAATAAATGAAGCAATATTTAATAAGATAAAACATTATACTTACAATCTGCATTTACAAAAGTTTAATATACTTTCTAACTTCCTAAAGTTGATGTGATGGGTGAAATGAACTGCGGGCAACTGTAGCTTACTTAAGTTAGAATGAAATAGCCGCTATACACTTAATTAATAAAAATGTGCATAATTAAAAAAATTATAGTTGAGTGACCTTTCGCTTAGACGCGAAGGACAATTTATTAGACAGAACATGTTTTTTATATTATTCTTCTGTATACTTTTTGCTTAGATATTTTATTACACTTGATAGAAATAGAATACACAATAAAATTAATAAATTATTTGTTCATTAATAGTTATTATCATATATTTTATTTTGAGCATAAACTGAGATACGTTATTACACTCAGTTTATCTAAACAAGCGATTAATATTGCATACAGCCTTGTTAAAATGTACCTTTGACAAGTTGCAATTTTGGGCAATTTTATGGATAATAAAAAAACCAGTGAGAACGTTGCAGTCGGGTTTATCTGACGCACAATACTCGTTCACAGTATAATAATACCTAACTATGTGTAATATTAACAATTAAGAATGTTGCAGTAGCGCGTTACCGACTGAGTTGTACTAGTTCACGGTCTTAACTATTATTGATCTTTTTGAAAACTTCGGCTATTTTAAATTTCCCGATATTTAAAGGAGGTGACCAGTAATACTACTTCTTGAAAAACCGTGGAGTGAATTGGCTGGGGGGTATTCTAGTGGGCGTGACCGGGATTTCATGGTCACAATTTACCAGGTTTGGTGACTTTAGCTTTAATATTGTGAACTTTATCGATATGCGATTTTAGGTGTTAGCGGTTTGTCACGCCCCCGTGGACGCAGCCCAAAATCCTTAACACTTTATCTGACTCGGGTACCTACGAGTATATACCCAAAATTCAAATCTCTAGCTTCAAAGCAGCGAAAATAATTGCGTTCATACAGACAGACGAACAGCAAGAAGGAGATTGCACAAAACCAATATACTCTTTCACATCGTGAACGAGTATAAAAATAACCAAGTATACAAAAAAAAAAAAAAAAAATTCCCACACACAGTGGCTCACAGCTTAAAGTACTTAGTGCATACTTTTAACTTCAAACTTTTACAGAGCTTAAACTATTAGGCGCATTGAAACAAATGTGGTACCACATTAAAGAAAAAATGTCTTTATTAATGTAGATTAAGAATTTTATTTTCATTTTTAATTTAAGTTATTCAAAACGCAATATAAATTAAAATAGTGCATTTTTTGACATCACAGCTTATTTTATGCACTTACTTTGCAAGTGAACGCTGCTGAAATTCTCGGAATTTCACCGCAACTTTATTGTTTATATGCGAGAATTGGTCATATACCATTTCAAAAACGGTCTATCGCAGAGGAATATTGCTAAAATAGTAAATATAAAGTCCCCTACAGTCCAAAAAATTATCGAGCGCTTCATTGATTAAAACCGTTTGGAAAAAAATGGGCGCCAAGCACCACACAAGATTTTTAATGAAGCTGATGAGCGTTATATAGTAATGAAAATAAAGGCATAATGAAAATAATTGGCATCTGAAGTTACTACTGGTCTAGTCAAGGATTGCTGTGATGAAACAATTCGCCGTGTCTTACGTGCACACGACTTAAATGCCAGAGTTGTTCGTAACAAGCCATTAATTAGACCCAAGAATAAGCTGGCCCGGCTAACATATGCCAAAGATCACCTGTCGCAGACACCAGACTTTTGGAACACAGTTTTATATTTGCAGATGAGTCCAAGCTTAACATTTTTGGATCGGACGGAAACGCATATCTCTGGCGAAAGGCTAATACGGAGCTACAAAAGCAAAACCTTAAAGCCACAGTAGGGGAGCGTGATGGTTTGGGCCTGTATATCTGCTGCTGGACCAGGAAAACTGGCATTTATTGAGTCTTCTATGGACAAAAACATGTACCTCAATATTCTGAGGAACAATTTGCTAAAAAGTGCGGTGGATCTGTGAATAACGCACAATTTCCGTTGTTATCAGGACACCACATTTCCAATAAAAAAAAGGGCCTCTTTTACTCTTGTGAAAGAGTGGAGCAGAATTTCGTCCCAACTGACTTAAAAATTGATCGATTCAATGCCAAAAAGGCTTCAAACTGTGGTAGACAACAAAGAGAATATCAAAAATTATTAATATATCCAAAAAATTTTGAATTTTTTTAAAATTGCATAAAATAAGCTGTGAGATAGAAATAAGCAGTATTTCGTTATTTATTTTGTTTTTGTTACTTTAAAATAAAATAAGTCAATTAATGAATGTGTTAATGTGTTTATGTTAATGTAGACAATTTTTCCTTTAATTTGGTACATTTGTTGCAATACGCCTAATAGTTTTACTTTGATGCACTGCATACTTTAAGCTGTGAGCCACTGTATATACATACAGTGGATAACATTAATATTCGGTTTTTTTTCACTCAAGTTTTGCTTTTGCAGCTCAGCCCTAAACCAAAATACTACCCCCGCCGTGTTTCACGGCAGCACTCAAGTTTTCCTTTTGCAACTCAGTATTTGGGGTCCGTCCTTCCGTCACTGCCAAAAAAGTTTAACTTGCTCTCTTCCAAGAAAACCACAAGCTTTGATCCTTTTGGGAGTACTATGGTTTGGCGGAAGCCAAATACTGAGCTGCAAAAGCAAAACTTGAGTGCAGCCGTGAAACACGGCGGGGCTAGTGTTATGGTTTAGGGCTGAGCTGCAAAAGCAAAACTTGAGTGCAGCCGTGAAACACGGCGGAGTAGTGGTATGGTTTAGGGCTGTATTTTAACAAAAGGAGTGGGAAATCTTGTGTTTGTTGATGGCATAATGAACCAAGATCAGTTCCTAAAAACTTTGAAGAAGAATTTGGAGCACTTCGCCGAGAAAATGGGTATTGCCGACACCTTCAAGTTATGTCAGGACAATGACCCGAAACAAAAGGCATATAAAGTCCTGGTTGCTGTATAACTGCCCAAAAGTATTGCCCGCCCCAATCACCTGATTTCAATCCCATTGAAAATTTGTGGAGTGAGTTGGACCGCCGTGTGCACAAAAGGTTAATATCGTCCATATCGGAGTTAAAAAAACGGCTTGAGGAAGTATGGGCCAAAATTGGACACGAGTACACCAGCAAAATTATACAAAATGTGCCAAAACGTTTGGATGATACCCTATTAAATAATGAGTATCATACAAAATATTAGATTTAAGTTTTTCTTTAGATAAAATAGGTGATTTTTAGTTGTATAAGAAAAAACCGAATATTAATGTTGCGCAAATTTTGAGCTTTTTTTTTGTTTTTATTTATTTATTTCTTTAATTTTAAATAAAATCCTAATATATGTACCAATTTGAAAAGGTAATTGGACAAGCTTTATCATACTATTTTTAAAATTTTCCTTTTAGTTTTATACGTTTTATTTGTATTTGAAGTTGAAAAAAAAACCGAATATTAATGTTATCCACTGTATATTTTTTCATGTTTCAAAAAATTGCGTCAGACAGACACCATTTTAAGCATTTGGGTTTTAGCTTGCAACCACAGTATAAAAACTACAATTTATGCATTGTTTGCGTAGTATGGAACTCTAATTTACAATATGTTATATGCAGTGGGAAGGTAGTTTTCTTTTAAATTAAATTATTCCTCTTTTTTATATTGAGCACTTCTGTACGTCATATTTACACATTATGTGCACTTAGTACATTTACATGGACATTGAAAACCAGTAATGAGACAATGTAAAGAGCAGACAGTTTTTTGGACATAGAAAAAATTCACATATCCTAAAATATTGTACACGACTAAGAATTTTGACATTTACAAGAAAAGTGTAATATGTCAATTCATCCATTCTATACATTAGTAATTGCTATACTTACATACAAACGAATAAATATTAAATATACATACATAAAAACTTTATTCGAGCACTATATCTATATACTATAACTTAATTTGACTCGACTACAATATATTTCCCAATATTAATTACAATAAAAAATTAAATATTTAAATAAAAATGTATTTTAAACAAATTTACATACATATATATACGTATTCCAATACAGGAGTTGTATAACAATGTTGATTTTCGATTATTTTATAAACCCAATTATCCCAATATACCGATATTGTGAAAATGTTTTTAATAGCCCCCACAACATAGCGTCACTTTGTATAAAACAGGAAAACGGAATGTGTGTACACTATATGTAAACACCAAAGGAACTAAGGATGATTACGAATTACACAACAAATTACATAATTATTATTAGGTACTCAATCACAGAATATAGTAGGATGTGGTTATTTGAAAAAATTTATTTTTTTTTTGAATTTTATAGCTTGTAGATTAGACAGCTGAAAATTGTATTTTAGTATATGTATTCCGTTAAATTGTCATAATTTATATGATATATTTTCGTTTCTTTTCTGCAATAATAAAATATAGACGTTTTTGCAAAGCTGTTGAATTATTTCATAATTCCATTATCAATAATTTTTTGCAAATTCAATGGTGTAAAAATGCATGTACGTTTTCCCAATAAAAACATATCTTACTATCGTACAAATTTGACATGTGCGGAAAATGTTTATATTTGCCCGGAGTAATTCGATATAGTGCGATGATTTATGCAATTTCTTATCGATGTTGTGAAAAATATAAAAGTTTCTACCACAAAAAGTTGATATAAGAACGAAAATGAACGGCAACTTGTTTACCCTCAACGCATTAAAAATGGGTAAAAGGGTGTAATGGTTTTGTGCAAATGTATGCAACAGGCAAAATAAATCATCTCCGATCCAATAAAGTGCTCAGTATGTCAAGAAAGTGTTTTCACAATGGAAAAAATGCACATATGTATGTATTTAAACTTTTATTACAAAAAAAGTAATTACTCAAATTTTGTAAATATTTTTTTGTGATTATTTGTAGTTTTACAAAAGAGCTCTATATACAATACGTAAATCAAGTTTATTTCAAATGATCGATAATCTTCTCCGATATCCACTTTCTTGTAGCACATCTCCTACATTTTAAGATATAGAGCCACCAAATTGGTTTCGACATGTATGCTTAAAGCAGGTTAAATTAAACAAAAAAAAAAACAAATAAACAACAACAAATCAAGTAGAGAGAATTGCGAGTTGGTTTGTAAATACATACATTTTGAAGCTCTTATTAAGTCGTAGCGATCATTTTAGTTTAAGAGTAAATTGAGTTTTCATGGTGGATCTGTTGTATGCACATATCGAGAGCCAATAAACATAAATACTAGAATAAAACGGCACTTATTTAAGTATAGTTGAAATACCGCGAAATATGATCAGCCACAAGAGTCTCTAAGATACAGTGGCTCACAGCTTAAAGTATGCAGTGCATACTTCTAACTTTAACCGTTAATAAAAGTAAAACTATTAGACGTATTGCAACAAATGTACCAAATTAAAGGAAAAATTGTCTTCATTAACATTTAACATTAACATTAACACATTCATTAATTGACCTATTTTATTTTAAAGTAACAAAAACAAAATAAATAACGAAATACTGCTTATTTCTATCTCACAGCTTATTTTATGCAATTTTAAAAAAATTCAAAATTTTTTGGATATATTAATAATTTTTGATATTCTCTTTGTTGTCTACCACAGTTTGAAGCCTTTTTGGCATTGAATCGATCAATTTTTAAGTCAGTTGGGACGAAATTCTGCTCCACTCTTTCACAAGAGTAAAAGAGGCCCTTTTTTTTATTGGAAATGTGGTGTCCTGATAACAACGGAAATTGTGCGTTATTCACAGATCCACCGCACTTTTTAGCAAATTGTTCCTCAGAATATTGAGGTACATGTTTTTGTCCATAGAAGACTCAATAAATGCCAGTTTTCCTGGTCCAGCAGCAGATATACAGGCCCAAACCATCACGCTCCCCTACTGTGGCTTTAAGGTTTTGCTTTTGTAGCTCCGTATTAGCCTTTCGCCAGAGATATGCGTTTCCGTCCGATCCAAAAATGTTAAGCTTGGACTCATCTGCAAATATAAAACTGTGTTCCAAAAGTCTGGTGTCTGCGACAGGTGATCTTTGGCATATGTTAGCCGGGCCAGCTTATTCTTGGGTCTAATTAATGGCTTGTTACGAACAACTCTGGCATTTAAGTCGTGTGCACGTAAGACACGGCGAATTGTTTCATCACATCAATCCTTGCCTAGACCAGTAGTAACTTTAGATGCCAATTTTGGAGCCGATAGTCGCGGGCTTGCCTTTATTTTCATTACTATATAACGCTCATCAGCTTCATTAAAAATCTTGTGTGGTGCTTGGCGCCCATTATTTTCCAAACGGTTTTAATCAATGAAGCGCTCGATAATTTTTTGGACTGTAGGGGACTTTATATTTACTATTTTAGCAATATTCCTCTGCGATAGACCGTTTTTAAATGGTATATGTTCTGAACCGCACTGCTCTCAGTATCGGAACTGATAAGCCGGAGTGCATCAAAATAAAACGCACGGCTTGTTTGAGTGAATATTTTCAACTAACTTTATTTCTTAAAATCCTAGACTTATATAGGGTGTAGCCTAGACCCCTTTCTCTGTTTCATGCAGCAGCCGTGCCAACAGGTCTGGTACGGTTGCTCAGCTGTGGGTGCTAACACTACTTCTATTTTTATATATCCACTTATGAGTTACATAGTGGATGTATCTATTTTTATTCTTAAGTTAAGGTGTTCATGTGTGAACATTCTGCCAATGGCCGGCAAAGGTGATGGCCTGTAATCTTTGGCTTACATTTATTTTTCTTATGATGTATATTACAATAATTATGACTAAAACCATAACCACTATTAACAAAGCATGTCCGGATACGTGATGGAAATTTAACTCATTAAGCTCAAAATGGCTTTCTTTTAATTCCTTAACTTCATTTAACAATTTTTCTAATTCCTTAGATGTATTTATCTTGTCTATGATTAAAGGGTCCCACATTATTTTCGGGACCTCACCTGCGTCTCCTATATATGACGGCGTAATGGTTTCCTGTCTTACTGAATGCATTTTATGGTGAGCTATTGGTATCTTATCTTCAGTTCAGTTCTAGCAGTACAGTCAGATCTAATTGTATGTACTCCTTGTTCTGGTAAGGTAATGATTTCTGGTGGAGTCCCTCCACACTGAATTCTCGCTGTTTTTTTTGTGGGATTTTGTATAACCAGTTACTTCTAACTTCTAGATCTATGCAATATGTTTTGGAAGTTACTATCGATCTATAAACACAATTTAATGGTCTATTTGGTTTGAAAGGTGAGGTTGTCACTGGCACTACTCCACGGCCAGTTTCCTTCACACACTCTTTTGTTTGACTGCCATCTCTGACATTTATTTAGATTTGATTCACTCATTCATTCATTTCAAAATTATATACTAATATAGTACTCAGAATTTATATCAATTATAATCATCTGTTCCTTTTTTGGGATGTTTGGAATAAAACGTTCGTCATTAATGTCAATCAACAGGCTTATTATTCCTGCTTGTATCTTATCGCATTCATCGATTAAAGAGCTGAGCTGTTTCGTTATCTTAAAGAAGTTAATGGATTTTTTACGGGCATAATAACTTTCTTTTAGCAGCTTAGTCTTGTTCTCTATTCGTCTATTTATCCCTTCGAAGTTCATATTTATATCTTCTGAAGTTCTTTTTATTATATTTGTTGTTGAATCGATTACCGAAGTCTCTTTTTTCTACAAATCGTCTAGATTATGTTGATTATTTAGCAGTGTTTTCATGTTAGCTTCCATTTGTTCCCTATTGTCGGCATCCATTATACCAAACAGAATATGATATATTGAGTCCATAAAATCCATTGGTGACCATTTTTTCTTACTGACTTTTGAGTTATTAAGAGGTCGTTATTCTCTTCTAATTCTGCAATTTGTCCTTGCGTGTTATTTAGTATTGAATTGCACTGGTCTTCAAACCCATGGAGTTTACCACATATTAATCTAATTTTTATACCCTGAACCCATTAAAAATGGGTAAAAAAGGGTATAATGGTTTTGTGCAAATGTATGTAACAGGCAGAAGGAAGCATCTCCGACCCCATAAAGTGTATATATTCTTGATCAGCATCACTAGCCGAGTCGATTTAGCCATGTCCGTCTGTCTGTCTGTCCGTCTGTCCGTCCGTCCGTCTGTCTGCATGAACGCGTCGATTTCAGAGACTACAAAAGCTAGAAAGCTGATCTTGGTCTCATTCGGTTCGTATATATCATACACAGATCAAGTTTATTTCAAAATATCGATAACTCCTTCCGTTTTCTTTTTATCGGTATTTATCGCTTTTTCGACTCGGTTTTTTAAGCATAACTCCCAAACTATAAAAGCTAGAGCCACCAAATTTTTTTTTATGTTCGCATAAAACATACGAAGAATTTAAATATTTCAGGTTTTGGAAACCTCCCCCAATCGCCCCCAATATCGAAAAAACCATAAAAACAAAGTAAATCAAATACTACACACGTGCAAATTGGTTTGTACATACATTTCAATGATCTGAATAAGTCCTGAAAATTTCATAACGATCGTACATTTAGTTTACGAGCAAATCAAGAATCTATTTTCAGTAGTGGGGGCAAAGCGCAGCTGCTTGGCAATTTCTGTGTTCATGTGCACGTACGAGCGTGGTCCAGTTGGTAAGAGTTGGGCCGCGTAACGTGGAGGCCCGGGTTCTTTTCTATCGACCATTTTGTTTTTCCTTCTTTTAATGGTGACGTGTTTGATACTTGGCAAAACAGCATAAGTATCATCATCATTATGAGTCCTACTTTTGAAAGACTTTACGGACTTTTTCTTATTCTACTATTAACTTCCTGTATGTTTTCTTTTTCTTCCTCATTAGCCTGCACGCCCATCACTGGACAAACTTTAGTTATAGGTCTTGTGGTGAATCCATCTTGTAGCTTTATTTTAACTACTCTAACCTTGTGATCTTTTCCTTTGTGAACTTCCTCGATTCTTCCCAAGGGCCACCTTGCTGGATGACAATTTTCGTCTTTTATTACTACTATTTGCCCTTTCTGTACATCTGGTGCTTGCTTTTTCCATTTACTTCTTTGTTGAAATGTGTATAAATAGTCTTCTTTCCACTTTGACCAGAATTCTCTCTTCATTTTCTGAATTAGTTTCCATCTATATAAGTTGCCTATTCTTTTTCCTGTCCTGGTGTCAATACTTCGTTATCGTCAATGTCTTCTCGATATGTATATAATGGACGTGAATGCAACACTGCTTCGATTTGACATAACAATGTTGAAATTTCTTCGTACGTTAAATTACTGTCTCCTATCACTCTTTTGAGATGATATTTTACATACTTAACTCCGGCCTCCCATATACCTCCGAAGTGAGGTCCTGCCGGTGGGCTAAAGTGCCACTGAATTTTGTCTTTTTCTAAAATTGGGGCAACTTTACTATTTTCATTAATTGCTTTTAAGAATTCTTGATCCAGTTTCCTTGAGGCGCCTACAAAGTTCGTTCCGTTATCGGAATATATGTGAGCACATTTTCGGCACCTTGCTATAAATCTTCTTAAGGCAGCTAGAAAAGCATCTGATGTTAAATCACTAACTGCTTCTAAATGTATTGCCTTTGTGGCCATACATACGATTACTTATATATATCCTTTATACGTTTTTTGTCCCCGATTTTTTAAGCATTTGATGTGATACGGCCCTGCATAGTCTATTCCTGTATTTAACAAGTGAAATTGCTCTAGTCGGGAACCCAGAAATGAACACATACACACAAACTCTCAGCAGTTGATGAGTATTGAGCCTTTTAAAAATTAAAAAAAAAAAAACAATTACCAGCGGAAAAAGAAATGCTCCACAGCCGGGGCTCGAACTCGCTCTCTCCGTCTTAAGATGCACGACTCTTACCAACTGCACCACACTACCACATTTTACGCGAATGATATAACATTAGTTAACCATCGCAATAAGTCAAGGAAAACGAAAATTTTGCATTTGTCATTAAAACGATACAAATTAATAATAATAATAATTATGAATAAATAACGAAAAAATAAAGAAATTCAACATTGCTCCACCCATACCATTGCTGGATTCGAACCCGGGCCTCCACGTTACGCGGCCCAACTCTTACCAACTGGACCACGCTCTTACTTCGATTCGTTGTGTTAAAATTCAACTTAACCGTTGCAAAAAAAAATTCCTAGAAGAGCGCAAGACAAATTTTGCATATGCATATGTATGCGTGCACATGAACACAGAAATTGCCAATGCAGCTGCGCTTTGTCCCCACTACTGAAAATAGATTCTTGATTTGCTCGTAAACTAAATGTACGATCGTTATGAAATTTTCAGGACTTATTCAGATCATTGAAATGTATGTACAAACCAATTTGCACGTGTGTAGTATTTGATTTACTTTGTTTTTATGGTTTTTTCGATATTGGGGGCGATTGGGGAAGGTTTCCAAAACCTGAAATATTTAAATTCTTCGTATGTTTTATGCGAACAAAAAAAAAATTTGGTGGCTCTAGCTTTTATAGTTTGGGAGTTATGCTTAAAAAACCGAGTCGAAAAAGCGATAAATACCGATAAAAAGAAAACGGAAAGAGTTATCGATATTTTGAAATAAACTTGATCTGTGTATGATATATACGAACCGAATGAGACCAAGATCAGCTTTCTAGCTTTTGTAGTCTCTGAAATCGACGCGTTCATACAGACAGACGGACAGACGGACAGACGGACAGACAGACAGACGGACATGGCTAAATCGACTCGGCTAGTGATGCTGATCAAGAATATATATACTTTATGGGGTCGGAGATGCTTCCTTCTGCCTGTTACATATATTTGCACAAATGTGCCTTCTGCCTGTTACTCACAAAATGGAAAGTACTTTGTTATTCTATGCTTTGGTAGATTTCCCATGGTTTGTTCAACTGTATGCGAGTTTCTTAACCCGAATATCCAGTATTTTCTCTGGATATAATTCCGCATTAAATTGATCCCCCCGTGCAACGTTTCACTGTGTGCTCTTTCTATTATCAATAAGGACATGTGGCCTTTATTTAATATGATTGGGTGTTTCACCTCGAATTCTGCATTTGAATTTTGTAATCTACCACCTACTCTTAATATGCCATGTTTGTCTAAAAATGGATTAAGGCCTAGTAATTTACTTTTCGTCTCAATTTCCTTTTTCTGTCGTAATAACTTGATTTCTGTCAAAAATTGATTTGCTTGCTCTTGCTTAATTAACATTATTCATTGCTTTCATTATTCTTGCTTTCCTCAGTTCACTCACTGTTAAGTGTGCTGGAAAAACTTTTTTTATCAATTTTGATTGCAATAAATCGTAGTACATGAGTTATTCTTATTGAGTCATTTGTTCTTTTCATTAAATTCGCTAAAAGATATGCTGCGCATAGTTCTAATTTTGGTATTGTCTTCCTATTTTTCTTGGGGTTTACTTTACTTTTACTTTGCTTGGCGCTCGTTATTTTCCAAACGATATTAATCAATGATGCGCTCGATAATTTTTTGGACTGTAGGGGACTTTATATTTACTATTTTAGCAATATTCCTCTGCGATAGACCGTTTTTGAAATGGTATATGTTTGAACCGCACAGAGCAGGTTTGTAAGACCGTGTTTGCTCGCAGTATCAGAACTGATAAGCCGGAGTGCATCAAAATAAAACGCACGGCTTGTTTGAGTGAATATTATCAACTAACTTTATTTCTTAAAATCTTAGATTTATATAGGTGTAGCCTAGACCCCTTGCTGTGTTTCATACAGCAGCCGTGCCAACAGGTCTGGTACGGTTGCTCAGCAGTGGGTGCTAACACTACTTCTAGTTTTATATATCCACTTACGCGTTACATAGAGGATCTTTACTATTTTCTCTTTAAACACAAAACAGATAAATTGCATTCACATTAATTTAAAGAATTATGAAATTTATGAACATAGCATATAAACAAAAAGTTGCGGTGAAATTCCGAGAATTTGAGCAGCGTTCACTTGCAAAGTAACTATATAATATAAGCTGTGATGTGAAAAAATGCAGTATTTTTATTTATATTGCATTTATAATAACTTAAATAAAAAATGAAAACAATATTATTAATCTTTATTAATGTAGACATTTTTCCATTCCACATTTGTTGTAATACGCCTAATACTTATAACTTCATTAACGATTAAAGTTAAAAGCATGCACTGCACACTTTAAGCTGTGAGCCACAGTATATATGTGCATGTGGAAGCATAAGTAGTTTGAATATGTTGGTGCCGTGGCGGCGTGTGCTAGAAATGTATGTGAGAATTGTATTGAGTTTGTGTTAGTGCGTATTTGGGTATTTCACCAGAATCGCAAGTACATTGCGATATTGCATCAGCCTATTTATGTGTCTGTTTGGTTGTCCGTTTTACTATGTAGTTTAGGAAAGTCCCGTTTTGGCGGGCGACAGCGTTTGTAGCTGTCGCCGAGTGTGGTTCGGTAGAGAGGCACGAGAAAAAGGGAAGACACAGAGTCAGTTGTGTTTAGGATCGTTGCGACCGAAACTCGCTGCGCCTAAAACGATGGCAACTAATAACGAAAATAATGACGCTGCAACATCCATGGCGAGTGTTAATGGAAGTGCAAAATAAAAATTTTATTGAACTTGTGAAAGCATTGAAATCAACGGCTTCCGAAACAACGAATAATAATGCAGTAGTTTTGCCGAAATTTAACGCGGATCTAGTAGGCGCCGACGCATCGGCGTGGTGCGCTACAGTAAATATAATTTTGGCAGAAAACAACATGAAATGCAGTGCGTTGGTGATGGCTTTGAGTGCAGCTTTGCGAAGTTGATGTCCCAAAGGAGAGATGATTCACCATGGCGAGAGGAGGAATGTTTATTGGTTAAACATAAGATAAGTGCTAAGTTAGTTGGTAAAAGAATTAACAATACAGTAATGTTGAAAGGTATTGGAAATGACAGCATTTTTAGTACATTGCAAATACTTTGCAAGGTACAAATTAACAATCATTGTATTGAAATGTTATTCCATGTTTTGGGTGATGAATATTTGAAAAATGATATTATGATTGGTAGAGAAATACTGTCGCAGGGATTTTATGTCATTATGTCACCTGGAAAATTTGAAATTGTTAGATCAAAATCTGTTAACTTTTGCTCAAATGATGATGAATTTTCTAAATTAAATACTGATCTTGTCGGTGAAGATAAATATAAATTAAACAATTTATTGGAAAACTATTCAAAATCTTTTACAAAGGGAATTCCTTCATCTACTGTCAGTACAGGTGAAATGAAGATTAAATTAGTATACAATAGAAAAATTGTTCAAAGAAGACCATACAGGCTTAGTTCAAATGAAAGAGAATTGGTACGCGACAAGATTAAAGAGCTTTTGGAATGAAATTACATAAGGCTCTCCCTTTGCAAGTCCTATGATGTTAGTAATAAAAAAAAAGGTTCTCATCGTTTGTGTGTTGATAACCGTGAATTGAATTCTAACACAGTTTCAGATAGATATCCTTTACCCCTTATAGCAGATCAGATAGCCAGACTTCATGGTGCTAAATATTTCACTTGTTTGGATATGGCAAGCGGATATTACCAAATCCCATTGCATGAAGAATCAATAGAGTGTACGGCTTTTGTCATCCCACATGGCCAGTACGAGCTTTTGTCAATGCCATTTGGTCTGAAAAATGCACCTTCAGTTTTTCAGCGTACAGTGATGCATACACTTGGAGAACTTGCAAATACTTTTGTGGTTGTCTATATGGATGATGTGTTAGTGCTGGCTGCAGCGAAAAGTGAGGCTTTGGGAAGACTACAGGTTACTTACTCTTGATGTTCTCACAAAAGCTGGTTTTTTGTTCAATATTAAAAAGTGTTCGTTTCTGAAGTCAACTGTTCAATATTTGAGATATGAAGTGAGCGCAGGTCAAATTCGTCCAAGTTCTCAAAAAATTTCTGCATTAACTGCCTTACCACCTCCTCAGTCGGTTTCTGCTTTAAGACAATCTATTGGACTTGCGTCTTACTTTCGGCAATTTATACAAGGATTTTCTTGTTTCTTGAAGCCTTTGTATTTGTTGACATCGGAAAAGAACGAGTTTATTTGGAAGCCAGAACATGAAGAAATAAGATAAAAAGTTATATCTGTTCTTACACAGAAGCCAGTTTTGGTGATTTTTGACCCGCAATATCCAATCGAGTTGCATACTGATGCAAGTGCTCGTGGATACGGTGCCATCCTGTTGCATAGAATAGATAACAAGCCCCATGTCGTTGAGTTCTTCAGTAAGGCTGCCTTACCCGCTGAGTCAAGATACCATTCTTACGAATTGGAGACTCTCGCGGTTGTCATGGCCAATTAGCATTTTCGTCATTATTTGACAGGCAGAGATTTTGTTGTCTTTACCGATTGCAATTCGCTTAAAGCATCAAGAAATAAACGTGACCTATCGCCCAGAGCACAAAGATGGTGGGCTTATTTACAGTCGTTCTCAAGTCGTTCAACGAATGGCTCATGCTGATTTCTTTTCAAGAAATCTGCAATTGATGCTCGTAAAGTTTCTGAAAAAAGAATTAATCTGGCAGTGATATCTAGTGATTGGCTGATGGCTGAACAGCGCAAGGATTCCGATATAATTAATATTGTGAATAAACTAAAAGACAATTCTCTTGCCGAGGACATTGCAAAAACTTACGAACTAAGAGCAGGAATAATTTATTGGAAAATACAGAGAAATGGTAGAACTTCATCTTTGCCAATTGTTCCAAGAGCATTTAGATGGTCCGTTATTAATCAAGTTCATGAGACAATAATGCATTTGGGTTGGGAAAAAACATTGGACAAAGCCTACGATTTTTACTGGTTTGACAATATGTCAAAATATGTAAGGAAATTTGTTGAAAACTGTATAACTTGCAAGATGTCAAAGTCATCCTCAGGTAAAGTTCAGGCAAAATTTTTTCCAATACCAAAGGTCGACACACCTTGGCATACAATACACATAGACATAACAGGCAAGTTAAGTGGCAAGAGTGATCAAAAAGAGTATGTTATTGTTCAAGTGGACGCTTTTACCAAATTTGTTTACTTAACACACACACTCAAGATTGATGCTAACAATTGCATAGGTGCTGTGACATCGTCTGTATCCTTGTTTGGAGTACCAAACCGCATAATAGCAGATCAGGGTAGGTGTTTTGCCAGCTCTAAATTTAGTGAATTCTGTTCTAAACAAAATATAAGTTTGCACTTAATTGCGACAGGTGCAAGTAGAGCTAACGGACAGGTAGAACGCATTATGAGCATTATGAAAAACTTATTAACGGCAGTTGAAACTAGCAGCAGATCTTGGCAAGACGCATTGGGCGAGGTACAGCTAGCCTTAAATTGTACTGTAAGTCGAGTGACAAAGGCAAGCTATTTGGAATTGTTCATTGGCAAGGTTGCTCGTCCGTTGGGGTCGCTTCCACCATATGACGTGGCACAAGAAGTTGATTTGGCAGAATCAAGAGCTCGAGCAGTGCAAAATATATCAGCGGCGGCAGCATATAGCAAAGGGCAATTTGATAAAACTAAGGCTAAGGTTGATGGGTATGAAGTAGGAGACTTTGTGTTGTTGAAGAATGAAGAAAGGCATTAAACAAAGTTAAGTCCAAAGTATAGAGGACCTTTGCAAATTGTTCACGTACTAGACGGAGATAGATATATCCTCAAGTCGTTGACAAATAATAGGAAGTTCAAGTATGCTCATGAAGATATAAGGAAATTGCCAGAGGGATATGTTCCAGATGACTTAGAAAGTTGTGATGAGGATTTGAATGATATTGAAGAGGAAGCTGTTGCAAGAGACAGTAATGAAATAATAGAAAAAGAAACTGTTGAAAGAGACAGTAATTAAGTGATTGATAAGGAAGCTGTTGAAAGAGACAGTATTGGAATGATGGAAAGTCAAACTGTTGAAAGAGACAGTATGGATGCCTGAAAGGCTGATAATAAAACTTGAATAAATTTGTCATATCTGTAATGCAAGCACAAGTGCAAAACAAATGTTTTGATCATGGCGTGTGGTGCATAAAATAATGTAATGCGAAACCAAGTGGGTTTATGATAATGAAGAGAATTATTAAGAAAGTTTAATTAATTAAAAAATGAAATTTATATTAGTTTAAAAACTAAGAATGGATGTTTTAATTCTGCATGAAGCAATGACGTTTAAAAAAAAAAATAAAAAATAAAATAAAATAAATAAGTTGTAATTGAGAAATTTATAAGAAAAAAGAAAATGTTAATGTGAAATTTTATTTGTCGACTTATAAATAAAATATTTTAGGAAGCTAAGAATTTTTTTGAATTACACGAGGTCGTGTTATGGTCAGGTTGGCCGTGTGGAAGCATAAGTAGTTTGAATATGTTGGTGCCGTGGCGGCGTGTGCTAGAAATGTATGTGAGAATTGTATTGAGTTTGTGTTAGTGCGTGTTTGGGTATTTCACCAGAATCGCAAGTACATTGCGATATTGCATCAGTCTATTTATGTGTCTGTTTGGTTGTCCATTTTACTATGTAGTTTAGGAAAGTCCCGTTTTGGCGGGGCGACAGCGTTTGTAGCTGTCGCCGAGTGTGGTTCGGTAGAGAGGCACGAGAAAAAGGGAAGACACAGAGTCAGTTGTGTTTAGGATCGTTGCGACCGAAACTCGCTGCGCCTAAAACGATGGCAACTAATAACGAAATTATTGACGCTGCAACATGCACAACACGGTCTATCCCGCCAGCGACGTTTTCGCTGCTTACGTATAAGCTACATATATTCGTTGTATATGTTATATATAAAAATATTTATATACAAAAGGCTTAGTAATACTTAGTATTAAGTTGTAACAATAAGATCAATAAAACCTTCGGGAGCGATAAAAACAGTCGCTCCTGCTCAGATCCAAACACAAGAAGTCTTTCAATCTTACAGAGGCCAAACAGAGCTGCTTGGCGGAAGCGCCAGCAATTTCGGTATTCATGTGCATACACATATACACACGCACACAGTATTTGTTTTTGCATTATTTAAGTTAAGTTTTATCACTACTCTAAAGTTTAAAGGTTAGTGGCTCGAGTGGCTAGGGACGGTGCGTAATTTCTATTTTATCTTTTTTATTTAATAATTATTAATAGTTACATTTATGTCCTTAGTTTCAGTTTCATATTCATTCTTTTAGCTTAGTTAATTTTGTATCCAACTTTGCAAGAATAACATCTTCAAATATGCTGGTCCGGCACATGCCACCATCAACGCACTATTATATTTGTTTTATTGCTGAGCCACAATGCCAGTTAAAAAATTTAAAATAAAAAATCAAATTCAATTGTTTCCTTAATAATTTGGCTGCGCAAAAGTTAGTGTTGCGCCGTTTGATACAAATTTTATATTTTCATTTTATAAGGTGCGTTTCTGTGTTAATAATCTGAGAATAAGGGGCATTGCAATTGTTATGTTTGATAGTCGCTAAGTGATTTGTCTTCTTTTTTCTTGCTCATGAATTGAGCTCATAGAAATATAAAAGTTGAATACGATAGTGACGAAAGTGGAGAGATAGAAATGGTGCTCTTAAAAGCATTAGCAGAAGACGTATTTACAAGCGCCTTTTCCAAACAAGAATGGGCTTTAAAAATCGAGTTCCACATGAATCTTGAAGTAGGAAAAAAATCAGGTTTGCACCCTACCGATAGAAGCCCCTCAAAAAGATGCATATATAAGAGTGACGACTCCAATGTAAAGTGCGAAGTGTATTTAGACACCGTGAAGTCAGTTCCAATGCTTAACGGAAATCACGAAGAGTATTTGTCGTGGAAGCAAACTGCCATAGACGCGTACAAAATTTCAAACGGTACAAAAATAGTGAGACACACTAAGATGCCGTAACCATTTTAAAAATTTAATTTGTGGAGCAGTCCGAGCCTTCCTCACGTCCCATAATATGGTGCTCAATTTTGACGCGATCATAGCTAGACTTTATTGTACATACGTATGCGTTTTAGAAATGGTTAGACAAGGTGACCTAGACATAATGATTACTATGACGAAGTCAAAGTCGGAACCTCACTCTCGTCCCTAACAAAATTGTTATGATACATAACAAACACGCAGCGGCTGTTCTCAAAGCAGATATTAGAAACGATGCCAGCTCAAATATTTGCCGTCCGCTTTAGCTTTGGCTCGCGAAATTGAAAGAGCATTGAAAAGGCACATTCGCTACATCGTACGCTTGGGCGATCGAAGATAAAAATCACTCAGGCGAAGGTTATTGACCAAGCCACCGTCCCTAGGCCAGACAGGGAAAAAGTCGAGAAAAAATCCACATTTTGTAGGGATACAGAAGCAAAAAAGCCACAACAGTGTGAACCTGAACAAAACCCATGTGATAGAGAGGCCCTAATGCAGAACCAAGTGCAGCCTATGGAAGTCGATCCGTCGATGTCCGGGTTAAACAACTAACGAATTGGGGGGAAACTACAGAGCAACGCCACACAGGGCGAAACTTAGAAAAGGCCGAACACATCAGAGTTTATATAAGGGCAGATACGCCAACAAATTAATAATGTCTCCCAACAGGCCTCTAAGAGGATCAAGAATATACTAACTCAGCCGAGGCCGCACGGCTTGTGACAATGACGTACTACATTTTTTAGGGAGCGGTCCCAATTGCAGTTCCTCGAGCGACAGCTGGCTGGCAGAATACTAAATATATTATTCGACACAATGACGTTACGCCCATAAATTAGCAGAAGAACGTAACACCCGTTGATGCCCCATTTACTGTGAATTACATTCATGGATACAGTAAAATAAAAATATGTGCTCAAAGACAATTTTTGGAAATAATTCCTCGTTTTCCATTTTAGCGTAAACGTGAACTTTACACGTGTCTATGACATAGTAGTCCGTAAAAAGTTATACTAAAGAGGATAAAGGCATGTCAACATCTATCAAGGCATAACATCTCAGTCATTACCATTATCCGTACCAAGGACAATGATCCGGTATGTATTTAAAGGTTCTACAGGTGTGGCGAAATTTCACAGTTTTTTGAAGATGCCGTCATAAGATCACCAAGATTCACATACAGCAGCCCAGTGTGCGTTGTTAATACGAAAGGTCTAAATGCCTAGAAAACCAAACTTGTTGTTGACTTCAGGAAGTTAAACGAGCAATCCATTGCCGACCGTTACCCGATGCCAAGTATTCCAATTCATCTAGCAAAACTTAGAAAGGCAACACTTTTCAGTACGCTAATTTTGAAATTCGTTTACCACCATATTTATTTAACAGAAAAATATAGTGAAAAACTTCCGTTTTGCTTAACGGTAGAAAATATGAATTCTGTTGACTGCCTTTCGGTCAAAAGAATGCGAAAAGCATTTCCCGACTAACAATTGATGATGTTCGTCTCGAACATTTTGGGAAAATATGTACCATCTACGTTGAAGACGTAATAATATTCTCTTCAAATTGGGTAGACAGAGAGTATCCAAAGAAAAACCAAAATTCTTTAAAAAAGGGTAAAATTTTTAGGTTTAATTGTCAGCGAAGGACCAAAACTGACCTTGGAAAGGTCAAGGCGATCCAAGACTATGTAGAACCAAAAAATTATATGCTCTGATATCTTTTCTAGGCCTGGCTAGTTTTTACAGGGTATTTGTCAAGGACTTCGCATCTAAAGTGACCCCTTTGTCAATCATTCAAAAAGGTGAACATGGCATAGTTAGTAAGCATGTATAGGAAAATATTGGTAGTATTTAAAATCCTCGAAAACACACAAAACCTTCATGCTTATGTACCGTGACTTTAAGCAACCCTTCAACCTGACTGTGACACTAACTCTTCTACGAGTAGTATAGGAACAGTACTATCTCAAGGGGGACGGCGCATCACCATGATATTTCGAAAATTAAAACAATATGAATCTAATTATGCTACCAACGAAAGAGAGCTATTTGCCATTATAGGGACCCTCGGTAAACTACAGATTTCTTTACAGATTATATAACATTAATATCAAATATTCATAGACCATCAACCGCTCGCGGTCGCGTTTTCTAAAAAAAATACCAACCCAAAAACTTAAAGGTGGAAGTCATTCCTTGAAGAGCAAAAAGCAAGTATCCATTACAATTTGGGGAAAGAACACTTCGTGGCAGACGCCCCATCCCGGTAGGATGTAATATAATATATATATATATATCGTTGACATAGCTGCTTGAATGGGCAAGAAGAGCGATTTCATAGTACATTAATAGAAATAGCTTCGGTTTTAAAAAATGCAAAAAAAAAAAAATAAAATTAATTAAAGACATGGCGATAGCGATCGAGCACCAATAGAATATAATAAAACAGTCATAGGGCAATGGCTACTCGATGCAATGCACGCAACAACTTACGAGTTCTGACAAACAATAAAAGACAAGATAAAAAATCCAACAAAACCAGCTTACCAGATGATACCGTTCATCTGTATGATACATTACTAGCGAAAAACAGAATATTTATTACAGATATACAAAACTCTATGCTCACTATCACACACGCCAAATCCACTGTAATAAATACCGTAATTTTTTATCACAATAATTTGAACAGCTAATATTAGAGCATTGCAATCCAGTAGCAGTACTCACATATTAATATACTATCCTATTATTAAGGTTTTATATAAGGTAATAACATTTCCCGTGGCAAAAGCGCTGCAAAAGCATCACATAGTGGCGGAATGTGACGATGGAATATTAGCTGTCACAGAGTACAACCAACCATGCGAAGTTCTGCAAACATGAAACACATGAAACCTGTGCTCGCGGAATACAGGCAGGCAGTTGTATGCCATACGCAACCATGAGGGAAAATCATCGTCAGCGAATGATTCACAAGAAACAGAGTAGATGACGGGCCCATGATAATATCATAGTTATAATACACCGCATTATATATTTTAATCACAAAATAGCTGCAAGCAAAGTGCATGGCTTCGCAACTTTACCCCTGCTGAACATCACGGGATACGATAATGTGCTAAATTTGCCACTGCTGCATCAGATTCATATCATCCAGGAGCTCAGGAATGAAGTGACATCCGGCAGGTAATTCAAAACTTGGTACACGATTGCAGTGTCAGTCAGCCTCATATTTTTCGGGCTCATTGTCGTGTATCAATGCTGAAGCCGGAGAAGCTCATCAATCAAGCTACGAGAAGTTATTAATGAGTAAGGAAGGACGGAACAGTTTTCAAAATCACGAATAATTTGTATATGGTTTACCATACATTACATTACATTCTATTTTGAGGAAAGGCAAAATACTTTTTATCAACTAAAATAGAGAGCGAAAATCAATTTGCGACCCCATCCTTACGTGAGTTCGAACTTCAGCTACACAACTCATTTTTAGTAGCGCCACACTAGTATTTCATTTCTTTGTGACAAAAATTAACTTAACCATCCCAAAGAAGAATTCCAAGAAAAATGCTAGAAAAAGTTATGCTTGTGTGCAGATTTAAAATATTAAAACCCAACGTGCGATGACGAAGATCGTGAACAAAGACACAGTGTAATTAGTGCTGTAGAATTGAAGCGAAAGTGGTACAAAATGCTTAGAACTTCTGCTCGGCACCGCAAAACTAACTTGGCTGATCTATGCAGAAGTATTGAGTTTGTGTAAAAGGATTTTATCAAGCATGGTACAATGAGCATAAAGAGAGTGAAGTTTTGTAAGTTAAAGACTACTAAGGTAAGAAGTCATGCGAATATTAGGATTGCAGTTGAGGCGCCGAAGTGCAAAGAGAAGAAATTGTTTTCTCAAGAATTGGACGGACAAATGAAGTAAGTAACGTAGGTAACATCAAATTCTTGTGCCACCGAAGGCTCGATAAGCTGCAGAAGAAATGTGCTTGTCACATTTCTATTAAAAGATATTAATTTCCATTTGATTTAATTTCAAGATTGCCACCTTTAACCAGGCATGTAATTATTAAACGACAGGCAAAGTTTCACATCATCGGCCTACATCAGTACCTGAAAGTGTCTTATCAAAGAAGGAAGGATATTATTGAATAAAGTGAATAACAATTTTGCATTATAAAAGATTAATAGTTAGAGATCTAAAAAATTAATTCAGGAATTCAGGTCTGGAAAGATCTTCCAATAAAAAATCATAAATTTTCTTTATATTTGAGGAATATCCAAATTTTAAAATAATTTCTGTACTTCTGTACTTCTTTAATTCAATGTGACTGGCTGAGGAATACGCTGCTTGCAGCCTTCTTATACCTCTGCCTCTTTTTTAAAAAAAAAAATTACTTCATAATTGTTTGCATCCCTATTTATTTCTTTACAGATATTTTTATATATTTCAACGCATAAACAAATTAAATTTATTTCTTATTTATTATCAGCTCTATAATTCGCATTTAAATCAATAAATCATACTTGTGTGTTATCGCGCATTTAGGAATAATATGATTAATATATATACTCGTAATTTGGTTTTTCAATAACGTGTTCCAACATAAGAAAGTTGTAAAAAATATAGCATATCTTATAAACGTTCTCCATGTTTCACAATCGAACTCAATTTTATTTCCATATTAGTTTAATACTAGAATGCATTGATTATCTGTTTTTCCGTAAGTATTTACAGAGTGATCAACTTATGTATCAGGCATTCAAAGCACAAACTTTTCAAGTTTTAGCTGTATGTATTCCTTATATGTTAAAAATTGCACCCATTCTTTCTTATCTAATCCAATGTAATTGCGTTTATGCTGCTGCAGCCAGAGCAGCAGGGAGAGTAAACTCTCTTGTAGTTGAAAATCCACACTTTATTTTTATCTGAAGATCTATATAACATTTAAGTACATAGATTACTTCATGATCTTGTAATTTTCTGCACTCTCTCGTTCTTTTTATCTGTTTTGTGTCCATGTTGGTTGACGATTGAAACAAACTAACTTAAAAATGTGCGCATGCACACGTTTCAAGCTAAGAACAATTTTTCAATCTTTTTGTATGTTACGTAGAGTGGAGACAGAATGTTGAAACTTTATAGAGACTCCTGTGTTTTAATTGAATCCAATATGTATTTGGAAACGATAACCACATTTTTGTTAAGGAGTTGGCAGTTGGAGACGCAGGGTGGTTCGGTCATACCAAATTTCTTTCACTTTAAACCGCCCTACAATATAAAGGAACTAGATGAAGATGCTCAAAGGACTCATTTTATAACTAAAGGATATGCCAACGGCTTGGACTGGTCTGATGGAGACATTTCATACTTGAGTCTCGAGGATATATTATCACCATTAAACAGCTTCAGTACACTCATTGTTCGGGGTGAAACTAAGAAACAATTTCTAATCAAACACTTGCCTCAGACAACCATAGTCGATTTGCATTATGAAGAAAGTTTAACACACTTTTTAATTTTAAGAATTATAAAATTCATAAAAAATCCTCCTACCATTGTACGCTAAATAATTTATTTAAACTTTTTGTTATAATGAAGAGTACAAATTTTGAAATTTATGGAAAATAAAATGCAACTAATTTTTTTAAATAACAGATCTGTTTTTATTTCATTTCCTTATTAACAATAACAGGTATAACGTGGTACATTGAAACGTTATTTATTTAAATTTGTAAAGAAGTGCATAACAACTTGAACATTTCTTAGAGCTTATTCACCTTTATACACAGTCATAGAACCAATTCTTGTTATACCCTGAACCCATTGAAAATGGGTAAAAAACGGTATAATGGTTTTGTGCAAATGTGTGTAACAGGCAGAAGGAAGCATCTCCGACCCCATAAAGTATATATATTCTTGATCAGCATCACTAGCCGAGTCGATTTAGCCTTGTCCGTCTGTCTGTCCGTCTGTCTGTCCGTCTGTCTGTCCGTCTGTCTGTCCGTCTGTCTGTATGAACGCGTCGATTTCAGAGACTACAAAAGCTAGAAAGCTGATCTTGGTCTCATTTGGTTCGTATATACCATACGCAGATGAAGTTTATTTCAAAACATCGATAACTCCTTCCGTTTTCTTATTATCGATATTTATCGCTTTTTTGACTCGGTTTTTTAAGCATAACTCCCAAAATATAAAAGATAGAGCCACCAAATCTAATTTTTTATGTTCGCGTAAAACACACGAAGAATTTAAATGTTTCAGATTTTGGATACCTCCCCCCAATCGCCCCCAATATTGAAAAAACCATACAAACAAAGCAAATCAAATACTACACACGTGCAAATTGGTTTGTAGATAGATTTCGATGATTTGAATAAGTCCTGAAAATTTCATAACGATCGTACATTTAGTTTACGAGCAAATCAAGAATCTATTTTCAGTAGTGGGGGCAAAGCGCAGCTGCTTGGCAATTTCTGTGTTCATGTGCACGCATACATATGCATATGCAAAATTTGTCTTGCGTTCTTCTAGGAATTTTGTTTGCAACGGTTAAATTGAATTTTAACACAATGAATCGAAGTAAGAGCGTGGTCCAGTTGGTAAGAGTTGGGCCGCGTAACGTGGAGGCCCGGGTTCGAATCCAGCAATGGTATGGTAGAGCAATGTTGAATTTCTTTATTTTTTCGTTATTCATAATTATTATTATTATTAATTTGTATCGTTTTAATGACAAATGCAAAATTTTCGTTTTCCTTGACTTATTGCGATGGTTAACTAATGTTATATCATTCGCGTAAAATGTGGTAGTGTGGTGCAGTTGGTAAGAGTCGTGCATCTTAAGACGGAGAGAGCGAGTTCGAGACCCGGCTGTGGAACATTTCTTTTTCCGCTGGTAATTGTTGTTTTTTTTTTTAATTTTTAAAAGGCTCAATACTCATCAACTGCTGAGAGTTTGTGTGTATGTGTTCATTTCTGGGTTCAGGGTATCTACTAGTCGGGCGGTCCCGACTAGAGCAATCTCATTTGTTTTTAATATTAAATTGTTGGTATCCATACATTTCTATATGTTCTACAGAAATAGTCAAAAACCTCTTAAGAAATTTTTGTTTTTGGGCTCCTTTTGTTATGACTTTCGTATCTTTAACAATTTCACGAAGATATTTTCTCACTTCACTGAAATAAGTAGTTCCATCATTCTAGCAAATATTAAGATGATTTCGAGTTTACCAGAGTGCTGTTTTGCTAGGCTTTATTGACAAGTTCATAAAATTATATGGCATGAAGTATGTATATTTTTAAACACTACAGTGATTTTCTTTAATATTAAATTATTTTTGTTTCCGTAAAACCCTTGATCATCAATGGCGACTTGCTCCAAATCCACTTTTGTGGGAGTGAGATGACACTACTTAACAATGCGCTGAACTGTTCCGAATATTCAACTAATCGATCATGCATGCATAAGCATACAATATACTTTTGTGTTTTGGGAACTGTCATTGGCCCCAATTTAACAGACCCATTCTGATGGGATAGATTCATAACTATAATCAGAGCATCTTTAAATTCCGTAGATGAAAGCAATGGCTGAGGCTTTCATATAATAACATTGTTGGAAATTTCTATACTTGTCATGTCATCAGACGGATATTTCACATAGTTCAAGTACGCCTTTAAGTTTCTCAAATGATTTTGTACAATTGCTTCATTTAATTTAAAGGCTATTATAGTAAAGTGTGGTCGCTCCATTTATGATAGTGATGGATCAAGATAACAGTTTCAACTGCGAAAGGCTATTGCTAATGAATCTCCATTTTTGGTCAAACTAAACATTTCCAATTTCTTCTCGTCACTAAGCATTATACATATGTGGAATTTTCCATGTTATATTAAATTCAACTTAAACTCTGCATTACCAATTTTCGAATTAACCACACATCTTCCATACTTTTAGTCACGAGCAATACAAGCTTTAATGACTCTATCATGCCCATTGAACCAAGCAGAACTATCAAGCGTATGGTACACACTCGTGGGTATTGAAATGTAGTTTTTATACCCTGAACCCATTGAAAATGGGTAAAAAAGGGTATAATGGTTTTGTGCAAATGTACGTAACAGGCAGAAGGAAGCGTCTGCGGATCCGAAAACGATGTATATTCTTGTTTAGCGTCACTAGCCGAGTTATGTCATGTCCGTTTGTCTGTCTGTCTGCCTGTCTGTCTGTCTGTCTGTCTGTAGGGACGCGTCGATTTCAGAGACTACAAAAGCTAGAAGCTGATCTTGGACTTATTCGGTTCGTATATACCATCCCATATCAAGTTTATTTCAAAGGATCGAAAACTCTTTCCGTTTTCTTACTATCGATATTAATCGCTTTTTTGACTCGGTTTCTTAAACATTACTCCCAAACTATAAAAACTAGAGCCACTAAATTTGTTTTATTATGATCGTGTATTATATTCGATACCTCCCCCCAATCGCCCCTAATTTCGATAAAACCATAAAAACCGCCAATCAGTAGTATTCTACACACGTGGAAATTGGTTTGTACATACATTTCGATGATCGTAATAAGTTCTGAAAATTTCATAACGATCATACATTTAGTTTACGAGCAAATCAGAATATATTTTCATAGTGGGGGCGAAGTACAGCTCCTTGGCTGAAGCGCACGCAGCTTCTTTGTTCATATGCACGCATACATACAAAATCGAAAATTTCATAGAACTATTAAAATGCCACCAACAAAAGTAACCTCTTTAAATAAAGAAAATATGCTACACACTTTTTACAACCATATTAAAATTTTTAATGGAGCAAAATTTCGTGTGGGCGACTTTGTTCGAATAAGCAAACATAAAAATATATGCGAAAAGGGGCATACTCCCAATAAGATAACGGAAGTTTTTAAAATAAAACGAGTACAATTAACAAACCCAACAACGTATTGTGGTCGTCGGAAAAATTTTGTTCCTCTCTTTAAAGGAGGTGACCAGTTATCTACCCACCAAATGTGGTAACTCTAGCTTAAAAACTGTGGGAGATATAGGCATTTTCGGCGGAGCGGGGGCGTTTGGGGCGTTATAGTGGGCGTGGCCGGGATGTCAAGTGTGCAATCTTTGGGGGAGGTCAGCAGCTATCTACATATTAAATTTTGTGCCTCTGGCTTTAAAACTGTACGAGATATAGATTTTCGCGGTTTGCGTGGGCGGAAGGGGGAGTGGGGGGGTACTGCCCGCAAATATTTTTCTGTAACGTCTGGGGAAGCTTCCCACTAATATACATCCCGAATTAAGTGACTGTAGCTTAAAAACTAAGGGAGATATAGGCATTTCCGATTTTTTAGGAAGGGGGCGTTGGGCGTTCTAGTGGGCGTGGGCGGGATATCAAGGCAAGGATATCAATTTGTGGGGCGGATACCAGCTATCTACATACCAAATTTGGTGGCTCTATCGTATAAATTGTGGGAGATATACACGTGTTATTGATTGGAGCTGATAAATATTACGAGTTTTGCGATTACGGGGGCGGGAGGGGGCGTGGCCACAAATTTTTTCCTGTGATGTTTTGAAATCAGTTCATAAAGTCCATGTAGTTAATTTGCTTTATCCATGTTAATAATATAAAACTCGATTTGCGAATTGTGCGTCCGCTCAAACGGATGCCTTTATTCAGAATGATTTTTATGTATGCATGTTGGGTTCAGCTAACCCGAAACATGCTAAGCTTATATCTATGTATATATCTATATAATATTCATGCATGTCGCAACATACATATGTATGCAGAAGGCATGCATGTGTATGTTGTGTATGAATTGACCAGTTGAGCTGCAAAGTGCATGCTCAGCATTCCCACGCGCCGCGATCGGCTTATGTATAAGCGCAGGATCGTATTACATGTGCGCTGGGATGTTTATATATTTATATGTGGTCTTTGCATGTATTTTGGGTAACTGTATTTATTATGACAAAGTGTCACAATGTATTATAATTGTTATACCCTTTAATTTAATGTAATGGTAGGGTAGATATGCTACACCTCGCTTTTTAAAGAAATGATACATGTAGTCATTTAGAGTTAATGTTATTAATTTTAGAAAGTTATTAATATATTTCTTATTATAAATTTATGTATAGTAGTAAAAATATACAAAGTTATGTATAATGTTTTATCTCTTTTTTTTTATACCCTGAACCCATTGAAAATGGGTAAAAAGGGTATAATAGTTTTGTGCAAATGTATGTAACAGGCAGAAGGAAGCATCTCCGACCCCATAAAGTATATATATTCTTGATCAGCATCACTAGCCGAGTCGATTAAGCCATGTCCGTCTGTCTGTCCGTCTGTCCGTCTGTCCGTCCGTCTGTATGAACGCGTCGATTTCAGAGACTACAAAAGCTAGAAAGCTGATCTTGGTCTCATTTGGTTCGTATATACCATACGCAGATCAAGTTTATTTCAAAACATCGATAACTCCTTCCGTTTTCTTATTATCGATATTTATCGCTTTTTTGACTCGGTTTTTTAAGCATAACTCCCAAACTATAAAAGCTAGAGCCACCAAATTATATTTTTTTATGTTTGCGTAAAACATACGAAGAATTTAAGACCTTCAGGTTTTGGATACCTCCCCCCAATCGCCCCCAATATTGAAAAAACCATAAAAACAAAGCAAATCAAATACTACACACGTGCAAATTGGTTTGTACATACATTTCGATGATCTGAATAAGCCCTGAAAATTTCATAACGATCGTACATTTAGTTTACGAGCAAATCAAGAATCTATTTTCAGTAGTGGGGGCAAAGCGCAGCTGCTTGGCAATTTCTGTGTACATGTGCACGCATACATATGCATATGCAAAATTTGTCTTGCGTTCTTCTAGGAATTTTTTTTGCAACGGTTAAATTGAATTTTAACACAACGAAGAGAAGTTAGAGCGTGGTCCAGTTGGTAAGAGTTAGGCCGCGTAACGTGGAGGCCCGGGTTCGAATTCAGCGTTGGTATGGTAGTAAATGTTGAATTGTTTTATTTTTTTTATATTTATTTATAATTATTATTTTTATAAATTTGTATCGTTTTAATGACAACTGCAAAATTTTCGTTTTCCTCGACTTTTTGCGATAGTTAAGTAATGTTATATCATTCGCGGAAAATGTGGTAGTGTGGTGCAGTTGGTAAGAGTCGTGCATTTAAGACGAAGAGAGCGAGTTCGAGCCCCGGTTGTGGAACATTTGTTTTTCCATTGGTAATTGTTTTTTTTTAATTTTTAAAAGGCTCAATTCTCATCAACTGCCGAGAGTTTGTGTGTATGTGTTAATTTCTGGGTTCAGGGTATTTACTAGTCGGGCGGTCCCGACTAGAGCAATCTCACTTGTTTTGAAATATTTGTGTTCATTTATTAAAAATTGATGTTCATATATTTCATTTACTTTAACTTTATTCAATTTTAATTTTTCATTCAATTTTTATGAAGTAGTTTTAATTTTACTTATTATTTTTTTTTTGTTCTTATTAGGTTGATCAGACCTATTTTTTTTTAGAAACGTTTCATTGAATATATAATTTTAGCCTATCCTTATGTACCTTTTGTTTCTTATACTTGCTATCTTTAATAAAAATATTATCGTTATTTTCTATTTTCTCTACTGTATATGGTCCTAAATATACCGGGTCTAATTTGTGCCCTGTTTCGTTTCTTATGAGTACTTTATCTCCTATTTTTAATTCAAAATTTTTTGTTTTCACGTCATATGCTAATTTTCTATAAGCCTTAGCTTTTTCTAACATAATTCTAGCTCTTTTATATGCTATTTCTAATCTAAATTTTATTTCCTTAGAATAGTCTTCTAAATTATAAATAGGATCTATGTAATTGGTTTTATTTAAATCTATGAACTGTTTTGGTAGTCTGCCAAATACTAGTTCGTATGGACAATACTCATGCGTTGCTGATGGTGTCGTGTTGAAGCAATATGTAAAATATCGAATCCAGACGTCCCAATCAGTTTTGTCTGCAGAGATGTAAGAACGAATGTATTCATTGAATGTTCGATGACTTCGTTCTATTGTCCCTAATGTCTGGTGATGATATGCAGTAGAGGTGAGATTTTTGATCTTCATATACTTGCATAAATCAGTTAAAATCTGGTTTTTATACTCTGTTCCCATGTCCGAAATGAACGTCTTCATTGGACCGAACTTGAGTATGAAATTTTCGAAAATAGCTTTAGCGACATTATTTGCGCTTTTGCTTTTTATTGGAATGGATACTAAATATTTTGTCAGGTCACAAATTAATGTGACTATATATTCATTTCCGTTTTCTGATTTAGGTAGCGGACCAACTGTATCCACTATCACTATATCGAACGCATTCACAGGTGTTTCAGTGAGAGTCAAAGGAGTTTTTGTATGCGTTTTTGTCTTTGACATTTGGCATTTTTGACATCTACGTACGTACTCTTTTATATGAAGTGTCATATTTTTCCAGTAGTAGTGTCTTTTTATTTTTGCTAGCGTTCTTGTTATGCCGCAATGTCCTCCTTGTACTGGGTCGTCATGGTATGTAGACAGTATTTCTTGTATCTCTTTTTCATTTCTTATTTGGGTCACCGGCTGGAGTAGCGCTACTCTTAATGATTTTAATATTTTATTGCCCATATTTTTAAAAGAATCTATTGAAACTGATTCAAAGATCTTTTCGCTCGGTGCCACTTTGAGCTGGCTGATTTTTAATATACCGGCTTCTTTTTCGAGCCTTTGGAAGAACTGACCTAAGTCGAGAATTCCATTGGTATATAAATCGCTAATCTCAATTCTTGCGATAATTTTATTTCCATGTTTAAATAAACATTTAAAATGCTGTTATGCGCAAGGTCACTACTTTTCGTACTTCATCATTTGTAATGACTTCATGTACGTTGGGCTTGGATACATTTTTATGACTTTGCCTTGGCAAAAGTTCATTATTTTCTACTGTACAGTTTTTATTCTGTCTACTTTGTCGCCTGGTAGTGACTTTCAGGACTTTATTTTGCATATCTTTTAATTAGTTTATATTAATGCGCGAAAGTGCATCTGCTACGAAATTGTCTTTCCCCTTTAGATATTCTACTGTGAAGTCGTATTCTTCAAGCTCTAGCCGCATGCGAGTTAATTTTGAACTTGGATTAGTCATCGAAAATAAGTATGTTAAAGGTCTGTGATCCGTTTTAATAGTGAAATGTTTGCCATAAATATATGGTCTAAAATGGGTAACTGCCCAATGAATTGCCGCTAACTCTTGTTCTGTTGTGCTCTTATTGCTTTCCCCTTTTGTAAAGGAACGAGATGCATAAGCTATTGGGAGTTGAATTCCGTCCTGTCACGGTCGCCATGTAGTCAGTTCATAATATCCATGTTGTTAATTTGCTTTATCCATGTTAATAATATAAAACTCGATTGATTTGCGAATTGTGCGTCCGCTCAAACGGATGCCTTTATTCAGAATGATTTTTATGTATGCATGTTGGGTTCAGCTAACCCGAAACATGCTAAGCTTATATCTATGTATATATCTATATAATATTCATGCATGTCGCAACATACATATGTATGCAGAAGGCATGCATATGTATGTTGTGTATGAATTGACCAGTTGAGCTGCAAAGTGCATGCTCAGCATTCCCACGCGCCGCGATCGGCTTATGTATAAGCGCAGGATCGTATTACATGTGCGCTGGGATGTTTATATATTTCTATGTGGTCTTTGCATGTATTTTCGGTAACTGTATTTATTATGACAAAGTGTCACAATGTATTATACTTGTTATACCCTTTAATTTAATGTAATGGTAGGGTAGATATGCTACAGTTTTGAGGAGCATTCCGGTAATATATATCCCAAATTTGGTGACTCTAGCTTAAAAATTATTGGGGATAAAGCCATTTCCAATTTTTCAGGGCGGGGGCGCTGGAGGGCGTTTTAGTAGGCGTGGCCGGGATATCAGAGGTGCAATCTATGGGGGAGGTCACCAGCTATATACATACCAAGTTTGGTGACTCTAGCTTTACTTTAGTGATATGCGATTTTAGGTGTTATCGGTTTGCCACGCCCCCAGTGGGCGCATCCCAAAATCCTTAACACTTTATCTGATGGTATACACGAGTATATATCCCAAATTTCAAGTCTCTAGCTTCAATAGCGGCGAAATAATTGCGCTCATACGCACAGACTGACGGACGGGCAGCAAGACGGACATTGCACAAAACCAATATACTCTTTTCACTTCATGAACGAGTATAAATACAGAAAAGTTCATATACGAATGTGCGTGTGTTTTCATGGCTCACTCACACTGTATGAAGCAATTCGGCACCTGAAATAAAATATAAATTAGCATTTAATTTCCCAATAAAAGTCAATTAAATAGACATCAAATATTTTAATTTACTTGTACTTTATTTTTTTCATGTTTGCATATAGAGGTATTACAATGTTAATTTATTTTATTCACTTTGATAATTCCAGCACTGTGAAACCGAGGTACATGAAAATTGTGCCGAGCTACTAAAACTAGCCTTAGCAACCAGCACACGACGATACGTGTCTAGAAATCTAATTTCAAGGGTTTTGTTGTAATTGGGTATTTCAGTACATTTCGAAAGCGAACGGTAATCTCACCTTCAACTTTGTTTAGTTTCCTAACAAATAAATAAGAATCATATTTTGAAAAATTAAAGAAGAAAACAGGTACAAAAAGCGCAATTTGTTAATTTATATTTTAGACATTATGTGCTGCCCCTCTAAGCTTGCCACTCAAATGGCAGTGATTCCTAACACGATTAGATCCTAATGATTTCCTACAATCTGAAAGTAATCTGTTCATCTGAATATTTCCATTGGTTAAATGGTGCTAAGATATGTGATGTAAATCTCGTTAACATCTTTTATCGAAGTCTTAACAAATTTTCACCTATTTCTATAACAGGTATAATCATTCAAAATTTGCATATACTACAAATGGTACATTTAAACTACGGCTTAAATTCATAAATTTAAGACTTGCATTTTCCTCTGATATGATGATTTGATTAAGAGCGAAAGGAAACCGCATATTTTCAAAATTGAGCATTAAAGTATTGCTCTTTTGAATTATGCAGGCTTCGATGCAATAGCTGTTGCACCGATTGGGGTTACCTTGCGGTGTCTTAAGCGCAGATATTACCGCCCACTTATATTTATCAACGCTTTTTTTGCCTTGAGCGTTTTCCAGCTGGAGACCTTCATTGTAGTGTATTTATTAATATTCGTCTCTATAAGAATTATTTTTTTTATTATTTTCCAGCCACTTTTCTTTTCTTGGGATTTGTCGTAGAGTGAAGACAGAATGTTGAAACTTTATAGAGACTCCTGTGTTTTAATTGAATCCAATATGTATTTGGAAACGATAACCACATTTTTGTTAAGGAGTTGGCAGGTGGAGATGCAGGGTGGTTCGCTCATACCAAATTTCTTTCACTTTAAACCGCCCTACAATATAAAGGAACTAGATGAAGATGCTCAAAGGACTCATTTTATAACTAAAGGATATGCCAACGGCTTGGACTGGTCTGATGGAGACATTTCATACTTGAGTCTCGAGGATATATTATCACCATTAAACAGCTTCAGTACACTCATTGTTCGGGGTGAAACTAAGAAACAATTTCTAATCAAACACTTACCTCAGACAACCATAGTCGATTTGCGTTATGAAGAAAGTTTAACACACTTTTTAATTTTAACAAGTGAGATTGCTCTAGTCGGGACCGCCCGACTAGTAGATACCCTGAACCCAGAAATGAACACATACACACACACTCTCGGCAGTTGATGAGTATGGATCCTATTAAAAATAATAATAAAAAAAAAACAATTACCAACGGAAAAAGAAATGTTCCGCAGCCGGGGCTTGAACTCGGTCTCCCCATCTTAAGATGCACGACTCTTACCAACTGCACCACACTACCACATTTTTCGCGAACGATATAACATTACTTAACCATCGCAAAAAGTCGAGGAAAACGAAAATTTTGCAGTTGTCATTAAAACGATACAAATTAATAAAAATAATAATTATAAATAAATAAAAAAATAAAACAATTCATCATTGCTCTACCATACCATCGCTGAATTCGAACCCGGACCTCCGCGTTACGCGGCACAACTCTTACCCACTGGACCACGCTCTTACTTCACTTCGTTGTGTTAAAATTTAATTTAACCGTTGCCTAAAAAAATTCCTAGGAAAACGCAAGACTTTCTGGACGTGCATATGTATGCGTGCACATGTACACAGAAATTGCCAAGCAGCTGCGCTTTGCCCCCACTACTGAAAATAGATTCTTGATTTGCTCGTAAACTAAATGTACGATCGTTATGAAATTTTCAGGACTTATTCAGATCATTGAAATGTATCTACAAACCAATTTGCACGTGTGTAGTATTTGATTTGTGTTTTTTTTGGTTTTATCGATATTGGGGGCGATTGGGGGGAGGTATCCAAAACCTGAAGGGCTTAAATTCTTCGTATGTTTTACGCGAACATAAAAAAATAAATTTGGTGGCTCTAGCTTTTATAGTTTGGGAGTTATGCTTAAA
Source organism: Drosophila paramelanica (assembly GCA_035043915.1). NCBI lineage: Eukaryota > Metazoa > Arthropoda > Insecta > Diptera > Drosophilidae > Drosophila > Drosophila paramelanica. Next base: position 591 of record JAWNMO010000311.1, on the reverse strand, counting down.
AAACCGAGTCAAAAAAGCGATAATTATCGATAATAAGAAAACGGAAGGAGTTATCGATGTTTTGAAATAAACTTGAGTAGTAGGGAACTGTTCCTTCTGTGACAGGAAGTGCTGTCAATTTAATTACCCTGGGGTGAATAATTAATGATTTATGGCCTACGTGACAGTGACCCTAAAAAAAAGGTCGGTACGTGACCCTGACCCTAATAAAAGGGCAGGTACGTGACAGTGACCCTCTTTGGGGGAGGTAGTGAGGGAAACCGATCGTTGAATGATCTTACGTGACCCTTTTGAGGGGGAGGGGAGTGAGGGAAACCGATCGTTGCATGAGTAAAAGTGACCTTTTGTGGAGGGGGAGCTGGGAAAGTGGTCGTTAAATGATCGCACGTGACCCTTTTGAGGGGGAGGGGAGTGAGGGTAACCGATCGTTGCATGGGTAAAAGTGACCTTTTTATGGAGGGGGAACTGGGAAAGTCTCACTCCAATTTTATTATCTATGCCTTTTCGGAAGTTGTGTGGGTGCCCGATCATTTAAATTCAGATTTAAGGTGTGAGGGCTCATGAGATCACGTACGAACAAGTGCACGCATA
>JAWNMO010000295.1:0-16665 GCA_035043915.1 Drosophila paramelanica | reverse complement strand
TTTAGAAATTTTCAAACCAGCCACCAGACGCAAGCCACCCAAGCGAACCTACATCGCCCAAACGACAGCCCGATCCCAGACGCACAAGTCAGACTTGAAATCTGACCCCGAATCTTATATTGAATCTGACGGTCAGCAGCCCCTCTCCGAAACTCTCGAACTTCCTCCTCTTTTTGTTGCCGTACACTCAGCCCTCAATCACCCAAGCGGGTACCAAATTCAACAACCCATCAACCAGCTCATCCAATTTTTAGCTACAAATACAAGCCAAATATCTTCCACAGTGAATTGGCACCTGAAAAAAACTAAAAACTCTACCATCTTCAATATCGAATCTCTGTGCAATTGTATCGTCAAATTTGTGATGCCACCGTTTACCTGAATGTCACTGCTGCCAACACAACAACCACACAGCACGCTACTGCCGTTACTCGGTACGATGTGTGAATTCTGCGATGAGCACAGTCGCAAACATAGAACAAGTTCCCAAATGCACCAGCTAACTGCGCCAACCGTTGCCTCGAACACACAGCCAACTACATGAAGTGTCCCCTTTAGTGCAAACCACAGACACTAAGCAAAAGCCCTCGTCCGTCTACTCAGTCCGCTTCCCCTCCCAAACCACCACCCTCTACTTTCACTATACCCAAAGCACAGCACGCCACTATCACAACAAACAAAGCCACGCATACAGCCCCAGATGGGCTCTAAATCAAGCGAAAACAGCGGGCACAACAACAGGAGAAACGCCAACCTTCTCAACTCATGCCACCGGACCCTGTGAAGAATGATCCACACGCTATCCTCTCAACGCTCATGCAGTTGCAAGCAACTGCAAAATCTTGACGCCCTAAATGAAAATATGATGCAGCTCTAGCAGTAACGCCAAATCCATTTACCACAGCGATCAGCACTGCTCCAATTCACAAATACCTCAAGTACAAGCTAGCTGACACTCCTCCGCACACCTCCGGACCCTGACTCCAATCGCATATCTGCTCTTGCTGCTCTAGTTATCAAATTTCATCACTTTGGGAAGATCATCGAAAACATGGACGACTCCCCCCCTGACCATACTGCCATGGAGCTGTGTGCCCCAGACGGCACGAACTTTAGCGTAAGCAGTGAGTCTGGTGGCTGTGGTGCTGGGACTCACATTTTTAATCAATGCATGGCCAACCCTCTCCACAATATGTGTCCGCTCTAGAACCTCTTAAACCTGCTGCCAAATGCAAGCAACTCAAGAAACCTACAACGCCCAAACGCCAGCCCGATCTTAGACTTGAAATCTGACCCCGAATCTTATATTGAATCTGACGGTCAGCAGCCCCTCTCCAAAATTCCCGAACTCCTCCTCTTGTTGTTGCCGTACACTCAGCCCTCAATCACCCAAGTGCTACCAAATTCAACAGCCCATCAACCAGCTCATCCAATTTCTAGCTACAAATACAAGCCAAATCTCTTCCACAGTGAAGTGGAACCTGGAAAAAACGAAAAACTCTACCATCTTCAATATCGAATCTCTGTGCAATTGTATCGTCAAATTTGTGAGGCCCAAGCAACTCCCACCGCTTACCTGAATGTCACTGCTGCCAACACAACAACCACACAACACGCTACTGCCGTTACTCGGTACGATGCGTGAATTCTGCGATGAGCACAGTGCCAAACATGGCACAAGTTCCCAAATGCACCAGCTAACTGCGCCAACCGTTGCCTCGAACACACAGCCAACTACATGAAGTGTCCCCTTTAGTGCAAACCACAGACACTAAGCAAAAGCCCCCGTCCGTCTACTCAGTCCGCTTCCCCTCCCAAACCACCACCCTCTACTTTCACTATACCCAAAGCACAGCACGCCACTATCACAACCAACAAAACCACGCATACAGCCCCAGATGGGCTCTAACTCGAGCGCAAACAGCGCGCACAACGGCAACAGCAACATCAACAGGAACGCCAACTTACTCAATTTTCAAGCAACTGCAAACCTTGTCGCCCTAAATGAAAATATGTGTCCGCTCTAGAAATTTTTAACCCTGCCACCAAACGCAAGCCACCCAAGAAACCTACAACGCCCAAATGACAGCCCTATCCCAGACTTGAAATCTGACACCGAATCTTATATTGAATCTGACGGTCAGCAGCCCCTCTCCGAAACTCCTGAACTCCTCCTCTTGTTGTTGCCGTACACTCAGCCCTCAATCACCCAAGCGCTACCAAATTCAACAGCCCATCAACCAGCTCATTCAATTTCTAGCCACAAAAACAAGCCAAATCTCTTCCACAGTGAATTGGCATCTGGAAAAAACTAAAACTCTACCATCTTCAATATCGAATCTCTGTGCAATTGAATCGTCAAATTTGTAAGTCCAAAACACATCCCACTGCCCACCCCAATGTCACCGCTGCCAACACAACAACCACACAGCACGCTACTGCCGTTACTCGGTACGATGCGTGAATTCTGCGATGAGCACAGTCGCAAACATGGCACAAGTTCCCAAATGCACCAGCTAACTGCGCCAACCGTTGCCTCGAACACACAGCCAACTACATGAAGTGTCCCCTTTAGTGCAAACCACAGACACTAAGCAAAAGCCCCCGTCCGTCTACTCAGTCCGCTTCCCCTCCCAAACCACCACCCTCTACTTTCACTATACCCAAAGCACAGCACGCCACTATCACAACCAACAAAACCACGCATGCAGCCCCAGATGGGCTCTAACTCGAGCGCAAACAGCGCGCACAACGGCAACAGCAACATCAACAGGAACGCCAACTTACTAAATTTTCAAGCAACGGCAAACCTTGAGCCCTAAATGAAAATATGTGTCCGCTCTAGAAATTTTTAACCCTGCCACCAAACGCAAGCCACCCCAGAAACCTACAGCGCCCAAACGACAGCCCGATCCCAGACGCACAAGTCAGACTTGAAATCTGACCCCGAATCTTATATTGAATCTGACGGTCAGCAGCCCCTCTCCGAAACTCTCGAACTTCCTCCTCTTTTTGTTGCCGTACACTCAGCCCTCAATCACCCAAGCGGGTACCAAATTCAACAACCCATCAACCAGCTCATCCAATTTTTAGCTACAAATACAAGCCAAATATCTTCCACAGTGAATTGGCACCTGAAAAAAACTAAAAACTCTACCATCTTCAATATCGAATCTCTGTGCAATTGTATCGTCAAATTTGTGATGCCACCGTTTACCTGAATGTCACTGCTGCCAACACAACAACCACACAGCACGCTACTGCCGTTACTCGGTACGATGTGTGAATTCTGCGATGAGCACAGTCGCAAACATAGAACAAGTTCCCAAATGCACCAGCTAACTGCGCCAACCGTTGCCTCGAACACACAGCCAACTACATGAAGTGTCCCCTTTAGTGCAAACCACAGACACTAAGCAAAAGCCCCCGTCCGTCTACTCAGTCCGCTTCCCCTCCCAAACCACCACCCTCTACTTTCACTATACCCAAAGCACAGCACGCCACTATCACAACCAACAAAACCACGCATACAGCCCCAGATGGGCTCTAACTCGCGAAACAGCGGGCACAACAACGCGAACGCCAACCTCTCAACTCTGCCACCGGACCCGTGAAGAAGTCCAACGCCAGCTCAGCAGGCAGCAACTGCAAATCTGACGCCTAAATGAAATATGATGCAGCTCTAGCGTACGCCAATCCATTTACCAAGCGATCAGCACTGCCCATTCACAACCTCAAGTCAGCTAGCGACCTCCTCCGCACACCTCCGGACCTGACTCAATCGCATATCTGCTCTTGCTGCTCTAGTTTCATTCTCACTTTGGGAAGATCATCGAAAACATGGCGACTCCCCCTGACATACTGCCATGGAGCTGGGCCCCAGCGGCACGAACTGGGCAGTGAGTCGGTGGCGTGGTGCTGGGACTCACATTTTAATCAATGCAGGCCAACCCTCTCCACAAATGTGTCCGAACCTCTTAAACCTGCGCCAAATGCAAGCCCGAACCTCAAGAATCGCACAAGTCAGACTTGAAATCTGACCCCGAATCTTATATTGAATCTGACGGTCAGCAGCCCCTCTCCGAAATTCCCGAACTCCTCCTCTTGTTGTTGCCGTACACTCAGCCCTCAATCACCCAAGCGCTACCAAATTCAACAGCCCATCAACCAGCTCATCCAATTTCTAGCTACAAATACAAGCCAAATCTCTTCCACAGTGAATTGGCACCTGGAAAAAACTAAAACTCTACCATCTTCAATATCGAATCTCTGTGCAATTGTATCGTCAAATTTGTAAGTCCAAAACAATCCCACCGCCTACCTCAATGTCACCGCTGCCAACACAACAACCACACAGCACGCTACTGCCGTTACTCGGTACGATGCGTGAATTCTGCGATGAGCACAGTCGCAAACATGGCACAAGTTCCCAAATGCACCAGCTAACTGCGCCAACCGTTGCCTCGAACACACAGCCAACTACATGAAGTGTCCCCTTTAGTGCAAACCACAGACACTAAGCAAAAGCCCCCGTCCGTCTACTCAGTCCGCTTCCCCTCCCAAACCACCACCCTCTACTTTCACTATACCCAAAGCACAGCACGCCACTATCACAACCAACAAAACCACGCATACAGCCCCAGATGGGCTCTAACTCGAGCGCAAACAGCGCGCACAACGGCAACAGCAACATCAACAGGAACGCCAACTTACTCAATTTTCAAGCAACTGCAAACCTTGACGCCCTAAATGAAAATATGTGTCCGCTCTAGAAATTTTTAACCCTGCCACCAAACGCAAGCCACCCAAGAAACCTACAACGCCCAAACGACAGCCCGATCCCAGACGCACAAGTCAGACTTGAAATCTGACCCCGAATCTTATATTGAATCTGACGGTCAGCAGCCCCTCTCCGAAACTCCCGAACTCCTCCTCTTGTTGTTGCCGTACACTCAGCCCTCAATCACCCAAGCGCTACCAAATTCAACAGCCCATCAACCAGCTCATCCAATTTCTAGCCACAAATACAAGCCAAATCTCTTCCACAGTGAATTGGCACCTGGAAAAAACTAAAAACTCTACCATCTTCAATATCGAATCTCTGTGCAATTGTATCGTCAAATTTGTAAGTCCAAAACACATCCCACCGCCTACCCCAATGTCACCGCTGCCAACACAACAACCACACAGCACGCTACTGCCGTTACTCGGTACGATGCGTGAATTCTGCGATGAGCACAGTCGCAAACATGGCACAAGTTCCCAAATGCACCAGCTAACTGCGCCAACCGTTGCCTCGAACACACAGCCAACTACATGAAGTGTCCCCTTTAGTGCAAACCACAGACACTAAGCAAAAGCCCCCGTCCGTCTACTCAGTCCGCTTCCCCTCCCAAACCACCACCCTCTACTTTCACTATACCCAAAGCACAGCACGCCACTATCACAACCAACAAAACCACGCATACAGCCCCAGATGGGCTCTAACTCGAGCGCAAACAGCGCGCACAACGGCAACAGCAACATCAACAGGAACGCCAACTTACTCAATTTTCAAGCAACGGCAAACCTTGAGCCCTAAATGAAAATATGTGTCCGCTCTAGAAATTTTTAACCCTGCCACCAAACGCAAGCCACCCCAGAAACCTACAGCGCCCAAACGACAGCCCGAACTCGCGCGCACAACACCAACAGCAACATCAACAGGAACGCCAACTTACTCAATTTTCAAGCAACTGCAAACCTTGACGCCCTAAATGAAAATATGTGTCCGCTCTAGAAATTTGAACCCCTCCCACCAAACGCAAGCCACCCAACGGGCTATCCAGCGACGAAGGCGAAAAAATGCAAATTGCCACATATTGACAATTTGCATATGGAGGCATCTGGAGCAGCAACAACGATGTCCACAGCAGCTCCAATGCGTCGACAATCAGCCAGCAGCAACAATCCAGGAGTCCAGCTTCATCTTGGCCATCCTGGAGCAACTGAGGCTGAACACCATCAGCGTGCAGCAGCAGCAGCAGCAGCAGAAGCGGAAGCAGCAAAATCAGCAGCCAGCAGCAAATTGCAAATTGCTTCACGGGCTGTGGAGCAGCTGCACTGGCAACTCACATTCGAGATCCTGTGGCGGGACTTTAAATCTCGCCCAGGATCTCTAAAATGCCATTATAATGGCAACGCCGGCTCCAGGCTGCTGCTTCGGCAGTACCTGAAAAAGAAAAAATGAATTAATATCTGAAAATTTTAAATATTCGCAGACGCAGCCGGCTACTTACCTGATATCAGCGGCTACAGCGTCTCAAGCGGCGGCAAATCCAGCCTGGCCCAGTCCTCTTGGCATGGCTTCCTGGCTCCAGCATCATCAGCAGCAGCTTCTCGTGTGCCCGGGTTGCCATTTTCATGGCGACTCCAAAGGCTATAAAGACAAGGAGATTAGTATTAATTCTCTAATTTTAAATTATATATTTTGTATATATGCACTCACTTGACCTTTGCGTGCGAACAGCCGACGTCTCGTACCTAGGGAAGAATAGAAATTAGTTAATTTGTCAATTAGTATAATTTATTTTGCACTTACCTTTTTTGTCCATTAATTGTACTTACCTGTTGGTCCAGTCCAACTGCCATCTATGTTTGCTAGACATCACCTGAAAAGAAAGGAAATAAGAAAAATAAGATTAGTTAAATATGTATGTAATTATGTATGCCATTTAATGTATGTAAAACAAATGTCAATTTTCCGTTTAAGTCAAATTGTACCTTTTTGTATTTATGTATATTGTCCAACGCAGTCCATTTCATATGTCATCTCATGTATTTCCTGTTAATTTAAGTCATTAATGTTCAATTTTATTTATACTTACCTTTAAGTTAAATTCCAATTCGCACATGGCCATGCACAGCTATGCATTTTTGCATATCGAACAGCTGAATTACAACATCAACAGCATTAAATAAAATCACAACGGGGGGATTGGCTATTGTGTCGGTTGCATCGATTGCACCGGCTGCATCGGCTGCAACGGTGTCCCCAAATATAAATTCATTTAATTTAAATGATAATCATACCGGCCCAAGTGCCATAAATTCAAATCTGAATATCGATGCCACTACTAATATTGTCGTTGCAAGCACTAACTTAGTTCAATGTGCCGACGGCAATATCAATGATAATTCAAATATCATTGAAATCTCTAGTAGCAGCAGTAGTCACAGTCCTGGCTGCAATGAGATTGTCAACGATATTCATTCTCGCCAATATCAAAAAGGCCAATTGTGCCAGGAAATTGAGTTAGACAATGTACATCTAGAGCAGCAGCAGCAACAACAGGTACAATTATCGACAATTGGTGGTCGAATTGATGCTGTTAGTGGCTGTGCCATTGATGACATGAGCAATAAATGCTTTAATTTTCATGCCGGCAATGCAACTACTCACAGTAGTAATAGTATGCAGCCAATTCTTGTGGGTGGCTGCAGCGGTGGTGACAATTTGGTCACTAAATTAAATACCGCTGCTACTACTAATACAAATCCTACCGCTGCCACTGGCAGCAAACATATGTATCACAAACTCCGTAATCTATCAGAATCGAGAGGTAGCAATATTTATGATCGCTTAACTGCCGTTGCCAGACGTAATGCACGTCTATTTTCTTCGAAATCTCGCAAAATGTTGCAGAACACTGCTCGCCGCATTGTTAGCAGCGATAGCAGCAGTAGTCGTAGCAACAGTATTTGTGGCGGGGGCAAACGTTGCAGTGGCAAAACAAAATCAAACCAAAATAAGAATGTTGGTATTGATGTCACAACGGCCAAGAATGTGCCATTTAGTAATAAATCGTTTCGATTGTTGCGTGACTCTGACTTCGAGTCGGATGATAGTCAGCAGCAGCAGCAACAGGAGAAACGACCAAATTTCAATGAGGGTGAGCTCGAAAGTGACAATGATGATCATATGGATACATATAATGCATCCAATCCATTGTCTAATCGAAGTCAATCCCAGTCATTTTCAATTCCGGCAGCAGCAGCATCAACAGCAGCGCCAATGTTGGGTCGCGCACCATTTTCGGGCGCACCGATACCATCAACATCGGCAGCGGCTCGCTTAAATGCCAATTTACAGTCACACCTTGCTTCCGTTGATGTTATTAATAATAGTAATAGTAACAATGGTCGCAATAATAACAATCCAAATATTATCCCACCCGCTTTTACAAGCGACAATTCGCGCAGGCCACCACATATTTGTATAAATTGTTATACACGTGATGGCCGCGCAGTCAATCTAAATGATCTAATTACGAAATTGAATCAAGTGATTAGATCAGATGATTTTGTTATAAAATTGGGTGGATTTGGCAGCGTTGGTGGTGTCGATAATAGCAGTGTTCGTGTTCGCAACAACTCTGCTGTTATTCGCTTAAGCCCAAAGACACCTGATGCATATCGGTCAGCAATACGATTACTCGAATCAGACAATTCGATACAGTTTAATACGTATCAATTGCGCGAGGATCGTTCATTTTGGGTTATTGTACGTGGCATTCATGCCAGTACCCCAGTCACAAATATTCAAAATGAATTGAATAAAATGGGATATAGTGTACGAAACATACACAATCCGTCAATTAAAGTCCCAAATGGTCAAGGTCGGTATAATCCGAATTTGTTTGTTGTCGATTTGCAACCAAATCAGATGATAAACAATAGTATATTCGGTGTTCGACGCTTGTGCCAGTATATGGTTCGTTTTGAATGGCCAAAACGCAGTCCCAATTCTTTGCCACAGTGTCATCGCTGTCAGCGATTTAACCATACGGCTGGCTATTGTCGTAATGTCGCTCGTTGCGTAAAATGTGGCCAAGATCATCCGTCTGCTGCTTGTACAAAACCGGCAAATATTCCGCCCAATTGCTGTAATTGTGGCGAGGCTCACACCGCTAATTATCATGGATGTGAGTATTATTTGCGAATGCTAGCGTAGCAATAAATCGGAGCCAATAGATAAATTGCCAAATTCGAATAATGGCAATATTAACATTCAATCAAAACGGCGTGCAGTCCCAATAGTAAAATAGATAAATTGCAAATTCGAATAATGGCAATGGCACTAAATTTAATAATTCAAAACGGTAAAAGATGCCAGTCTCTCCCAATAGTATTAATGTACGCAAATTACGGCAAAAATTGCCAGTTAATTTTGTTAAAACTGCCAATTACTAGCCACGCTGAATATGCGCAACCGAATTTGTCAAATATTGGCAAATCGGGTTCAGTATGGCAGGATAGCTACATTCAACAATTGCGTCATCGTTTCCAGAGCAATTGTCACTATCGGAATCCGATACGGACACTGCTGCGGAAACGATTCCGACCAATGTCACAAGTCATAAAATTGACATTGTTAATACCGGTGTATCTATGCATACATCTAAACATTTACAGCAACACTGACAGAAGTGTTTAGAAAAGTCACACGCTCGTTCCGAGCAATTCATTCAAAACGCTGCAAATCGTGCGCGAATTGAACAGCATGGTTACAATTTCGATGGCCAATCAAATGCGTTCAATTTGGATCCTCGTTTGCAGCTAACTGGAAAACCAATTGCGTAAATTACGCAAAAAACAAAATCAAAACAGGAAATCAAAATGAAGGATTATACTGTGAGAGATTATTTGCTGCCAATTTCTTTCGGTATTTTCTCTTTTTCTCATTTTTTGAATTTTCTTTCATTTTTTCACCACGGAAAAGAATTCCCATTTTTAATGGTTACTCTTTTCTCTCACATTTCTTTCATACCGAATTTACATTCTTGGTCAAATGATTCTGGTTAGAATTTTCATTCTCTACCTTTCATTTTTTCGACCAATTTGAATTTCATTAAATTTCAATAAATATTGCAGTTTTTTCTCTCAATTTGCAATATGCTCACTGTCACACCAGAAATTTTACAATTGTAAATTGCATACGCAATATAATTTGTGTGCGATTAAACTTCTGTGTTATTGAGTATGATTGGCTCGTTACAGATTCGCATGAAGTATACGTTTTGCCGTATACATTCACCAGTCACACCAGCGTACAATATGAATGAGTGTGTATGATGTATAAATAGGTTTCATCTACATACAATAGCATTCATATTGGTACGCTCTTCTCACACTAAATTGATGTACATTTATATTTGTACACAATTTTTGATACTGTCACCGCTGGCATCGCTCATGCTGAAATGCATTTGAGACGATGTCATATAACAATTTACACCAATTTATTTATTTTATTAATAAATTACGCTCATACAACCATTTTTTGTTCTTTTTTCGAATTTTTTCTATTTATTTTATTTGAAAAATAATTGATATTTTTTGGGGAGCGCATTTACCACTGCCTAAAAAGACACGGTTGTCGTTGTCATCATCATCATCGTCACCATATATTCTTTGGGCATCATCATCTTCATCAACACAGTCATGACATATTTCTGGCTGCACCTGCATCACATTCATCGCTGTTTGTCGTTCATCTAATTTCGTCGCAATTGCATGCTAAACTCTTTGCCGATTGCTGACGATTCGACAATATCGATGTTATCACCATATCACAACTGCTGTCGATATCCGTAGCTGTCGCTGTCGTCGTCACCGGGCTACCATTTGATGTCTGTTTGCCGAATTACATTGGCAACATCAACATCATTAACATCATCTACAGCATCATCATCACCAATCAGTAGCAGCAGCATCAACACATGTCGTCGTCACTCATCATCATCGCTCGACATAATTGCTGCTAACTGATATCTACATCAACATCAATAACATTGTTACGTCGTCTGCCGTCGTCGTCTCTGTCTGTTGTAACCACAAAAAGTTGTCGTCATCGATTTAATATTCGTTCGTCGTCAATTGTCTATTTTCAAAAACTCCATCAATATATGTGCAATTTGCATGTATATATGATGTAGAGAGTCTTGTGTGTTTTTTCTATTTATTTAAATGTTAAAAAACACACTAATCACACCGACCAATAGAGAGTCATTGACAAATTATTTATATCATGCCAAAAATACCCTTTTTCAAATTGTTTAACGAAAAATTGAGTGTATTTTTCCCCAACACCTCAATATGCAAACAGACTCGTAAAAATCGACAATATTCTCAGCTTAAAATGGTAATTCGTATACAAGAAACTTAGTTAAATTCAATCAAATTGGCCACATTTCATGGTGTGTCCGTGATCCAAATGTATGTGAGAATTGTATTGAGTTTGTGTTAGTGCGTATTTGGGTATTTCACCAGAATCGCAAGTACATTGCGATATTGCATCAGCCTATTTATGTGTCTGTTTGGTTGTCCGTTACTATGTAGTTTAGGAAAGTCCCGTTTTGGCGGGGCGACAGCGTTTGTAGCTGTCGCCGAGTGTGGTTCGGTAGAGAGGCACGAGAAAAAGGGAAGACACAGAGTTAGTTGTGTTTAGGATCCCGGTGCGACCGAAACTCGCTGCGCTTAAAACGATGGCAACTAACAACGAGAATAATGACGCTGCAACATATACATATAGCGAATATGATCCATGGTCAAATCGTGGCAGTATTAATTCAACCACATCTCAATCGTCAGCAATGACAGCTTCAGCGCCAGCACCGGCACCGGCAACTTGATTGAATGCCAATTCTAAAAATAATAATAGTATTTCCGCTGTTAACAGCAGCAATAATAATTCGAATATCACAACCGCTCAAACTAAGAGCGATGCACATAAGCCGCCACAAATTTGTATCACTGGCAGTAAATACAAAAATCAAGATGGCAGTGCATTTCAATTGAACGATTTAATTATGAAATTCAATAAAGAAATTAAATCGGATGAATTTGTTATTAAGCTGGGTGGCAATGGTAGCGATTTAAATGACAGCAATTCTTCGGCTGTTCGCATAAATCCAAAAACACCCGATGCTTATCGTGCAATAATATTAGAATCAGATGGCTCGATACAATTATTTTTCTTCCCATGTGCGCGATAATGACATATTTGTTGTGTTAGGTGACTTTAATATACCGAACATCTCTTGGTCATTATGCACATCATCAAAGTATCTTGTGCCTTCAGCCCATCATGAATTTCTAGATGGTATGCTTGACCTTTCGTTATTTCAGATCAGTTCTATTACGAATCAATTGGATAGAACACTTGATCTTATCTTTATTAATGATCATCTTATTGCTGATGTATCTAGATCATCCCCTCTATCTGTCCCTGAGGATATTTATCATCCTACTCTTGAGGTTACGCTATTCGTCTGTAAATCTCAACACTTACATTCGACAAGGCCTAATATGCCCCGACGTTGCTTTCGTAAAGGAAATTTTACATTGCTTAATAATCTTATTCTTTCAACCGATTGGTCTTTTCTATATAACGCGGTTGATATGGATAAGGCTATTAATTTCTTTTATACAACATTAGACTCACTTTGTGATGTGTGTATTCCTAAATACATCCCTTTCCCTGATTCATTTAAGCCTCCCTGGTATAATCGTAGACTAGCAAACTTAAAAAATATTAAATCTAAGTGTTTTAAAAAGTTTAAAAAGTCTGGTTCGATTGTTGACTTGTCAAAATATTCCATAGCCAAGTCAAACTTTTTTATTTTCAATTCACAGTGCTATGATAATTATCTAGCTCGGTGCAAAAGGCAATTCGCTCGTAATCCTAAACTTTTTTACAGTTTTGTGAACTCGAAGCGTAAATCTTCTGCTCTGCCTTCCTCATTTTTTCTTGGGATAGAAAAAGCATGTGATGATTCTGTGGCTTCCGATCTTTTTGCTAAGTTCTTCCAATCAACTTATTCCTCTGTCTCCCCTACTAACATATCTTATCCTTATAACATTGTTTCTTCTAATTCTATCTTTGCGCCTATCATTTCTCATACCTCTCTTCTTGCTGCTATTAATTCTCTAAAAAATTCCTACTCTCCTGGGCCGGACAACATCCCTAGTTGTCTGATCAAAGAGTGTAGTGCTTCCCTTCTTAGCCCATTGCTGAAGCTTTTTAATCTATCCCTTGAATCTGCTGTTTTTCCGTCCCTTTGGAAAGAATCTTTTATCATTCCTCTCCACAAAAAAGGTGGGAGGTCTGATATATCAAATTATAGGGGCATTGCTAAACTGTCTGCAATCCCTAAATTATTTGAAAAAATAATTACTTCGACCTTGCAGCATCTCTGCAAATCAATCATTTCCCCTTCGCAGCATGGTTTTGTTAAGAGTCGGTCAACTTCGACCAACTTGCTTGAATTTACCTCGCTGGTACATGATGCTTTTCAAAAGAAAAATCAAACTGATGTCATTTACACTGACTTCAGTAAAGCATTTGACTCTGTACACCATGATCTTTTATTGCATAAACTAGATCGTACTGGTTTCCCCCCTCTCTCGTGCGTTGGATCTCTTCGTATTTGAAGGGTAGAACTCAAAGAGTTCTACTTAGATCAAATATCTCTAAGCAGGTTTATGTCACTTCTGGTGTACCCCAGGGTAGTCACCTAGGACCTCTACTCTTTACTCTTTTTATTAATGACCTGCCCTCTATAATATCACATGCTAGCATACTTATGTATGCAGATGATGTGAAACTTATATATTCCTACAGCAATTCCCTGCTTCAGACTCGTTTACAAGATGATTTGAACTCTATGCAACTTTGGTGTTCGACCAATCAGCTGCACTTAAACTGTTCAAAGTGTATGTTTATGACTTTCAGTCGTTATAGGCCACATTCTGTTAGCTATACAATTGACAATTTCCCATTGCAACGTATAGTTACAGTAAGGGACCTTGGAGTTCTCTTTGACTCAAAGCTGAACTTCAACATGCACATTTCCACCATCATAAACGAGGCTAAGGGTGTACTTGGGTTTATCAAACGTTGGTCGGAGGAATTCAAAGATCCCTTCACTACAAAACTTTTGTATATTTCACTTGTACGCCCAATCCTGGAATACTGCTCATGTGTCTGGTGTCCGCAATATAAAATCCACCAAGATAGAATTGAGTCCATTCAGAAGCAATTTTTGCTTTTTGCCCTACGTGGCTTAAACTGGGATCCCAATCTTCGTCTCCCATCGTACTCCAGTAGACTCTTACTTATTAATCTTCCGTCGCTAACCAACCGTAGGACAATCCTTGGGGTTGTCTTTCTACATAAGTTCATTAATGGCGATATTGATTCCTCGTTTCTTTTAGGTCGAATAAACTTCTCTGTGCCCTTTAGACCTACTAGAAACTATTACCCGTTACTCTTGCCTACATGCACAACCGACTATGCTTTGCACAATTCATTTCGTGTCTTATGCCTACAATACAATAGAATGTATCACGTGTTCTCCTCAGAACTCTCTCTCCCCCTAATAAAATCATTGCTTTCAGGATATCTCCGGGAAATCACTGTCCGCCCTCAGCTATGAGCAGGGGCATAGCTTGCCGGACGGGCTAAAAATCTCCCCCATCGGGCCAGTGATTTTCCATCTCTGTCTCTTTCTTTACTCTTATCTATCAAATACTAATTTTTGTTATTATTAAGACTGTTCTTTCACTTTTCCCAAAAATTTTGTTTATATTCTAAAGTATATTTAAATTTATAAATATAGTTTTACTACTAACGCCTTCCTATCTAGATGTAGGATTTAATAACATCACTAACAACATATAGCTGTGACCAGGGGCATAGCTGGCCGGACAGGCAAATAAAATTCCCCCATCGTGTTGGTGATGTTATTATCAATGTTTATAATCCTGTTAGGCTTTTAGCATTTTATAATTTTATGTATGTTTGTACTTTTGTTGACACTAGCTTTGTCGACTTTCTTTATAAAATAAAATAAAAATAAAATTCAATACGTATCAGTTGCGTGAGGAACGATCATTTAAGGTGTTTGTTCGTGGTATTCATGCCAGTACACCCACAGTCAATATACGCAATGAGCTAATTAAAATGGGCTATGATGTACGTTGCGTATATAATCCCACAATCAAATTGAGAAATGACCAGGGTTCATATAATCCGAATTTATTTGTTATTGAACTGTCGCCGAATCAGTCAATTAACAAGAATATATTCGAGATTAAGCGCCTGTGTCAGTTTATTGTACGTTTTGAGTGGCCAAAACGTAATGTGAATCATATTCCGCAATGCCATCGGTGTCAGCGTTATAATCATACGGCACGCTATTGCCGTAACGTTGCCCGTTGTGTTAAATGCGGTGACGAGCATTGGTCCTCATCCTGTTTAAAGAAGGCAAATTTTCCGCCCAATTGTTGCAATTATGGCGAATCTCATACAGCCAATTATCGCGGCTGTGAGATATATTTGCAATTGCTATTAAACAATAAATTAAAATCTATTCAATTGTCGAAGCCGAAGCCGAAGCCGAAGCCGAAGCCAATGCATCGCATCGACAATTTCAATTTCAATAATCATCAAAATGCCACAAGTGGCAAGAAATCAATGAAAAATTCTCATAACAAAAGAAATCGTTCAAATAAATCAAAACCAAATGATCAAAATATCAGTATTTCGAATACAAAATCAAAACGGCCAAAAGTGCCAAAACAAATTAATCAGTTAATCAGTTGATTTTAAATAACGACTCGATTAGTAAAACCAAGTCAAAACGGCAAAAATTGCCATTAAATAAGTATGTTAAAACGGCTAATAAAGCCACTAACACTGCCGCCACAATGAGCCTTAGTTCGAGCTGTGCAAATGATATACAACAGCAGCAGCATCGGCAGCAACAGCAGCCAATTTCTCATATTGGCCAAACGGGCACAATGTGGCAGGATAGTTTTGTCAAACAGTTGCGACAACGTTTTCAAGAGCAATTGTCGTTATCGGAATCCAATACAGACACGGCCATGGAAACGGGCTGTCATCAGCAGCAGCAGCAACAGCAGCAGAATTTAAATGAAAACGCGACAAATATATCGCAACATACGTCCGAACATTTGAAACAACATTTTAAACAACATTTAGCTTACAAACACCATCACCAACAGCAGCAGAAGCAGCAGCAATTACAACTGCAGAGGCAGCTGCAATTACAAAATCATACAGTTAAATTAAACATATTACAAAATGCACTAAGAGAAACGGAAAAGATTGAACGACTTAAAGCGTCATTCAATTTTGATAAACGTCTGCAGCTCACTAAAAAGCAATTGCGTGAGTTGCGTGCACTCAAAACACAAAAATCCAAATCGAACGAGAGAATGTATTAATTTTTTCCATCATTATATATATATTTTCTATGTAAAGAATTAATATTCTGCTGTCATTCAACTCGTTTTAGAATTTTTTGATTTGTTCACTTTTTTACCTTTTTCATACAAATTCATGCGCACACTCATCAAAATTGTGCGTATACGTAATTTTAATCAAAACGAACAAACAGAGAGGTGAGGAATTGTGGGGTTCTTTTCTCGTATTGTGCGATCTGGTTTCTCGGTTCTCGTCTCTCCCGCCTACACGCGCATTTTTCTCCCATTTTCTTATATTTTTTATTTTTTCAATTTATTTAATAAACATCATTTTCACACAAAATTACATTGCTTTGAATGTGATGTGCGATTGGGCATCGATATTTGCTATCTTTG
>JAWNMO010000294.1:0-25923 GCA_035043915.1 Drosophila paramelanica | reverse complement strand
TGTTTTCTATTTCTTTAAGTAGAATTGTGTTTTAGCATTATTTTCTATCTGTCTATTTGCTGAATCTATTATATGGCCTTGCTTGAGCTTTAAATGTTCCGAGTCGTTGAAATCGTGCGTTCCTGCAACTATCTTTAGTGCACTTGCTAACAGATTAATTGTACGGGCCTGTCTATATTAAACTGTAAGAGTGTAAATTAGCGTTTTTATATGCCCTAAGTCAGCAGCCACTATCTAATCATGCGGTATTGTGAAAAGAGATAGAAGGTATTATTTCTGTCGTCTATGTAAGCTTCGTAAGACGTCATGTTAGTGGTCCTTACGGACCACCCTCCTTTAATGAGAAGGCCGAACTCAAATCAGATTTTACAATCCCTTCGACATAAAATAGAGTCAATTTATTTCATTACCTCTTATTGGACTTTACAAAAGCTTTATCTCCTCCTTTATCGCTGTGCTTCTTCCAGCTGTCTTCGCTTTACCCAGCCCTAAAAGCTGCACTGGTAACGGAATGCACCGATCGGTTATATGCTATTGTCTCTATAATTATTAAATCAACGGTTTCATCTCACCTATTGGCTTCATTAATGGCGCGTGCGATGTTTAACAGGGTACTTTGGATAACATAAAGAGACTTCTCATTGTCACAATAAAATGTCTGCACCTCTGGAAACTGGTTGATAACTTGACATCCACGATTGTCCGTGAAGCGATTGCCTAATCTACAGCGATCTTATAATATTTGTCGACGCACGTAAGGAAGTATCTCCGATCGGTGGAAAATAGGTCCACGTGCAAATTTTGTCCAACATAAGACGAAAGACGGGTGGCGCCTAGGTCGTGTTTCTTGGGGTGCCTGTCGTATTTAGTTTTTGTGCATACCCTACAGTTGCCACGATTTCCATTATAAAGCGTAACATGTTGGGGAAAAATTTGTTAATCACGCCCATGACAGCAAACGCTATTGAAGGAAACATTTCAACAATATTATGTTGAAGATTGGGAGTTCAATGGCGTCAAGATCAGCATGTAAGAGATTACTGGAAGCCATATTCTTATATGTGACGGACAATTTCAAGTCAGCAGTGCACATTAGCACACGGAAGTGTGAAAGTACAGAAGAAGGATAAAGAGATCTTTCAGATGCAATAAGAATCAGCATTTCTAAAAAAAACCTTTTTGATCTATTTCTCAACAACTCTAAAATCCAGATAATAATATTAACTGGGAAGCCTAGTAGGCATAATTTGTGAAGTAGTAAACAGTGGGTTACGGAGTCAAAAGCATTGCTGAAATCAGTACAATTAACATCAGTCTGCATTTTGTTTTTCATGTCAAAAATTATTACAGATCTGCGCATCTAATGCCAATGCTGGGAAGGTGAAAACGTAGATATTGCAGAAAATTTGGAAATACCTCTATCATTTTTAGAAACAGTCTTCTTTCCTTTTTTGTGGGGAGGAATGATGAATGATTTCCTGCAAATAGCAGAGAAATGTTAGGTATTAACAGACAACTTAAAAAGTTACAGCTGGCAAAATTTTTGAGCACAGTATCTGAGCACAGGAACACCATCCGGACCTGATACTGATCAATGTTTGCATTCACGTTTTCAAAATGTACTTTAAAAGGCAATATAGACAGCTTTCGTTTAGACGACAAACAGGAATAATCTACAGTATTTTTTTTATTTTTTTTTTATGAAAAACAAGTATGCTTTATTTAAAATCTGCCCTCTAGTAGGCAATAATTAAATTTAAGTTAATCATCTTCCCTCAGCGGTAGGTCAAGAGGGTGAAGTCTTCTGAGGCGTCTTGTGGTAGCGCTGTTGTCAAGCAGGTTGATGGCAAGATTATTGGGGTGGCTGTGTAGTCTGCCGATATATCGCTCGCTCATCTTGACAATTTCATCCTTAACCCAAGGGATGCCTAGTTGACTGTGGATCGTGGCATTGTCATGGTAGATGTGGGCGTTTGACAGGATTCGCAGCACTTTGCTTTGAAATCGCTGTATTATTTTTCGGTTGCTCCTGCTGGCTGTACCCCATAGCTGGATGCCGTAGGTCCATGTTGGCTTGATCATGGTTTTGTAGATCAGCAACTTGACACGGAGCTTTATCCTGGACTGCCTGCCTATTAGCCAGTAGTAATCGCGCACCTTCTTCTCTGCCTGCTTTCTATTGCGTAGTAGGTGCTCGTGCCAAGTCAGCCGTCGGTCCAGGATCATGCCCAAATATTTGGGAGTAGCATTATATGGGATGACATATCCGTCTAAGAATACTGGGGGCAGTTTCCTTTCCGCAGAGAGAATGTGGTTTGGGTCGATTTGTCCTGGTTGATAGAGATATTCCACCTCTTCAACCATCTCTCCAGGTTGTCCAGTTGACGCTGCATTGTTGTGGATGCCTGTTGCGGGCTGTTGTCCGTTGCTAAGAACGCAGTGTCATCAGCGTACGTGGCGACGAGGAGGCTCGGATCTGGGCTGACAGGCATGTCGGCTGTGTAAATCTACATTATGAAAGCGACAATTTGTTTAGCCGACAAAACAAACAAGTACAATCTTATTTATAAATAGTGACACAGAAGCGATGGAGCTAAACGCCATTTAGTCGTAGAACCTTTATGGCATCCCACAGATTTGCTAGTTGAACAGGTCGCAGAAGAAGTTGAGCGCCATCAGCAATTGTTACATCGTGGTGTCTTCAGCCCTTTTTAAATATAAATATATATGCAAATCTACGTCGTATGGAGGCAGAGGAATTGTCTTATTTGCATTCATCAGTGATAATTATATGCGGAGAGCTAACCAGCAATCATCAGCATGAACCATATTAATTGTTAGCTCCTGTATAGCAGCCACTCAATTGCGCTAAACTTTTAAGGCATCATTGATCAAAGATACAGATACCGTAAAGTCGCATCAGATTCCCATTTCCAAGATCTCATGCATAAGTCCTGCCAGCAGCGTTGGATGAAGTTTTATGCAATAGCCTCAGAAACGAAATTTCCTCATGAAATAAAATCGTCCACATAATCGTCTTCTTGCAGAACAAGGGTGCATTGTGCGAATAGATAAGAATGAGGCGGCATTTGTGCCATATATTTCAGAATGTAACTTGTAGATTTCTAGATCTTTGTCAGGTTAACTGGGCCACAAAATGCATTGAAGGCAATGGTCAGTAGATACAATTTGAGGATATCTTTTGTTAGTGCAACTAGATGTGTGCGAAAGTGAAGAAGTGTTTGTATCAATTTTGGTTGAAATGCTGGTCCCACCATAAAAATGTAATTTAGCGAATACTCTGATGTAATTAAAGTTGAACCATCACACACCACTCAAAGCTTTGTTGTTGTGCTATTTCCTTGATGAAGGCAGAATATTGGTTCTTGGAAGTCGCAACTTAAGGCTTCGCAAAAATTTTCTTTCGAATCTGCGTAAGCAACGATATGCTTGAGTTTAAGTTTCTCCTCACGTATCCTTGATGAGCTTCAAGGGCAGTAGTATTTCATATTTACAATAAGAAAGCCGAGAGAAGTTGCTCTTCGCACTGCAATTGCTCTTTACTATCCTTAACCAAAGATTTATCAGAGCTATAAACTAACAAAACTCGCAGAACCAATTTGTTAACATAGCGTCGAATAGCGTCATCCACTTGGCCTTTGAGCTTTACCAAATACGACCCAAGCACAGGGTATAACCTCCATCCTTTGTCCCTTTTTTAAGCCATTGCAGCAAATGCGAAGTTTCTGTCTTTCCTTATGACAAATGCAGGGTGACAAAATACTCGACACACACACACACAAACACGCGCAAATGGACACCGAAAACATTTTACATAGTAACTGTGGTTACCCCAACTGAAAACATAAAATCTACGTTTTCTTAATCTGCGTATGCTTTACGTGAATATATTGAAACAAATGGTGTGGCACAATATGTCAACAAGCTCTTATAGTTTAGGAGATATACTCTAAAACCCGGGTCATAAACCGATAAATCTCGATATTGTAGTAGGACACATGCATATACACTAATACATACATTAGGAACATAAATGTACTATTTTAAGACGCTTAAATATAAATGAAAATAATAATTGTAAATTTACTGAAGACAGCCACACCATATGACGTTCATCGTAAACCCATATGCATATGTATGCGTGCACATGAACACAGAAATTGCCAAGCAGCTGCGCTTTTCCCCCACTACTGAAAAT
This sequence comes from Drosophila paramelanica, assembly GCA_035043915.1. Classification (NCBI taxonomy): domain Eukaryota; kingdom Metazoa; phylum Arthropoda; class Insecta; order Diptera; family Drosophilidae; genus Drosophila; species Drosophila paramelanica. Next base: position 21,704 of record JAWNMO010000294.1, on the reverse strand, counting down.
AAATTCTTGATTTGCTCGTAAACTAAATGTACGATCGTTATGAAATTTTCAGGACTTATTCAGATCATCGAAATGTATGTACAAACCAATTTGCACGTGTGTAGTATTTGATTTACTTTATTTTTATGGTTTTTTTAATATTGTGGGCGATTGGGGGGAGGTATCCAAAACCTGAAATGTTTAAATTCTTCGTATGTTGTATGCAAACATAAAAAAATTAATTTGGTGGCACTAGCTCTTATAGTTTGGGAGTTATGCTTAAAAACCGAGTCAAAAAAGCGATAAATATCGATAATAAGAAAACGGAAAGAGTTATCGATGTTTTAAAATAAACTGCGTATGGTATATACCATAGAGTAATAAAGAACAATGAGGAGAAAAGTCGATCCGAGCTTTTATTACCGTTTCAAAAACCGCGGCCGAGAATCGCGATCCATAGCAAAGTAAATTCAAACACAATTTAATTTAACATTGGGTGCAACAACAAATCTCTGAAAAACAACAACAGTTTACATTGTCCTCTGTTTTGTTTTGGTCTAAAACGGCGGCCGGAGTGAATTCTCTGCAACAGGGGAGGGAGGGGAGCAGGGTTTAGCAGTGAAGGAAAAGAAAAAGAAGAGTGCCGATCATAGGCAGCAGTGTGCACGACGAAAAGAGACATAAACTTTTCGCTTATGTTTTGATCTGAAACGGCGGCTGGCGAGCGTTCCTAGATCGTTTCGGGGGGGGTGTCAGGGTGTAGCGAGGCGCAGGTAGCAAGAAATTTTGCCTGCCGGAGTAGCATAGTAAAAAAGGGAAATGGTTCATAAGTCGGCGCTGCGACATGACGTCACATCAGCTTCTGTTCGGCAGGCTAAAATTGCCCACTCGCACAGAAACCCAAGATGTGACGTCGCGTATTGAAAAAATATGCAACCTTTAGATTTTCATAAATGTTAATGAGCTGCACGAAAAGCAGTGAGATTTTTAGCTATAGAATACAACAACACGAGCCTTTTGTTTTGATTTTGACATTTGTGTTTTAATTGAACATTTTCAGAAGCTGCTGAACTTAGTCAAAATCAACGCAAGTGCAAAAATAAATAAATAAAAAATATTTTAAATATATATCTTTTAAAACATAAAAACTTAATTTTATTTACAACAAATATTACCTTATTTAATGATATTTTAATTTTTTAAAATTATTTTTCTAAAAATTTAACAAAAACAAAATAAAGAAGATTAAAATTTAATAAAACATTTTAAATAATAAGGTCCTTCCTTTTGTAAAATAATAAATATTTTTTATAACTATTATAATTGTTTGTTGACCATGTTGAACCACAAAAATAAAAGTCCATCCGACAGCGTTGATTAGGTGTCTGTAAAAAAATATTTAATATTTAAACAGCATGAGATTTAACATTTTTATATTTTATATGTCAACTTTCCTTTTATGCCGTGTGAGTTAGCTGCAGACCATAATCCATAATCCAAATCCAAAGTGTATACAAAATTGAAAACCTACCTACCCCTTCCGCATTTCTATTAAAATGTAAACATTTAAGATATTATTTTTTCAAAATTTTTTTTGCAGCTGGCCCATGTTTGTCATTAATAAAAGTTTTTGAAGTTGAAACTGTTTCGGATAAAAGCCATCTGGCTTTTTTTCTTAATAATATAATAATAAGACGTTTCAAAATACTAATTCGATGATTGTGACAATTATGAGTGGTAGCGAACCAATTTGGATACTTTTTATTCGTCTCAATAATGCAGTTATTCATTATACTCTTGCAAATATCTGCATGGTGAGCATTTTTTTCAAAATAGACCGCAAATACATTGTAGTGAATATTTGTAATATTAAAAAACATATCACTTGGGTTTTTTAAGTGGAGTACGTTTTCGCTGAAATTTTTTGCGCAAATAAGGTCTTCTGACTGCTGCTTTTGGAGCATTTCTATCTTTAAAAGTGCATCATCGCAAGCTTCGCAGTCAAATTTGTGCTTCATTATTAAATACCCATCAAAATATCTTTGAGATACGGCTTCCCCGACAGTGCCAAGCGTTTCAACATCATCATTTTCTTCTTGTTCACTGTTGTCGAAAGATATTTGAGCGCAGTTTTCATTTTTACTGCTATACTCATCATTTAAATTGCAAGCCCAATCTAAGTGGAGGTCTTCGTCATCCTCACAGTTTACACCTTTCAAATGCGATTTGGTTATCAATTTCATTGATAAAAGTCGTGCAGTTAAATACTGCATTTCACGCACTGATGGGTTTGTATTGTTACCAAGCTTAGACCTAATAGCACTAAAATAATTTTCTATGCTATCTTGGTTAAACCTAGTTAAATATACAAATTCTATATCTTTTTCCCATAATAAATCTTCACAAAGGTACAACATATTTTCCAATGTTGTAATTAAACCTTTGTGACAATAATTTTGGTTTTCAACATGTATGGTATTTAAGTATGATTTAAATTCAACCATTCTTGTTTTAACCGAGTTTGTGCGATTATACGGGGTTTTCTTGCCTTCGTTAAATGATCTACAATTTAACAAATCGAAAGCATTGTTAAATGTTAATATAAAATCTGCAGTTGCCATTGCATTTGGCATATTTTTTTCAGAAAAAAGATTATTATTAAAACATACTTCTATCGCATTTGCAACTGATTTTGAAAAAATTTGCGTTGCATATTTTACTTTCATTTTTTCAAAGTATTTGGGATTTATATGAACATCAGTCAATTTGGGAACCATTCGAGTTGTTCTCGAATTTTTATTTATTTTGTAAAATTCGGTTAAAATATCCCAGCTGACAATACCTTTTGGCGTCATAATATTCTTCGATAGCAAGCAATTACGAAAACTTTTAAACAAGTGCACATAGTCGTACATCAAATAAATAATGTTGCCATTGCTATCCAAAAACTTAAGCTCATTGTTTACTGATAATGATTTATAAAGACCACGATTTGTAGCTGCCTGATCACTAACAATCGCTCTTACTCTTAGGCCAATCTTGCCAAGTACATTAATATTTTCAGTTATAATGGCAATTAAGTTTGATAATTTGCAGGAAAAGAAAGTAATGAGCTACTGTTGGCTCCCTCTTTCCGTTGCCGTAATCAACAAAACCATCAATGCTATCTGTTGTTACGTTATATTCTAATTCTGAGCGACCATGTATTTCATCAAAAACTAATACACAATTTTTTTCGCTATCAATCATTTCCTGAACGTGTTTGGATATATTTAAGCACACATTTTCATTTATACCGGGTGCTATTCTTCGTATCGGGCTCCAATTCAACAACGTTCTAGGATGTGGCAGAGAAAACATTAAATTTGACCTCAAAAATCTATAGCACTTTGCAGATCTATAATTTATATTTAATAGCAATTGTTTTTCAAAGGCATTGTATTGCTTCGCCTTGCTATTTAATATCATTGCTGCAAATGATTGGCTCTCTGCATTTGTATCTGCAGATATTACTAAGGACTTTGTGTATAAATTTTCACATCTTGAAGTCCACATCTCATTATTTTCTTTTAATGTGCTTGCAAATGTTTTTTTTTCCTCTTGCAAATTTTCACATTTCTGAATGAGCGTGTCATATTTACTTTTGAGGTCAAAGTACATTTTCCGCCAATATGTTTCGTTGCGGCAATATAACTCGCAACGGGGACAGTACATAGTACACTCTCCATTCTGCATGTTTACTTGAAAATAATTGTTTTCTAGGCGCTTGTTAGAAGTAACTAATACATTTTCTGAAGGTGTCTTATTTTGTGGCAATTCCATATCATACAATGGCACAGGTGCAGAATGCCATTTTTGGAAACGATTTTCTATTGCTTCATTTTCGGATTTTTCGCATATTTTGTCACACTCATCTATATTAATATTCTGATTGTCTGCCACATTTTCAATAAACATTATTGGTCGAGCTTTTTTTTTTAATTTTAGATTAAAAACATCCCGCGGATGAAAATGTTTATTACATATAAATAAACCTAACCTATTTTTAAAGGTCGGTTTTAAATTACAAATAGATATCCACTCAGCTCTTTCTACACTATTAATTGGAAATCTATGCAAGATTGAAGGGGGAGAGGAGACGGTGCAATTTTGTATACAGCAATGTCTCTTTATAAGCACGGAATGTTTAAAAGAGGATTTTAAATTTGCCTTATCAACGTCACCTAAAATTATTATGCATTATGTATATGCTATTGTTATACACACATAAACACATATGGCATACGAAAAGACGAAACAAGAATTAACATCACAATTAACAAAACAAAAACACACTTGGGCATTAAATGCATACAAAATAATAACAAAAACAATACATGAATTACAAAAGCATTTTTGGCAATTATTCCAGCAACTAATAGTCACAAAAAAAATGATGGGCGACGACAAAGTATCTTGAGGTAGGTCATGAAATAACTTCATTGTCGCAGGCAAATTTTCGAGCTGCATGTCCCATTGAGCAATCAACTAAACACAAGACTTACACAACAAATAAATTATTTACACATGTGTAAATAAATAGATAAAAATAAGTTCACTTACCCAAATTAAGTGTAGGTAATGAACCTTTTTTTAATTTTTTTGGAAAAATGCAATCCTTTTGAAAATGCCGGTCGCACACTCTACTACGTGTGTTTATACTATTAGCATCTATTTTTAAATTTAAACACCATTCTTCCAAATAATTTTGTGGTACACTGAAGAGCCGTTTGCCTCCAGTACACCCATTTACCAAACATTTCAATGGCCACATTAAAAATTATTTATTGAACGATTTTAATAAAGTGCACCCACAAAGCAATTTTAGGCGATTGATTAAAAAGCGCGCAAATGCGTTCGAGTATATGTATGTACATGCACACGACATATACATACATATATATGCATATATGCGCGCACTGGTACCGAAAAAAAGGAAAAGAGGAATAAGAAAAAATTGATTTTGCATTTTGGACAACGGAAGATGGGCGCATAGACAATCGAGCGATGTGTTTTCATTTTGTGTTTGGATCGTCATTCTACGCGCGAACCATTTTGAGTAAAAGCTCGAGATCAACTTTTCCGCTCTTTGTTCTTTATTACTCTATGGGTATATACGAACCGAATGAGACCAAGATCAGCTTTCTAGCTTTTGTAGACTCTGAAATCGACGCATTCATACAGACGGACAGACAGACGGACATGGCTAAATCGACTCGGCTAGTGATGCTGATCAAGAATATATATACTTTATGGGGTCGGAGATGCTTCCTTCTGCCTGTTACATACATTTGCACAAAACCATTATACCCTTTTTTACGCATTTTCAATGGGTTCAGGGTATAAAAAATGTACTACTAATTACCAAGGAAAAATGAAATACTCCGCACCGAGAATCGAACCCGCTGACACTTCGTCTTAACTGCACCACGCTACCATCTAAATCACTTAAGATATAACATTACAACTCTTACCAACTTCAACACTCTTTTACTTACCTATGTTGTGTTAAAACTCAACTTAACCGTTGCTAAAAAATTCCTAGAAAAACGCAAGAAAAAATATCCATATGTATGAGTGCACTACTGAAAATGAAATCATGATTTGCTCGTAAATTAAATATACGATCGTTATGAAATTTTTTGGACTTTTTAAGATCATCGAAATGTATGTACAAACCAATTCGCACGTGTGTAGTATTTGATTTGTTTTTCTTTTATGGTGGTGAGTATCGATAATAATAAATCGAAAAGAGTTTTCGATGCTATGAAATAAACTTGATTTGCGTATGGTATATACGAACCAAATGAGTCCAAGATCAGACTTCTAGCTTTTGCAGTGAAATCGACGCCTTAATACAGACAGACAGATAAACAAACATACTACAATACATACATACATATATACATATATACTACAATACAATATACTAATGTAAAAATTGATTTGATTATAGGCCTGTATTGTTTCTGGATGAATATTATTTTCCGAATTATTGAATGTAGAGACTTGACACCTTGGATATAACCTTATAATTGTCTGGTGGGATATGGGGGTGTAGCCGACATTTTTGTATCTATTTTATAGTGGGTCACTAGCTATTTACCTTCCAAATTCAGCTGTAGCTTTAAAACTGTGCGAGATATAGTTTTTCGCGTCTTGTACGCGCGGGAGGGGGAGGGAGGTATTTGAGCCGGACAATTTTTTTTCTAACCCTTATTTAAAAACTCCGGGAGATATAGACATATCCGATTAAAAAGGGCGGGGCGTTAGGGGGCATTCAAGTGGCTGTTGCCGGAATGTCAAGATCGCAATTTTTGGGGGAGGTCAGAAGCTATGAACATAACAAATTCGGTGACTCTGGCTATAAAACTGTACAAGATATATTTCTTCGAGATTTTCGAGGACGGGAAGGGGCGTAGCCGAAACTTTTTTCTATGATGTTTGGGAAAGCATTCTAGTAAAATATATTCTAAACTTGGGGACTCTAGCTTTAACACTGTGGGAAATTTTCTTATTTTTTAGGCGTAGGGGGCCATTCTAGTGGGCGTGGCCGGGTTATAAATGGCGCAACCTATGGCTTTACGCACACCGAATTTGGTAGCACTAAAGTTTGAGTGTCAGCTAGGCGTGGCACAAAAATTTTAGCACTTTGGCTGAAAAGGATATCTACAAGTACATATCCAAAGTTTCAAGTCTCTACCTTTAATAGCGCCGACCAAACTGCGTGGATCCGGACGACCAGACGGACATTGCACAAACCCAATATACGTGATTATCATCGTAAACGGGAATAAAATTGAAATTGAAATGTTGAGCATATGGAACTTTCATCAAGTTTTATTTTGCATACGTACGTATAATCTATTGTCAAATATATAAGCCTCTCCTTTAACATCAAATATTCAAATTAACAAGTGCTTACCGTATCGATAATACCATACTGTCCGACGGGTGCAGAAATGATACACTTGGATTTTAAATCAGAATGTTTTAAGGCACGAAGTACAGTGCAATCTTAAAAACTAAAAATCTAACCTAAAACCTAAATTATCCAGAGCCCTTATGCTGCGACAACTCCTGCGGCAGAATGCAGAACTAGCACCTCGTGACTACTTCTAGATGGTCACTCAGCGCGCGCATGCGAGGCATCGGATTTTATCATTGCAGCCGTTGACCGCCGGCAATGCAGAGTCAATGATTACCAGCAATATAGCTATTTTGTAGCGACCGCATCCCTTCCCTCGGTGGGATCGGCAGAAGCGGATTTGTTTGCGTTAAGTTCTCCCATGGTTAAGCAAAGGCCGTCCTCGGGCTTCCAAATTCCTGCTTCCAGGTTTGCAATAAACCCTAGTTTTTAGATGGCGGTGCTCGATCCTGTAGAGAACCAACACGGCTGCTAATAAGATGCAGATAGCTAAGACAGGTTTTGTAGTTACCTCAGCCTTAAAGTTCTCGATTTACTGGAGGTTTGTCACACTTAGTTTGTAGAGAAAAAGGAAAGCTCACGACACCTTAGTTGTTGGTGAACAAAGTTTTATTTATAGCAACTTTATCGTCGAAAGATACCTGAAGTGTTCCGGAGACCACCTTCAGTGATTTTGACGTGTGCGTTGTTCATGATGATGACCCGTTCATCTTTAATTGTGACAGTGTAACTTGCTGGTAGATCGCACGCTTGCCTATAAGGCGGAGATTGCTTCGCTTATTTAATAGCCAGTGAAGCTTATCCCTTTTTGCGTAACACGTCGCGGCGGTTTTGGTTATGTGCTCGCGGTAAGTTTGATGTTTATCCAGCGTGATGCCAAGATATTTTGCGGAGGATGTTTGCTTCTATTTCTTTAAGTAGAATTGTGTTTTAGCATTATTTTCTATCTGTCTATTTGCTGAATCAATTATATGGCCTTGCTCGAGCTTTAAATGTTCCGAGTCGTTGAAATCGTGCGTTCCTGCAACTATCTTTAGTGCACTTGCTAAGAGATTAATTGTACGGGCCTGTCTATGTTAAACTCTAAGAGTGTAAATTAGCGTCTTTATATGCCCTAAGTCAGCAGCCACTATCTAATCATGCGGTATTGTGAAAAGAGATAGAAGGTATTATTTCTGTCGTCTATGTAAGCTTCGTAAGACGTCATGTTCGTGGTCCTTACGGACCACCCTCCCTTTAATGAGAACGGCCGAACTCAAATCAGGTTTTACAATCCCTTCGACATAAAATAGAGTCAATTTATTTCATTACCTCTTATTGGACTTTACAAAAGCTTTATCTCCTCCTTTATCGCTGTGCTTCTTCCAGCTGTCTTCGCTTTACCCAGCCCTAAAAGCTGCACTGGTAACGGAATGCACCGATCGGTTATATGCTATTGTCTCTATAATTATTAAATCAACGGTTTCATCTCACCTATTGGCTTCATTAATGGCGCGTGCGATGTTTAACAGGGTACTTTGGATAACATAAAGAGACTTCTCATTGTCACAATAAAATGTCTGCACCTCTGGAAACTGGTTGATAACTTGACATCCACGATTGTCCGTGAAGCGATTGCCTAATCTACAGCGATCTTATAATATTTGTCGACGCACGTAAGGAAGTATCTCCGATCGGTGGAAAATACGTCCACGTGCAAATTTTGTCCAACATAAGACGAAATTGGGGTGGCGCCTAGGTCGTGTTTCTTGGGGTGCCTGTCGTATTTAGTTTTTGTGCATACCCTACAGTTGCCGCGATTTCCATTATAAAGCGTCACATTTTGGGGAAAAATTTGTTAATCACGCCCATGACAGCAAACGCTATTGAAGGAAACATTTCAACAATATTATGTTGAAGATTGGGAGTTCAATGGCGTCAAGATCAGCATGTAAGAGATTACTGGTCGCAGAAGAAGTTGAGCGCCATCAGCAATTGTTACATCGTGGTGTCTTCAGCCCTTTTTAAATATAAATATATATGCAAATCTACGTCGTATGGAGGCAGAGGAATTGTCTTATTTGCATTCATCAGTGATAATTATATGCGGAGATCTAACCAGCAATCATCAGCATGAACCATATTAATTGTTAGCTCCTGTATAGCAGCCACTCAATTGCGCTAAACTTGTAAGGCATCATTGATCAAAGATACAGATACCGTAAAGTCGCATCAGATTCCCATTTCCAAGATCTCATGCATAAGTCCTGCCAGCAGCGTTGGATGAAGTTTTATGCAATAGCCTCAGAAACGAAATTTCCTCATGAAATAAAATCGTCCACATAATCGTCTTCTTGCAGAACAAGGGTGCATTGTGCGAATAGATAAGAATGAGGCGGCATTTGTGCCATATATTTCAGAATGTAACTTGTAGATTTCTAGATCTTTGTCAGGTTAACTGGGCCACAAAATGCATTGAAGGCAATGGTCAGTAGATACAATTTGAGGATATCTTTTGTTAGTGCAACTAGATGTGTGCGAAAGTGAAGAAGTGTTTGTATCAATTTTGGTTGAAATGCTGGTCCCACCATAAAAATTTAATTTAGCGAATACTCTGATGTAATTAAAGCTGATCCATCACACACCACTCAAAGCTTTGTTGTTGTGCTATTTCCTTGATGAAGGCAGAATATTGGTTCTTGGAAGTCGCAACTTAAGGCTTCGCAAAAATTTTCTTTCGAATCTGCGTAAGCAACGATATGCTTGAGTTTAAGTTTCTCCTCACGTATCCTTGATGAGCTTCAAGGGCAGTAGTATTTCATATTTACAATAAGAAAGCCGAGAGAAGTTGCTCTTCGCACTGCAATTGCTCTTTACTATCCTTAACCAAAGATTTATCAGAGCTATAAACTAACAAAACTCGCAGAACCAATTTGTTAACATAGCGTCGAATAGCGTCATCCACTTGGCCTTTGAGCTTTACCAAATACGACCCAAGCACAGGGTATAACCTCCATCCTTTGTCCCTTTTTTAAGCCATTGCAGCAAATGCGAAGTTTCTGTCTTTCCTTATGACAAATGCAGGGTGACAAAATACTCGACACACACACACACAAACACGCGCAAATGGACACCGAAAACATTTTACATAGTAACTGTGGTTACCCCAACTGAAAACATAAAATCTACGTTTTCTTAATCTGCAGTATGCTTTACGTGAATATATCGACATGGGTGCACAATATGTAACAAGCCTTATAGTTTAGGAGATATACTCTAAAACCATGACCCGGGTTTTAGAGTATATCTCCTAAACTATAAGAGCTTGTTGACATATTGTGCCACACCATTTGTTTCAATATAATTCACCGATAAATCTCGAAATTGTAGTAGGACACATGCATATACACTAATACATACATTAGGAACATAAATGTACTATTTTAAGACGCTTAAATATAAATGAAAATAATAATTGTAAATTTACTGAAGACAGCCACACCATATGACGTTCATCGTAAACCCATATGCATATGTATGCGTGCACATGAACACAGAAATTGCCAAGCAGCTGCGCTTTTCCCCCACTACTGAAAATAAATTCTTGATTTGCTCGTAAACTAAATGTACGATCGTTATGAAATTTTCAGGACTTATTCAGATCATCGAAATGTATGTACAAACCAATTTGCACGTGTGTAGTATTTGATTTACTTTATTTTTATGGTTTTTTTTAATATTGTGGGCGATTGGGGGGAGGTATCCAAAACCTGAAATGTTTAAATTCTTCGTATGTTGTATGCAAACATAAAAAAATTAATTTGGTGGCACTAGCTCTTATAGTTTGGGAGTTATGCTTAAAAAACCGAGTCAAAAAAGCGATAAATATCGATAATAAGAAAACGGAAAGAGTTATCGATGTTTTAAAATAAACTGCGTATGGTATATACGAACCGAATGAGACCAAGATCAGCTTTCTAGCTTTTGTAGACTCTGAAATCGACGCATTCATACAGACGGACAGACAGACGGACATGGCTAAATCGACTCGGCTAGTGATGCTGATCAAGAATATATATACTTTATGGGGTCGGAGATGCTTCCTTCTGCCTGTTACATACATTTGCACAAAACCATTATACCCTTTTTTACGCATTTTCAATGGGTTCAGGGTATAAAAAATGTACTACTAATTACCAAGGAAAAATGAAATACTCCGCACCGAGAATCGAACCCGCTGACACTTCGTCTTAACTGCACCACGCTACCATCTAAATCACTTAAGATATAACATTACAACTCTTACCAACTTCAACACTCTTTTACTTACCTATGTTGTGTTAAAACTCAACTTAACCGTTGCTAAAAAATTCCCTGAAAAACGCAAGACAAAATTCTGCATATGCATATGTATGCGTGCACTACTGAAAATGAAATCATGATTTGCTCGTAAATTAAATATACGATCGTTATGAAATTTTCTGGACTTTTTAAGATCATCGAAATGTATGTACAAACCAATTCGCACGTGTGTAGTATTTGATTTGTTTTTCTTTTATGGTGGTGAGTATCGATAATAATAAATCGAAAAGAGTTTTCGATGCTATGAAATAAACTTGATTTGCGTATGGTATATACGAACCAAATGAGTCCAAGATCAGACTTCTAGCTTTTGCAGTGAAATCGACGCCTTAATACAGACAGACAGACAAACAAACATACTACAATACATACATACATATATACATATATACTACAATACAATATACTAATATAAAAATTGATTTGATTATAGGCCTGTATTGTTTCTGGATGAATATTATTTTCCGAATTATTGAATGTAGAGACTTGACACCTTGGATATAACCTTATAATTGTCTGGTGGGATATGGGGGTGTAGCCGACATTTTTGTATCTATTTTATAGTGGGTCACTAGCTATTTACCTTCCAAATTCAGCTGTAGCTTTAGAACTGTGCGAGATATAGTTTTTCGCGTCTTGTACGCGCGGGAGGGGAGGGAGGTATTTGAGCTGGACAATTTTTTTTTCTAACCCTTATTTAAAAACTCCGGGAGATATAGACATATCCGATTAAAAAGGGCAGGGCGTTAGAGGGGAGGTTATTTTGGGGAGGTCAGAAGCTATGAACATAACAAATTCGGTGACTCTGGCTATAAAACTGTACAAGATATATTTCTTCGAGATTTTCGAGGACGGGAAGGGGCGTAGCCGAAACTTTTTTCTATGATGTTTGGGAAAGCATTCTAGTAAAATATATTCTAAACTTGGGGACTCTAGCTTTAACACTGTGGGAAATTTTCTTATTTTTTAGGCGTAGGGGGCCATTCTAGTGGGCGTGGCCGGGTTATAAATGGCGCAACCTATGGCTTTACGCACACCGAATTTGGTAGCTCTAAAGTTTGAGTGTCAGCTAGGCGTGGCACAAAAATTTTAGCACTTTGGCTGAAAAGGATATCTACAAGTACATATCCAAAGTTTCAAAGTTTCTACCTTTAATAGCGCCGACAAAACTGCGTGGATCCGGACGACCAGACGGACATTGCACAAACCCAATATACGTGAAACGGGAATAAAATTGAAATTGAAATATTGAGCATATGGAACTTTCATCAAGTTTTATTTTGCATACGTACGTATAATCTATTGTCAAATATATAAGCCTCTCCTTTAACATCAAATATTCAAATTAACAAGTGCTTACCGTATCGATAATACCATACTGTCCGACGGGTGCAGAAATGATACACTTGGATTTTAAATCAGAATGTTTTAAGGCACGAAGTACAGTGCAATCTTAAAAACTAAAAATCTAACCTAAAACCTAAATTATCCAGAGCCCTTATGCTGCGACAACTCCTGCGGCAGAATGCAGAACTAGCACCTCGTGACTACTTCTAGATGGTCACTCAGCGCGCGCATGCGAGGCATCGGATTTTATCATTGCAGCCGTTGACCGCCGGCAATGCAGAGTCAATGATTACCAGCAATATAGCTATTTTGTAGCGACCGCATCCCTTCCCTCGGTGGGATCGGCAGAAGCGGATTTGTTTGCGTTAACTTCTCCCATGGTTAAGCAAAGGCCGTCCTCGGGCTTCCAAATTCCTGCTTCCAGGTTTGCAATAAACCCTAGTTTTTAGATGGCGGTGCTCGATCCTGTAGAGAACCAACACGGCTGCTAATAAGATGCAGATAGCTAAGACAGGTTTTGTAGTTACCTCAGCCTTAAAGTTCTCGATTTACTGGAGGTTTGTCACACTTAGTTTGTAGAGAAAAAGGAAAGCTCACGACACCGTAGTTGTTGGTGAACAAAGTTTTATTTATAGCAACTTTATCGTCGAAAGATACCTGAAGTGTTCCGGAGACCACCTTCAGTGATTTTGACGTGTGCGTTGTTCATGATGATGACCCGTTCATCTTTAATTGTGACAGTGTAACTTGCTGGTAGATCGCACGCTTGCCTATAAGGCGGAGATTGCTTCGCTTATTTAATAGCCAGTGAAGCTTATCCCTTTTTGCGTAACACGTCGCGGCGGTTTTGGTTATGTGCTCGGGTAAGTTTGATGTTATCCAGCGTGATGCCAAGATATTTTGCGGAGGATGTTTGCTTCTATTTCTTTAAGTAGAATTGTGTTTGTAGCATTATTTTCTATCTGTCTATTTGCTGAATCAATTATATGGCCTTGCTCGAGCTTTAAATGTTCCGAGTCGTTGAAATCGTGCGTTCCTGCAACTATCTTTAGTGCACTTGCTAAGAGATTAATTGTACGGGCCTGTCTATGTTAAACTCTAAGAGTGTAAATTAGCGTCTTTATATGCCCTAAGTCAGCAGCCACTATCTAATCATGCGGTATTGTGAAAAGAGATAGAAGGTATTATTTCTGTCGTCTATGTAAGCTTCGTAAGACGTCATGTTCGTGGTCCTTACGGACCACCCTCCCTTTAATGAGAACGGCCGAACTCAAATCAGGTTTTACAATCCCTTCGACATAAAATAGAGTCAATTTATTTCATTACCTCTTATTGGACTTTACAAAAGCTTTATCTCCTCCTTTATCGCTGTGCTTCTTCCAGCTGTCTTCGCTTTACCCAGCCCTAAAAGCTGCACTGGTAACGGAATGCACCGATCGGTTATATGCTATTGTCGCTATAATTATTAAATCAACGGTTTCATCTCACCTATTGGCTTCATTAATGGCGCGTGCGATGTTTAACAGGGTACTTTGGATAACATAAAGAGACTTCTCATTGTCACAATAAAATGTCTGCACCTCTGGAAACTGGTTGATAACTTGACATCCACGATTGTCCGTGAAGCGATTGCCTAATCTACAGCGATCTTATAATATTTGTCGACGCACGTAAGGAAGTATCTCCGATCGGTAGAAAATACGTCCACGTGCAAATTTTGTCCAACATAAGACGAAAGACGGGTGGCGCCTAGGTCGTGTTTCTTGGGGTGCCTGTCGTATTTAGTTTTTGTTTTTGGGGAAAAATTTGTTAATCACGCCCATGACAGCAAACGCTATTGAAGGAAACATTTCAACAATATTATGTTGAAGATTGGGAGTTCAATGGCGTCAAGATCAGCATGTAAGAGATTACTGGTCGCAGAAGAAGTTGAGCGCCATCAGCAATTGTTATATCGTGGTGTCTTCAGCCCTTTTTAAATATAAATATATATGCAAATCTACGTCGTATGGAGGCAGAGGAATTGTCTTATTTGCATTCATCAGTGATAATTATATGCGGAGATCTAACCAGCAATCATCCAGCATGAACCATATTAATTGTTAGCTCCTGTATAGCAGCCACTCAATTGCGCTAAACTTGTAAGGCATCATTGATCAAAGATACAGATACCGTAAAGTCGCATCAGATTCCCATTTCCAAGATCTCATGCATAAGTCCTGCCAGCAGCGTTGGATGAAGTTTTATGCAATAGCCTCAGAAACGAAATTTCCTCATGAAATAAAATCGTCCACATAATCGTCTTCTTGCAGAACAAGGGCGAGCTGGTGCATTGTGCGAAAAGATAAGAATAAGGCGGCATTTGTGCCATATATTTCAGAATGTAACTTGTAGATTTCTAGATCTTTGTCAGGTTAACTGGGCCACAAAATGCATTGAAGGCAATGGTCAGTAGATACAATTTGAGGATATCTTTTGTTAGTGCAACTAGATGTGTGCGAAAGTGAAGAAGTGTTTGTATCAATTTTGGTTGAAATGCTGGTCCCACCATAAAAATTTAATTTAGCGAATACTCTGATGTAATTAAAGCTGATCCATCACACACCACTCAAAACTTTGTTGTTGTGCTATTTCCTTGATGAAGGCAGAATATTGGTTCTTGGAAGTCGCAACTTAAGGCTTCGCAAAAATTTTCTTTCGAATCTGCGTAAGCAACGATATGCTTGAGTTTAAGTTTCTCCTCACGTATCCTTGATGAGCTTCAAGGGCAGTAGTATTTCATATTTACAATAAGAAAGCCGAGAGAAGTTGCTCTTCGCACTGCAATTGCTCTTTACTATCCTTAACCAAAGATTTATCAGAGCTATAAACTAACAAAACTCGCAGAACCAATTTGTTAACATAGCGTCGAATAGCGTCATCCACTTGGCCTTTGAGCTTTACCAAATACGACCCAAGCACAGGGTATAACCTCCATCCTTTGTCCCTTTTTTAAGCCATTGCAGCAAATGCGAAGTTTCTGTCTTTCCTTATGACAAATGCAGGGTGACAAAATACTCGACACACACACACATACACACACACAAACACGCGCAAATGGACACCGAAATAATTTTACATAGTAACTGTGGTTACCCCAACTGAAAACATAAAATCTACGTTTTCTTAATCTGCGTATGCTTTACGTGAATATATTGAAACAAATGGTGTGGCACAATATGTCAACAAGCTCTTATAGTTTAGGAGATATACTCTAAAACCCGGGTCATAAGCCGATAAATCTCGATATTGTAGTAGGACACATGCATATACACTAATACATACATTAGGAACATAAATGTACTATTTTAAGACGCTTAAATATAAATGAAAATAATAATTGTAAATTTACTGAAGACAGCCACACCATATGACGTTCATCGTAAACCCATATGCATATGTATGCGTGCACATGAACACAGAAATTGCTAAGCAGCTGCGCTTTGCCCCCACTACTGAAAATAAATTCTTGATTTGCTCGTAAACTAAATGTACGATCGTTATAAAGTTTTCAGGACTTATTCAGATCATCGTATGTACAAACCAATTTGCACGTGTGTAGTATTTGATTTACCTTATTTTTATGGTTTTTTTTAATATTGGGGGCGATTGGGGGAGGTATCCAAAACCTGAAATATTTAAATTCTTCGTATGTTGTATGCAAACATAAAAAAATTAATTTGGTGGCACTAGCTCTTATAGTTTGGGAGTTATGCTTAAAAAACCGAGTCAAAAAAGCGATAAATATCGATAATAAGAAAACGGAAAGAGTTATCGATGTTTTAAAATAAACTTGATCTGCGTATGGTATATACGAACCGAATGAGACCAAGCTCAGCTTTCTAGCTTTTGTAGTCTCTGAAATCGACGCATTCATACAGACAGACGGACAAACAAACATACTACAATACATACATACATATATACATATATACTACAATACAATATACTAATATAAAAATTGATTTGATTATAGGCCTGTATTGTTTCTGGATGAATATTATTTTCCGAATTATTGAATGTAGAGACTTGACACCTTGGATATAACCTTATAATTGTCTGGTGGGATATGGGGGTGTAGCCGACATTTTTGTATCTATTTTATAGTGGGTCACTAGCTATTTACCTTCCAAATTCAGCTGTAGCTTTAAAACTGTGCGAGATATAGTTTTTCGCGTCTTGTACGCGCGGGAGAGGGAGGGAGGTATTTGAGCCGGACAATTTGTTTTTTTAACCCTTATTTAAAAACTCCGGGAGATATAGACATATCCGATTAAAAAGGGCGGGGCGTTAGAGGGCATTCAAGTGGCTGTTGCCGGAATGTCAAGATCGCAATTTTTGGGGGAGGTCAGTAGCTATGAACATAACAAATTCGGTGACTCTGGCTATAAAACTGTACAAGATATATTTCTTCGAGATTTTCGAGGACGGGAAGGGGCGTAGCCGAAACTTTTTTCTATGATGTTTGGGAAAGCATTCTAGTAAAATATATTCTAAACTTGGGGACTCTAGCTTTAACACTGTGGGAAATTTTCTTATTTTTTAGGCGTAGGGGGCCATTCTAGTGGGCGTGGCCGGGTTATAAATGGCGCAACCTATGGCTTTACGCACACCGAATTTGGTAGCTCTAAAGTTTGAGTGTCAGCTAGGCGTGGCACAAAAATTTTAGCACTTTGGCTGAAAAGGATATCTACAAGTACATATCCAAAGTTTCAAGTCTCTACCTTTAATAGCGCCGACCAAACTGCGTGGATCCGGACGACCAGACGGACATTGCACAAACCCAATATACGTGATTATCATCGTAAACGGGAATAAAATTGAAATTGAAATATTGAGCATATGGAACTTTCATCAAGTTTTATTTTGCATACGTACGTATAATCTATTGTCAAATATATAAGCCTCTCCTTTAACATCAAATATTCAAATTAACAAGTGCTTACCGTATCGATAATACCATACTGTCCGACGGGTGCAGAAATGATACACTTGGATTTTAAATCAGAATGTTTTAAGGCACGAAGTACAGTGCAATCTTAAAAACTAAAAATCTAACCTAAAACCTAAATTATCCAGAGCCCTTATGCTGCGACAACTCCTGCGGCAGAATGCAGAACTAGCACCTCGTGACTACTTCTAGATGGTCACTCAGCGCGCGCATGCGAGGCATCGGATTTTATCATTGCAGCCGTTGACCGCCGGCAATGCAGAGTCAATGATTACCAGCAATATAGCTATTTTGTAGCGACCGCATCCCTTCCCTCGGTGGGATCGGCAGAAGCGGATTTGTTTGCGTTAACTTCTCCCATGGTTAAGCAAAGGCCGTCCTCGGGCTTCCAAATTCCTGCTTCCAGGTTTGCAATAAACTCTAGTTTTTAGATGGCGGTGTATTACATGGGCGATCCTGTAGAGAACCAACACGGCTGCTAATAAGGTGCAGATAGCTAAGACAGGTTTTGTAGTTACCTCAGCCTTAAAGTTCTCGATTTACTGGAGGTTTGTCACACCTAGTTTGTAGAGAAAAAGGAAAGCTCACTCGTTTTCGGTGTTCGGTTACATTGATTTGTGACAAGGCCGATACCGCTGGTTTCTTTCTTACGACACCGTAGTTGTTGGTGAACAAAGTTTCATTTATAGCAACTTTATCGTCGAAAGATACCTGAAGTGGTCCGGAGACCAACTTCAGTGATTTTGACGTGTGCGTTGTTCATGATGATGACCCGTTCATCTATTATTGTGACAGTGTTCAGTTGGCAGGTGTGCGTGCTGCAGTGAGCTATAACTCCGGAGACTAGCTTCTGGGCACATGTTGGGGTGCTCCGCATCTTGCAGAAAGTAGTGTTTATCGCCAATTGGCAGTCGTTGACCGCATTATCCTTAGCTACTTCTAAAGGATCTGATTGACTTATAATTGTGAGGTAATCAATGGCAATTTTTTCAAATCAATATCGTCAAAGATAATAGGGACAATAAAATTCGCTTTACCGAGAGAAATTGAAAATAATAAATTCTGTAAATCAGAATTAGTATTTGTTTTCTATTTCTTTAAGTGAAATTGTTTTAGCATTATTTTCTATCTGTCTATTTGCTGAATCATTATATGGCCTTGCTTGAGCTTTAAATGTTCCGAGTCGTTGAAATCGTGCGTTCCTGCAACTATCTAGTGCACTTGCTAACAGATTAATTGTGCGGACCTGTCTATGTTAAACTCTAAGAGTGTAAATTAGCGTCTTTATATGCCTAAGTCAGCAGCCACTATCTAATCATGCGGTATTGTGAAAAGAGATAGAAGGTATTATTTCTGTCGTCTATGTAAGCTTCGTAAGACGTCATGTTCGTGGTCCTTACGGACCACCCTCCCTTTAATGAGAACGGCCGAACTCAAATCAGATTTTCACCCTTCGACATAAAATAGAGTCAATTTATTTCATTACCTCTTATTGGACTTTACAAAAGCTTTATCTCCTCCTTTATCGCTGTGCTTCTTCCAGCTGTCTTCGCTTTACCCAGCCCTAAAAGCTGCACTGGTAACGGAATGCACCGATCGGTTATATGCTATTGTCGCTATAATTATTAAATCAACGGTTTCATCTCACCTATTGGCTTCATTAATGGCGCGTGCGATGTTTAACAGGGTACTTTGGATAACATAAAGATACTTCTCATTGTCACAATAAAATGTCTGCACCTCTGGAAACTGGTTGATAACTTGACATCCACGATTGTCCGTGAAGCGATTGCCTAATCTACAGCGATCTTATAATATTTGTCGACGCACGTAAGGAAGTATCTCCGATCGGTGGAAAATACGTCCACGTGCAAATTTTGTCCAACATAAGACGAAATTGGGGTGGCGCCTAGGTCGTGTTTCTTGGGGTGCCTGTCGTATTTAGTTTTTGTGCATACCCTACAGTTGCCGCGATTTCCATTATAAAGCGTCACATTTTGGGGAAAAATTTGTTAATCACGCCCATGACAGCAAACGCTATTGAAGGAAACATTTCAACAATATTATGTTGAAGATTGGGAGTTCAATAGCGTCAAGATCAGCATGTAAGAGATTACTGGAAGCCATATTCTTATATGTGACGGACAATTTCAAGTCAGCAGTGCACATTAGCACACGGAAGTGTGAAAGTACAGAAGAAGGATAAAGAGATCTTTCAGATGCAATAAGAATCAGCATTTCTAAAAAAAACCTTTTTGATCTATTTCTCAACAACTCTAAAATCCAGATAATAATATTAACTGGGAAGCCTAGTAGGCATAATTTGTGAAGTAGTAAACAGTGGGTTACGGAGTCAAAAGCATTGCTGAAATCAGTACAATTAACATCAGTCTGCATTTTGTTTTTCATGTCAAAAATTATTACAGATCGGCGCATCTAATGCCAATGCTGGGAAGGTGAAAACGTAGATATTGCAGACAATTTGGAAATACCTCTATCATTTTTAGAAACAGTCTTCTTTCCTTTTTTGTGGGGAGGAATGATGAATGATTTCCTGCAAATAGCAGAGAAATGTTAGGTATTAACAGACAACTTAAAAAGTTATAGCTGGCAAAATATTTGAGCACAGTATCTGAGCACAGGAACACCATCCGGACCTGATACTGATCAATGTTTGCATTCGCGTTTTCAAAATTTACTTTAAAAGGCAATATAGACAGCTTTTGTTTAGACGACAAACAGCATAACAGTAATAATCTACAGTATGCAAGCGACAATTTGTTTAGCCGACAAAACAAACAAGTACAATCTTATTTATAAATAGTGACACAGAAGCGATGGAGCTAAATATTTTAACAACGCCATTTAGTCGTAGAACCTTTATGGCATCCCACAGATTTGCTAGTTGAACAGGTCGCAGAAGAAGTTGAGCGCCAGTATGCACATCAGCAATTGTTATATCGTGGTGTCTTCTGCCCTTTTTATACCCTGAACCCATTGAAAATGGGTAAAAAAGGGTATTATGGTTTTGTGCAAATGTATGTAACAGGCAGAAGGAAGCATCTCCGACCCCATAAAGTCTGTCTGTCCGTCTGTCCGTCCGTCTGTATGAACGCGTCGATTTCAGAGACTACATAAGCTAGAAAGCTGATCTTGGTCTCATTTGGTTCGTATATACCATACGCAGATCAAGTTTATTTCAAAACATCGATAACTCCTTCCGTTTTCTTATTATCGATATTTATCGCTTTTTTGACTCTGTTTTTTTAAGCATAACTCCCAAACTATAAAAGCTAGAGCACCCAAATTTATTTTTTTATATTCGCGTAAAACATACGATGAGCTTCAAGGGCAGTAGTATTTCATATTTACAATAAGAAAGCCGAGAGAAGTTGCTCTTCGCACTGCAATTGCTCTTTACTATCCTTAACCAAAGATTTATCAGAGCTATCAACTGACAAAACTCGCAGAACCAATTTGTTAACATAGCGTCGAATAGCGTCATCCACTTGGCCTTTGAGCTTTACCAAATACGACCCAAGCACAGGGTATAACCTCCATCCTTTGTCCCTTTTTTAAGCCATTGCAGCAAATGCGAAGTTTCTGTCTTTCCTTATGACAAATGCAGGGTGACAAAATACTCGACACACACACACATACACACACACAAACACGCGCAAATGGACACCGAAATAATTTTACATAGTAACTGTGGTTACCCCAACTGAAAACATAAAATCTACGTTTTCTTAATCTGCGTATGCTTTACGTGAATATATTGAAACAAATGGTGTGGCACAATATGTCAACAAGCTCTTATAGTTTAGGAGATATACTCTAAAACCCGGGTCATAAGCCGATAAATCTCGATATTGTAGTAGGACACATGCATATACACTAATACATACATTAGGAACATAAATGTACTATTTTAAGACGCTTAAATATAAATGAAAATAATAATTGTAAATTTACTGAAGACAGCCACACCATATGACGTTCATTGTAAACTAGGATCAGGCGATCTAGATCGCAAGATGGTCCATTTGTAGTAGGACAAATGCATATACACTAATACAG
>JAWNMO010000290.1:0-20661 GCA_035043915.1 Drosophila paramelanica | reverse complement strand
GAAGTGCTTAATTTAATCGACTACGCTGGGCTCTATCACTATCGAGGCGTTTGGCTCAGCCGGGCATACGAAGTCAGGAACTAATTAGAAGACGCGCCAGAAATCGATGCCCAAATAAGACTGATATATACGTTATGTGCTGTACTGGGTACGGACAGATATATCCATTATGTCGTTTTCATCTTGCTTATACTCAACCTATACCCGAACCTAGGCCTATAATGGATCAATTCTCGCCCGAAGCTGTTCACACCCTTGACACATAAATCTCTATCGGTTATCCGATTTCGGCTAAGATATCGCGAGATCCACGTCGCAAGGGACTAACAAAGTGCTTGTGTCTGAAAGTCCAGGAATATATTTGATTTTAATGCTTACCTCGACGAACACTCTCGAATCGGATTTCTCGCCTCTTCCGATGGCATCAACTACTCTCCTTCGATCTAAGCGTCACCTCATGAATCGCACACGTCCCTTTTTTATTTTGCGAGCTGTCGTGCTTCAAAACTATTATTTCTAGCTAACAGATATACCCCTATTGTGGCCTATATTTCTACTTTGCATGCCAAATATACTAGAATCCGCCTTGCTTTTAACTTCCACTACTTCGCGGGACCCATTCGTGACCGTGGCTTTCCCACTTTGGTCGCGCTCACGCTGACGTTTCCCGTGCAGTCCAGTTATTTCAGCACGAAAGTGCCCGTTTTACCACAGCGGTAGCAAAATACTTTTCGCTATTCATTGAGGCAGTATCGCTAGTCGTGTCTTGGCTGGCCGCAGTTCCAACACCCTGGTCTCAGGCTAGTCGTCATTGTCCAAAACTCTTCTACCTCTGGCTTCACTCTATGTTCATCTTGGGGATCCGTCCTCTAGCGATCTAACTTTTGGCTTGCCCTGCCCTGCGTATTTCTGGTGTTCTCCGTACGCTGCTATAGTACTACGCAGACATAAGCTCGCCTCGATCTCATTGCACTCCTCTCGCAGGTGAGTACACCTCCATAGCGTATATTTAGCGCCCTATAGTGTCCCTCAAGCCCAACCAACCCTTACCAACTTTATCGCATCGAGCCTGGTAGTGGAGCTTCACAGCGTGATGCCATCGCTGTCATGGCCTGGATGAAGTTGTTTACCCATTCTACAGTTGTTAGCGCTGTCTGACCTCCTGCATGCGATTTATATCGTCCCTGCGGAGATCGGCCCAAGAAGTAATCGGTCGTTGGCTTACATAAAGCCAGTAGCAATCTCTGGCCCGCCCGGTTACTAAGAGGTGACAATTTTGTAAGATTCTGTCCCAAGAGCACTGCAATTGCCATTGGAGATACCCCAGCTTAAAAACGAAGTGTTTCACCGATCCCCGGTCATTTCAACCGTCAAGGGACACTTGTGCCCTCTGTGCCCAAGGTGGACCTGGTGGTGGTCTAAGCGTCGGCCACCTGTTACTACCGTATCCGTGATCCTCCCAATAATCCCCTTCAGTCGTCGCCTCGCTTAAAGTCTCCGCTCCGTCTTTCGTATTTCTTCTCTAAGCGCCTGCGCTATACCGGCTTCGGTCGACTGTCGATAAGTTTCGGGGTGGAAGAGTGCAACGTTTATGGCGATCGCTACATTCGATTCGATCGTGTTTCGAGGCTCTGTATGGACGTTTATATCCTCTGGCGGGGAGTTGAACTTCATAACTGCCGGGTTCAACTCGCCTGGCAGCGGTGCCGATGGCCTTACTGGCGTCCTCGCCAAGTTTATGCCCCTCACGTCTCGTGCCCCTTCTTCTTTCCAAGAGTCTTCTCGCGTGGCACTATTTGTACCCGAGCGTAGGGAATATTTCCCAGTCATGGCTAAGAGCAGTACTGCTGACACTAAATTCAGCTTCCTAAAAATATTCGTTTACCTAATTCAAAAATAATTAATAAATCATAAATAAGACTAGGAGACTAGATAATAAATAATAGAAAGTTGATAACAGAACACTAACACAATCATATACTGGGGGAATCACTCAAATTCGTATCCTCAGTGCAATTTCGTGTGCCACTTCGGCCAGACAAGTTAGCTGAGGCCTACGAAAAACAGTTATATATATACACAAAACACAAAACAAACCCTTTCGGTTGCTCTCAAGGTCGCCCTACGCCGGGCAATTACAAAAAAAACCAAGTTTATTTGTCAGCCGCAGTTTCGAGCAGACCAAAGAGTATCCGTTTGCTTCGCGAGGCATCGACGTGTCGCGTCTTTTATTATTTACTTGAAATCCCTCCCGCTAAACGCTGATCGCAGAAAACCGCCTCATCGCAGAAACCGCCTCACAACAAAAACTCAGCCCTGACGGTACAAAATTCCCTACACAAACAGCCTACACTCACAACTACTTACAAAGATACACACACAACTGACCGCACAAGCTGGCAGGCCTGGTGTTATCGGCCACGACGTACCCGCCCTTGCTGCAATAGGCAGATTTAAATTTTGTTACCCATTGCTCATATATTGGCACTGGCGACTGACCTATTCCATGACTTCAGTGATTTCCCCCTCTCTTACATTTACTCACAACACAAAAATAATTTGATCTTACACGAAATTTAATTGACAACATTTTCCTTTTTTATTAGTCAAAAAAAAAAATAAATTGGGCAAAAATCCGATTTCCGGATTGGACTTATGACTATAAATAAGGAATCAAGTAAATTAACTAACAAATAACGTACATATTAATAGATAAATAATAAACTTAAACATTAGCCGAACAAAAGTAGCAGTAAAGAATATATTTTTATTTGGGGCGGCGCTCATGGGGCCCGTTTGCCGGCAGGTTTTTTTAAGTTTGGCCACAACTAGTTGGCCCGGTGCCAAGTCTTTTACGCAATGCCTGCGTACGGGCTTCGTAGTAGTAGTACACAGTCACTTTTGCCTAAACACAAACTTACGCCGGCATACGCTCACACAAAAACGAGATGAAAAAAAGGTAATAAGTAATCTTTGCACTTGCGCACTTGTGCACTTGTTGCTCAGCTGCCTACCTTTAAATCCGGTTATTGCGGTCAATGGCCTTCCCGCTAAAATACGTGGTGAGCCTCTTTCTACCTTTTTCTCTCTAACTCTGCGTTTATCGTTATAAGGAATTATACGGTCACCCTCGGGAAGGCCTTGCCAACTGTTCTGCTCTTTTTTAAATAGTGATAGTCAAATGCAACAAGATCTAACTTGACCTACGGTAACATAGTTACCAGAAATAACAGAAGAAAATTATTGGTCAGATGCTGCCACACTAAAAACCTACGTAGTTTCATAGATGCATTCGGAATTATAAAAAACAATACCGGGCGCTCATGAAAGCTCGCTGTGTTTTTAATGAAAACAAAATAAAAAGGACCAGCTAGAAATATAATAATCAATGAGAATATGGTAGATCAAATAATCAGCACACTCAAAGTTAACGTAAAGGGTGAGTCAATTGACAAAATATCTACAAGATTATTGAATCTAATTAAGTCACCTAACGTTTATACTCAGGAAGTAGAAAAATTAGCTTAGTCTCCAGAGGAAGCGTATATTAAAAAAGAATATACCCTAGAACAAGCTTAATCAATAATTACCAAACAGGCTGTATCAGCAATGAAGAAAACTCGATAAGTATGTTAAGACAGTTATGCGTTTTCATCTATTCGACAATATGGACAATAGCTTGGTCAAGGTGAATCCTTTACCTTCGTAGTGTAGCGGTTACGGTGTCCACCTAACCTAGTCGTCAGGCTCGGTCTCGGTGGTGACCAGACCCGAATAGCATTAGTGGTTACGGTAACGACCTAACATAGTGAGGGGTGTGGTCATGGTGTCGTCCGCACCCGAGCTAGGAGTCGTAGTCATGGTCGAGGTTTTCACCCGAACCCGAACACAAACGGGGACGACACGAGGGAGCCGAGAGACTAGTTCGGGTCCTGCTGGACACCGCCTCCGACTCAGACTCGGTTGCCACATGATGTGCCACTCGATGTGGCTGACCCTCTTGGACCGCCTAGGAACTACTTTACAAGTGGCGCCCGAGCAGGGAAGAAGGAACAACTAAACTCTCAAACTAATACACATATATGTTACGCATTAAAAGATTATTTATATTTGATGCCCAAAATATACCCCGTAGTAGAGACCGAAAATTATTATTATTTGCAGCAGAATGTAAAAATATATTATTTTTGATAGCAAAATGTAAAATATATTTTTTCAGTAGCAATGACCAAAAATTGTTTTTTTTAGCCAAGTGTAGGAGAAATTTTGTAGGATAGTTTAAAAAGGAAAAAAAATATTTGGTAGTAAGTGTAGGTTGGAGTTTATCTGTGCGCCGAAAAGACGCTCACAAAAGGAGTAACGGGAACATCAGCAGATATTGAGTGGCTCGCGCCAATCAGGCGCTCGCTAGCAGCAACAACAGCACAGGGGACCGAAAACGGCAAGCGCATAGTCAAAACCAAGCGGCTAAGACTAAGGTAGCTAGACTGTACATGCGTCGCAACGTAGCGCCAGCGTAAGCGCGTATGCAGTCAAAGTGGAAAGCGAGGAAAAGCAACAAGGCGACAAAGAAATACACCGAGAGAAACCGTCAGTTTTAATAAATAAAATAAAACCATGAGAATTAAATAAACTAATAATAAAATAAAATCGAGCATATAAATATATAATCACTAATCAACTAATTAATTGAAATATAAGTGTATAAAGTGGATAAATAAATCAAATTATAAATAACAAATTTCAGCAAAAAAATATATATATTTAATAAATAATAATAAGTAAAGTAAACAAATTAAATTAATAAACAAAGGACGATAAAGGCAAATAAAAAAATACATAATAAATTAAAACTAATTTAATTCTACGAAATAAATAGAAAACAAATAATAAACAAAGCAAAATATTGTCCCGTCGAGTATGATAAATAATTAATTTACCAAAATATAATATAATATAATAAAGTAAAGTAATTAATAAATTAAGAACTATAAGAAACGATAATTTAAATAAAACATAGTTAAATAAAATAAATAATAAGTTAAGCCATTTACAATAAAACAATAAATTAAACGAAATATAATTAAATAAAATAAATAATAAAATAAGCAATCTACATAAATATACAATAAAATTAAAACAAAGCGGCACAGGTACGAGTTTGAGATGGAATCTACGATGTTCCGATGTTCCTGTGCCGCGGCCACAACCGGAGACCAGGGGGCACCAGATAGTGCCGGAACAGGTCAGGAAGTGGGGCTTGCGTTTCGATGGACGAACGGATCCCCTTATTTTCGTGAAGTCGTTGGGGGAGCGGGCCATATCATATAGCATCAGCCTGGATCGGCTGCCTCGCGCTATGGACGAAGTCCTTACGGACAAAGCCGCCCGCTGGTTTATGACCAGTCGGCATCGGGATGCATCGAGGGGCACGTTCACGGACGAATTTCTGGAGTTCTTCTAGTCGCCGCGATACTTCGAGAACCTGGAGGACCAGATCCGAGGTCGACGCCAAAGGGATGGCGAGAAGTTCAAGGGCGACCTGGACGACCTGAAGATTAGGTAGATGTTGATAGTAACAATCAAACTGGCAGAACGAGAGGTTGAGATGCTCTTGCTGGTAATGGACTCCATGTTGGATCAGCTGATCCTGAGCATGGATTTTCCACGCGCGGTCGGCACGAAGATACAGTGCGACTGGTGACGAGGACGGCCCCGGTCCAGGAGGACATGGTACATTCTGCTGCCAAGGCGACATCGGTAGGCAACTCCCAGGTGAATGTGCAGCGACCTGCGGGCCAGGCGGACTTCCGGAGGGAGGTTGAGGCGATGGTCGGAACGGCAACCGCGGGATCGGCAGCTTGTACGAGGATGGCCCTAGCGACGGTGGCGCATCAACAGGATGCGACAAGGCTGGAGCGGAATGCCAGCAAGGCACCACGTCTGAAGGACGTGAAGGCAGAAGATCTAGTGGGATGCGTCGGACCAGGACAGCATTCAAGAGGAGCCAGGCAACCATGGTCAGAGGACGGGGATGCGAAAGGCACTACGGATATGGGCCAAGAGGGTCAGCCAGATCGAGTGGCACATCAAGTGGCAACCGAGGCCGAGTCGGTGGCGATGTCCAAAAGGATCCTGGGCCCAAATACCCCGATTGAGCCAGTTGCCACGGTAATCTGATAAGAAGAGCACAAAGCCCAGACAGCTCAAGAATTTGAAGAGCTGGAGCCGGAGTTAAAGGAGTTCTTGGAGGAAAAGCTAGCGTTGTTCGACGTGCTCAGAGGGGTGTCTCACATCGCCGAGCACCGAATCGTCCTGACGGACGACAAGCCTCTGAAGTAGCGCTACTACCCCAAGAATTCGGCGATGCATAAGGTAATTAACGACCAAGTCCAGGAACTCCTCCAGGCGGGTGTAATTGAACGTTCTCGCAGCCCTCATAGAGACGGGGGAATGGCGTATGTGCGTTGACTATAGGCAGCTTAACGCTTATTCACTGCCGGACGCGCACCCGGTACCCCGCATCAATCACATTTAAGAGCATCTACGGCCGGCCCGATACATCTCGACGTTGGATACTTGCTGTGTCAGTGGCAAGTGATGCCCATTAGTCTACATTCCGAGTGCGCCACATTTCAAAGAGCCCTGGTCACGGTCAAAGGACTAGAAATGGAGCCACACCAAGGAGAAACACATAGCCAACCTGCAGGAGGTATTCCGCCGAATCTTAAAGTCAACAGGAAAAAGTGTGCCTTTTTCAAGAAGGAGCTGGTTTACTTGGGCCATGTGGTGAGTGGCGACGGGATAAGAACAGATCCCGAAAAAGTAGCAGTTTAGAGGCGCCGACGAACGTGAAGGAGCTGCGCCAACGATTGGGTATGACGTCGTGGTATCGCCGCTTCGTGCCCAACTTCGCGTCTATTATGCAGCTTATGACGGAGCTGCTAAAGAAGGGACGCAACTGGTCTTGGCGCGTCGAGGAGCAAGCGGCGTTAGACCAGCTGAAGGACAGCCTGACCACTGCCCAAGTGCTTGCCTGTCCTGATTACTCCGTCAAGTTCGTGCTTCAGACGGACGCCAGAGACTACTGCCTGGGAGCAATTTTGACGCAAGCCATCGATAGCCAGGAACGGGTCATCGCCTACGCCAGCCGTTGTTGAAAGCGAAGGTTAACTACTAGGCCATAGAAAAGGAGTGCTTAGCCATAGTATGGGCTATACGGAAACTGCGGTGTTACCGGTTCGGTTACCGGTAAAATGGTTGAACTCGATCGAGAGTCCATCTGGCCGGATCGCCCGCTGGGCTCTAGAGTTGCAACAGTTCCAGTTCGTCGTGCACTACCGCAAGGGAAAACTGAATGTGGTCACAAGCTGTGGAGGAAGAGTCCCATGGAAGGGGGAACATACCAGATATGATATGTTGGAACGCATCCGTCAGAGTCCGGAAAAGTTTCCCGTCTACTGTTAGCAGAATGGGAACTTGTACCGCCACCTGGGATACAGGGCGGACGATGAGGACTACGTACCCGTGCGTGCCTCTCTAGAGCAAAGCTGGGCCTACAACCTACGTCGACGAGAGTGAAGACCATCCATCAACTCGCTAGTGCTGCTGCGCCAGCACTTGCTCTCCAAAGCCGTTGACGAATTTTCAGCAAAGCTGACGCCGAACTATGACGGTCCCTATCGGGTGACCAATTTTATTTCACCCAACATCGTCCGACTGGCGAAGGAGGGTGAACGGAAAACCAGGTCTGCGAATATTGCTTAAATTAAGCAATATCACCCGGGGCCAGCAATATTACCCAGGGCCCCGACACGTGGTCCGGGCCGGAGGCGGAGAGTCGCGTGCGAACGACCAAAACGCGACACTAACCGACCCAACAACCTAGTAATAACAAGAGAAAGAGAGAGTGCTCAAAATAAAGTATTTGAGCAAGTCAATTGATACAGAATCTGATTTCAGGTATAGTAGACATCATAATCATCGATCAGCGAGGAAACGGGGCAGACTTGCGAAGCGAGCCGAGAGCAAGAAGCGTGCGAGAGTAAATAAACATACCGAGCAACGTCGGAACATTGCACCCGAGACGTCAACCTTGGAGACCAGAAAGGTTTGTTTAACGGTTTGTTTAACGTGGCGTATGTGTCACATAGTACAGTGAGCCGAAACAAAGCGTCGACTAGCGCCCCTTGCGGTACCAATTTGAACGCATGCTTTCGGACATGACATTCCTCCTTGGTTTGGAGCGGGGCCTATCCAAGCCCCTGCTGGTCTACGGGTACAGCACCCGGTTGAACAACGCAACTCCACGCCGAGCACAAGGACTCTACCCGCATTTGGGTGTAAACCACAACCACCACGATACTGCACAAGTGCCACCCCACTACCAATTAAGGCTTGGTGGGCCCTTCGTAGCCAAAGCTACTTCCAGATTAATTGCTCTGGTCAGACTGCGCGGGATGGCATAAGTGCCACCGCACTACCAATAAAGGCTTGGTGGGCCCTTCGTAGTCGAGGCTACTTCCAGAATAAGTGCTCTGGACAGACTGCGTGGTATGGCACAAGTACCACCCCACTACCAATTAAGGCTTGGTGGGCCCTTCGTGGCCGAGGCTACTTCCAGATTAAAGTGCTCTGGTCAGACTGCGTGGCATGGCACAAGTGCCTCACCACTCCCAGATTAAAGTACTCTGGTAAGACTGCGTAGCACGGCACAAGTGCCTCACTACTACCTTGGAGACCAGCAGGCAACCACATCCCGACATGGACCTCCCGGTGCCATCCAAGAATGGCCCTCGTGAGAGCGAGCAAATGGTGGAAGGGAATCCGCCAATTGCGTGGGAGAATCCCCGTCCCCCTTGCTGTCACCACCGTCCATGGCAAAACTGTTGGACGACATCCTTGACATATGGGGGGTCGACTGGGATTGGGAGCTTGGAGAGAAAGCCCGTGGCGGATCGTCCCCACGAGCGGTGGAGGCAGCGCCTTACCAACGCCGACATGGGCGTCGGGGACAAGAGATCAATCCGCGTGCCAGAGACCGAGATGAGCCGGGCAGGGTGTCGCCACCGTCCAAGGCGAAGGACGCAAGAGTGTCACGAACCGCAGGTCTCCCCCACTGCCGAGACCGTCGCTACAACGGTTCGGAGAAGGAGTCGTGTCATACTACCGGCCAACACCGTGCAGCGGGCCATGAAACGAGAGACTTGGACAAACCGACGCAGCCGTGAAGAAAGGGGGTGTGAGACGGGTGGGAGACGCAACCACCCACAATAAATATAGTATAAAATAAGTATGCATTAACATAGAGATAATAATAAGAAACCTTGAAATGGATAAAGGATGAACATAAATAACTAAGAGTAAATAAAACGTTTTTAGTTTAAGAAATATTGTTAGTATTATTAGCATAATTTTTAGAATTATTGACATTGACGGTTCATCAACAGCAGCCTTGCGAACAGCTGCTGAGGACGCTATCGAGAGCAGCCCTGCGATCAGCTGGTGAAAGCTATGGCGTGAGAGCAGCTTTGCGGCGAATAGCGAAAGCTCGGAAGAAGCTCGGTTGCTTTCGCGAGCGAAGAGTTAGTTAGTTTTTGGATACTCGGGCCGAAGAGACGTGCCCGGATGAAATCAGTGGCGGAGGCCTATAAAAGCAAGCCACGTGGAATTATTCAGTGTCGAGCTCTACAACCGGTCAGCCGCGTGTCGGTCGCCAAGTAAAAGGCAGAAAAAAGGCGCGACGTCGAGTGAAAACATGTGCGCGAAATTCGAACAGTGCGGACGAGCACATTAAAATTATTGAGAGAGAACGCAAATCGGAAGAAAAGACCAGACTCGTGTAGTGTTAGCGGTTACGGGGCTTCCCTAACATAGTGGGGGGTATGGTCACGGTGTCGTCCGGACCCCAGCCGAAGTTGGGGACGTGGTCGGGGAACACGCGAGGGAGCCGAGAGACTAGATGGGGCTTCTTTGTTTGTAGGGACGGAGTATCTTGAGTTGGGGGTTATTAGAGTGATGGGCATTTTGAAACCTGGTCTTCTAGTTTGGCAAGATAGAGTTTGCGTTGCCCCCCTAACAAGTGATTTACAAATTTTCTTGTAAGTAGCCTTGAGATTTATACCCCGGCCTAGGAACTACTTTACAACGTTTGCTACCTCGTTACCACCAATGCCTTGGTGGGTGGCAATACAATCCCTGCTTGCCATAATATTTTTGGAGTTAATAACAGATGCTTGCCCGGATTTCAAGGCTGCTGGCTATCATCGAAAATATTGATCTTCCTGCAGCCTCGGTGTAGTCCTCCATATAGTGATCTGAGAAGAAAGTTCTCTCCAAACCCTTAATTCCGTCCCTTGTGAGCTGATTGCCGCTGAAAACGTTAAGTCTAGAATTTTTTATGAAGTGGGGCCCACAAAAGTAGGCTGTTCACCGAAATTTGCGATTCTTATTGTAGATTGTAAAATAAAAGTAGTTATATCCGAGAATAAATAATTTTTTGTTTGGTGAGTCTCTGCACCTCGCTTAGACATTCCTCCCTGCCAAGCGCCATATAACAGGATGCAATGATGGTAGGCTCATTGTCCATCATTAAAGTAGCATAGATTCTTTTTTTCACATAATGATTTTCATAGTCCTACTTACTGTCGTCATATGAAACAGTTTGTTGACATTGGTCGTTGGTAGCGGTTTTTTCTATCTCCAGACCTTGTGCCTCCTTTACCGCGGATTTAAGCTCAAGTTCTTGATCAAAGCTTCCAGCACATTTTTCATTTCCAATTTTTTTTTGGGTCCAGCCTTACAAGAGATTCTTGAGAGCCCAAACTAATATGTTATCTAAGGGACCGATAGCGAAAGTTCAGATTTGGAAAGAGCTCTATCATTAAAATTCAGATTTGGTAAGAGTTCGATCATTAAAATTCAGATTAAGGTGTGAGAGCTTATGAGATCAAATTCCCACAATTGCACGCATCGACTCTCCCCTTCGAAAGAGTTTGCAAGGGCGAAGGCGCACAGGCACTGTATAATTTATATTTGAATTAGTAAACTGTATCTCAAGTATATGTGTTATCGCACACTTAGGTATAATATGATTATAATAACTGCTTCTTAATTGGTTTTGTAATAATGTGTTCTAACATTAAAATGTTGTAAAAAATATAACCATTCTTATAAACGATCTCCATGATTCACAGTCAAACTGAATTTTTTTTCCATATTGCTTTTATTCTAAAATGAAGATAATCTGTTGCTCTATGCCTAAAATAACATCTGTATCCAACTTATATATCCGGCATTAAAAACTCGAATTATTCAAGCCTTACCAGTATACATTTAGGCTGACCGAGCTCATCGAATCCTGAAAACAGCTTATTTTAGCTTTAATTGTTTATTAATGTAATATTGAAAAATTAACCTAAAATATAATAAAATAAAACATTTTTGTCAAGCTTTAAAAAAACGCATTTCTCTGAGGCAGTACCTTAGTTGGCAAAGTTGATAATAATATTACAAATATTAATCGATATGTAACTCGAGTGCTTAAATTAACTTGCTATATGATAGATCGCTTCAGTGTTTTCGGCCATCCTTAATTTTTATAACACTCGAATGTTGGATCTTCTGCTAACCTTCGTGATCCCCTACTTTTTCCAAATCATATCTACAATCCTCGTATTGAATATCTACTATTTTATATTGACATAAGAATTTAGGCCCTGTTTGAACCTCATTTGAATACCAGCCAGCAGTCCATTTTCTTCTCCCTTTTGTTTATAGTCTGTTGAACTACATCAATGTGCTTAAACCAGCTACCTGGGCTCTCATAACATTATTATGCCAACATCGGTATCAAAATTTTGTGGATACGGTGCACCTGACCGTTTCCTAACTGGAGCTCCAGTTGCGATCGTCAAATGTTGTAAACCTTACCCGTCGCAATATTCTTCAAACAAGTTCGTTAAAAATGCTTCGCCTCAATCTGACATTATTCGTTTTGAGTTCTGTGCTAGTATTTTTGGTTAGATAGAGCCAAACAAATTTTGAAAAGGCCTCGACCACTACAAAAATGTAAGTAGATAGGACCAACAGGATCCTTATTATATGTTTCTAAGGGCTTGACCTCTTTATTGATTGGTGGTAAACATCTTTTTTTCCTGCATTGCTTGCCGGAGAACCTTTAACGATTCTGAGCACCTTTTCCGATAACTGGGGAATATAAAAGTTCTTTTCTCCTTAATGGAGATTTCATCATACGTGCTGTTGTTCAATACAGACAAAACTGCTTGAATCCACTCATCTGTGCTTGCTGCAACCTGTGAATCAGTGAATCTTCTTAAATAAGACATGATTCTGGTTCATGCTCTACTTTGGTACAAGATCTAAGTGTGATTCACTATCCTCGTCATTTTCTTTGGCTATCGCTGCATTAGCAATTAAATATCCACCAACATCTACAGCTTTACGTTGGAATTTTATTGAAATCTGAAATTGTTTCCAATACCGGCTGAATATTTTTTGTCGCGTTTGCTAATAACATGAGAAGAAACTTCTACTTGACCGCTATTTCCCTCAATGTTAGTTACAAAGCTTCCTAACCTATAAAGGTCGTTTTTGAAAATACCAAGAAAACTACGCTTTTCGTCGCTTAGCCTAAGAAGAATATTATAAATATTCCCTAGAATTCTGGCTACATATTCACGCATCAAAGGTTACAGCCTGAGAAATTTACGTTATTGCAAAATAATTCTTCAAAAATGCTTTTCCCCACTATTGATAGTGTTCATCCTTGTATTAGCATGTTTTTTTCTTTTTTTCACCTACGCCTGGGCAGTCGGTTTCTCTTAGCCCTGGTTAAGCATACTTAAAACAATTTATCAGCTGTTGTTGGATCGTCACATTTAAAACACTTCCGTATCTGCTCTTTGTTCAAATCTGGTGTCTTGTTATCGGTGCGAATATGAGTTTTGATCGCACTAGGCACTTGAGGGCGACTACTACGAAATTTATCATTAACTTTAATTTGCTCTTTTAGCTCTTAAACAGATTTGGCTTTATAAAAGCTACTTGAATCAGGTATACCTTCTATAAAGTATTCTATCACGCTTGCTCCATCCAAATTAAGGGGTCTACCTACTTCAATAAGACGATAAAAGATGTCCCTATCATTTTCACTATGACACGCCTGTTTCACAACATACGGTAAACTTAGATTGAGGAAACTTACGTCCGGAACTCTAAATAATTAGAGAAATGTTCTAATAATAAAATGTTTTATTTTATGTATGATTAGTTTCAATGCCCCGTTTATTTCGTTACGTTGCACAATATCCAATCAATATAAAGTTCCTCATTCAAACTGTTTGCACCAAATTCCGCGCTGTCTCTCTTCCGTATTTTTCCGCGTAGACTCTGTGCCACATACGACACTTTTAATTCCCACATACATTCCTTATATGATAGAAATTGCATCAAGAGAATGGATGTAGTTGAAAACCCACACTCTATTTTTAGCTAAAGATCCATAGAATATTGAAAAATAAAATATTTCTGCACTTTTCGTACTTTTTAACTGATGCGTGTCCATGTTGCTTGACGACTGAATCAAACTTACTTTAAAACAAGTGAGATTGCTCCAGTAGGGACTGCTTGATCATTAGCTACCCTGAGCCCAGCACTTAAAACGCGAGACAAAATTTTGCATTTGTATGTATGTGCACATGAACACAAAAGTTGCCTACGCTTCGCTTCCACTACTGTAAAACGATTGTTATGAAATTTTACGGACTTCATAATAGCATTAAAATGTATGTACAAACCAATTGCAAGACTGTAGTATCTGATTTGTGTTTTTTTTTTTGGTTATTTCTATATTTGGAGCGATTGGAAGGAAGTATACGAAATGCGAAATGTTTAAAATCTGCGTATGCTTTTTTAGTGGCTATATAATATATAATTTAATAATTTATAATTTAGGAGTTATACTTAAAAACCGGGTCAAAATAACGATAACATTCATTTGCACAAAACCATTATACCCTTTTTTGATGTGTTCAGCGTATAATGAGTGCATACATAGTGTCTAAGCTTAAAACACTTATTCAATCTGTTGTTGTGTTACGTAGATTGGATACAAGATGTTGAAATGGGATAGGAACGTCTGTATTTTCATTGATTTCCAATATGTATTTGGAAACGAAAGTCCGATTTTTGTTAAGGAGTTGCATTCACGCAGGATGGTTCGGTTATACTAAATTTCATTCACTTCAAACCACCTTATGACATAAAGGAACTAGACGAAGTTGTTCAAAAGACTCATTTTATAACAGAAAAAAAATATTTTATTGTAAAATTTGACATATCTGATGGGGTTATTTCATATTTGCGTTTGGGAAATACATGTACTATCACCATTTAACAGCTTCAGTAGCTTTGGAAGAAACAATTTCTGAACAAATGCTTATCTACAATCATAGTCGATTTGGACCTTAAGGAAAGCCTAATATACTTCCCAAAATATTTTACGAATTTTAAATACATTAAATTATGTATTTTAATTAAATAAAATAGAACATTCAATATATTACTCAGTGCTTTCTGCTTAAAAGCCCCAGAGACTATAAAATTTTTTTTTTTGTTTTTAGGTGTAAGTTTTCATCTTAGTGGTTGGAAAAGGATTACATGCCTATTTATAATCATTGTCGTGGTGGCGAACTGTAACGCTCTCTGCTCGTAAAAAAAACAATTTTCGGGGTTGATCAACAATCTGTAATATAACTTGTTTTTTCATTCATATACAAACCGCTCACCATATTACACTCTAAGCTTATCGTATTAATTTTTAATCTGTCAACTGACTGATCCGAGGAATGCAGGATATTACATTTGTTATACCCTGAACCCATTGAAAATGGGTAAAAAAGGGTATAATGGTTTTGTGCAAATGTATGTAACAGGCAGAAGGAAGCATCTCCGACCCCATAAAGTATATATATTCTTGATCAGCATCACTAGCCGAGTCGATTTAGCCATGTCCGTCTGTCTGTCCGTCTGTCTGTCCGTCTGTCCGTCCGTCTGTATGAACGCGTCGATTTCAGAGACTACAAAAGCTAGAAAGCTGATCTTGGTCTCATTCGGTTCGCAAAATCAAATACTACACACGTGCAAATTGGTTTGTACATACATTTCGATGATTTGAATAAGTCCTGAAAATTTCATAACGATCGTACATTTAGTTTACGAACAAATCAAGAATCTATTTTCAGTAGTGGTGGCAAAGCGCAGCTGCTTGGCAATTTCTGTGTACATGTGCACGCATACATATGCATATGCAAAATTTGTCTTGCGTTCTTCTAGGAATTTTGTTTGCAACGGTTAAATTGAGTTTTAACACAACGACTCATAGTAAGAGCGTGGTCCAGTTGGTAAGAGTTAGGCCTCGTAACGTGAAGGCCCGGGTTCGAATTTTTTTATTTTTTTTATTTATTTATAATTATTATTTTTATTAATTTGTATCGTTTTAATGACAACTGCAAAATTTTCGTTTTCCTCGACTTTTTGCGATGGTTAACTAATCTTATATCGTTCGCGAAAAATGTGGTAGTGTGGTGCAGTTGGTAAGAGTCGTGCATTTAAGACGGAGAGAGCGAGTTCGAGCCCCGGTTGTGGAACATTTGTTTTTCCGTTGGTAATTGTTTTTTTCTTTTTTTTTAATTTTAAAAAGGCCCAATACTCCTCAACTGCCGAGAGTTTGTGTGTATGTGTTAATTTCTGGGTTCAGGGTATCTACTAGTCGGGCGGTCCCGACTAGAGCAATCTCACTTGTTTTAGCTTCCTTTTATGAAGTTCAAATAATTGGCCAATGTCACGCTGTCTGTTAATATATACATGTATAATGTATATAAAGGGTATTGTTTGTTATATATTAATATTGACAAGTTATAAATAAATAAAATTTTATTCTTTTTTATTTTTATACTCGTTCACGAAGTGAAAAGAGTATATTGGTTTTGTGCAATGTCCGTCTTGCTGTCCGTCCGTCCGTCTGTCCGTCTGTCCGTATGAACGCAATTATTTTCGCCGCTATTGAAGCTAAAGAAATTTTGGATATATACTCGTGTGTACCCGCGTCAGATACAGTGTTAAGGATTTTGAGCTCCGCCCACTGGGGGCGTGGCAAACCGATAACACCTGAAATCGCATATTGCTAAAGTCCACAATTTTAAAGCTAGAGTCACCAAACTTGGTATGTATATAGCTGGTGACCTCCCAAAAAGATTGCGCCCTTGATATCCCGGCTACGCCCACTATAACGCCCCCCAGCGCCGCCGCTCTCAAAAATCGGATATGCATATATCTCCCACAGTTTTTGAGCTAGAGTCACCAAATTTTGCATATACATTGCAGGAATGCTCCCCCAAATATTAAAAAAAAGTTTTTGGCCACACCCTCTCCCGCCCCCATAATCGCGAAAACCGATAAACCTGAACGGTCAAATCGATAAGTGTTGCATATTTGCACAATTTTAAAGCTAGAGTCACAAAACTTGGTATGTATATAGCTGGTGACCTCCCCCACAGATGGACACTTTGATATCCCGGCCACGCCCACTAGAACGCCCTCCAGCGCCCCCGCCCTGAAAAATCGGAAATGGCTATATCCCCAACAATTTTTAAGCTAGAGTCACCAAATTTGGGAGATATATTACCAGAATGCTCCTCCATACATCACAGAAAAAAATTTTTGGCCACGCCCCCTCCCGCCCCCGTAATCGCAAAACACGTTATATATGGCAGTTCCAATCGATAACACGTGCATATCTCCCACAATTTATGCGATAGAGCCACCAAATTTTGTATGTAGATAGCTGGTGTCCTGCCCCACAAATTGCACACTTGACATCCCGGCCACGCCCACTATAACGCCCCAAACGCCCCCGCTCCGCCGGAAATGCCTATATCTCCCACAGTTTTTAAGCTAGATTCACCACATTTGGTAGATCACCTCCTTTAAAGAGAGGAACAAAATGTTGCCGATGACCACCCCCACCCCCAGCAACACACAAATTGCAAAATACCGAAATTTTTTAAAATAGCAATATTTACGAACGTGAACGAGTATAACGCAGTCGGTAACGCCCGACTGCAACGTTCTTACTTGTTTTCAAATTAATGAAGTCAGCCAATCCATGTATACATCGTCCGCTTTCTATTGGTCATTAAATTTTATTTATTTATATAGAAAATCGAAAAACGAGTTTCAATAAAGTTAAAAGAATTAGAAGACAAGCTTTATAAACATTAATATACTTATAAAATGCATAAAGCCTAACGGAATTATAAAAATTGATAATAGCATCACCAACACGATGGGTGTATTTTATAAGCCTGTCCGGCCAGCTATGCCCCTAGTCACAGCTAAATGTTGTCAGTGATGTTAGTAAATCATACATCAGATAGGAATGTGTTAGTAGTAAAACTATAATAAATGTAAATCTACTTCAAAATTTAAACAACCTTTTTGGAAAAGGTAAAGAGCAATCTTAATAATAACAACAATTAATCTTTGATAGATAAGAATATAGAAAAAGACAAGCTATGCCCCTGCTCATAGCTGAGGATGGGCAGTGATTTTCCTTCGACCAACGTTTAATAAACCCAAGTACACCCTTAGCCTCGTTTATAATGGTGGAGATGTGCATGTGAATTTCATAATACATAAAAAAATAAATTTGTGACTATTATAGTTTGGAAGTTATGCTTAAAGAACCGAGTCAAAAAAGCGATAAATATCGATAAAAAGAAAACGGAAAGAGAGAGAACCAGACAGACGGACAGACAGACAGACGGACATGGCTAAATCGACTCGGCTAGTGATGCTGATCAAGAATATATATACTTTATGGGGTCGGAGATGCTTCCTTCTGCCTGTTACATACATTTGCACAAAACCATTATACCCTCTTTTACCCATTTTCAATGGGTTCAGGGTATAAAAAGGGGCTGCTTATCAAAAGCTCTTGGACCTGGATGTAGGCAAGGTGGGAGTTGGAAGGTTGACAGGCACACGAGGAGTGGAGAAACTTTCGAGTTAAATTGCGTAAATAAATTATTAAATTTTCTATTTAAATTAAAATATTAAATTTGCTATTTTCGTATCCACAATTGTGTCTATAGACAGCACCTCAGACTGAGCCAGAGGGGTAATATTCGGACAATCACCTGGGGAAGATGATAAAGACAGCATTGGGGATTCGTCTATGAATTGAAGCGTATCCGAAATTGTCGAGAGTGCTTGGACAGATATAGGGGGAAGGGGAGAGGAAACATTTATTGACACTATCCGGCGATTAGGACGAGATTCAAATTTATAATTGCCAACTGGATGCTCAAGTCAAAGTCACTCCAAAGGTTCTTAGCGACATTGTTGAGTATTAAAAATTTATATTTCACCGAATTTTACATTTTAGAATTATACATTCTAGATTATTGGCAATTATAAATTTGAGCTCCTCCTAATTGCCGGATACTTTTTCTTGAGTCTCAATGCCAATTGGGCACGACCAACGCAACACAGCACAGTCCTTTCTAACTGCAGCGGATATTTTATCGCAATCGCGCCCAGTGATGGCTGCACATTTAGCATACATCAAATTCTCGCACAACCAGCAATTAATAAATTGCGGTATTGCAGAATTATCAACCTGCTTGAAAGTCCATGATTTTTTGCAGCACGACATTTTGACTACACGGGTCAAACCAAATTAGTTCAATGTGAGAGCGCAAAGCAGAAAAAATAACGGCTCAAAAAATCCTCTCAAGCAAACGCTTGAATGAAAGGAAACTTACATAAACAATTCTTGTGTAAAAATAAAAAGCAAGAACAACGGTGAGCATGTTGTTCAAGAACACAAAAACAATTCAAGCGCCAAATGAAGATAAACAACACTGACACTAAAAACACAGGACTGAGTTTTTTAACTAAAATACAAAAAGGTAGTTGGATATTAAAAAAGGCAGTATTCCGCAAACACAAATTACGCGCTATGCAACGTGCAACGTTGCTATGTCGTCACATACAAAAGAAGGCACATCATTAAATATGATTATCGAACTCTTTTTGGTCGTGTCTGGTGCTGTAACATTGAATTCAAATAAATATTCTCAAATTTTAGCCCATATGGACTCCCGATCAAACTGAAAGAATATAGTGGTTTTCTGCAAATGTATGTAAAGTATATATATTCATGATCGGGACGGCAAGCTGAGTTGATTTATGTTTATGTCCGTCTGTATGAACGCCGTGATTTCGGGATCCCGGCCATATTGACTAGAACGCCCCCCAGCTCCCCGCCCTAAAAAATCGGACATGCCTATATCTCTCAACTTTTTGAGCTAGAGTCACAAATATCCTTGTAAGCTGTGTTTATAAATATTTCAACTCGTTTGCAAAAAATATGGCAAGATGGAATTTAACATCAGGTTTTTATTCTCAAATCTGGGCTGAATAATCATAATAATGAAATAGTTTTAATAGTTGAAGAGTTGCGAGGCAAAAATAATTTTTTAAATAAAAAATGGTATGCTTTAAGATTTAAAATTTAATGTAACCCTCCAGATATAAAATTCGTTTCCGAAAATATTTGTACAACGAAAAATAAAGAAGCGGTGAGAAATAAAAAAAAACTACAATGCATGAGATACAACTAAATGACATAAAGCGAGCTGTAATAATAAAATAGATGAATATAAAACTGAAATGCAGAAACACTGAAAGAATATTGAAATAATTCGTTCAC
Source organism: Drosophila paramelanica (assembly GCA_035043915.1). Classification (NCBI taxonomy): domain Eukaryota; kingdom Metazoa; phylum Arthropoda; class Insecta; order Diptera; family Drosophilidae; genus Drosophila; species Drosophila paramelanica. The sequence goes on along the minus strand of JAWNMO010000290.1, from coordinate 866 downwards.
TCGAAAAAATAATCATTAAGACATATAAACAAAAAATTAAAATTGGTTAGTTTTTGTTGGCATCGTATTTTTTGTCATCTGCCAAAATTCCTTTATCTGTACATTTGTGACCAAGAAACGTTACTTCGTGCATGAAGAATGTGCACTTTCATGGGTAAAAATGTTCGTAGTATGCCCTGCGTAGATCAAAAACATCTGTCAAGTTTCTAAACATATATTTTCCGAACAACTGGTTTCTATTAGATCCTCCATGAAGAGGAATGCCAGAGAGTGTTGAAGCCCAGAAAACGCTATGGTCATAATTTTCTGAACAAAATTTTGCGATATATTTTAAACTAAAAGGTAGTCGCGAAAAGCTATACGAACCATTATACGTTGGAAAAGACGTAATAAATCTTGAGTTTTCATTAAGGTCAATCTGATGGAGGAACTTGTTTCTCTATTTCTTTTTTTTTTTTTTGCTGACTACAATATTTTTATACTTGTTCACAAAGTGAAAAGAGTATATTGGTTTTGTGCAATGTCCGTCTTGCTGTCCGTCTGTCCGTCTGTCCGTATGAACGCAATTATTTTCGCCGCTATTGAAGCTAGAGAGCTCCGAGCTCCGCCCACTGGGGGCGTGGCAAACCGATAACACCTAAAATCGCATATTGCTAAAGTCCACAATTTTAAAGCTAGAGTCACCAAACTTGGTATGTATATAGCTGGTGACCTCCCAAAAAGATTGCGACCTTGATATCCCGGCTACGCCCACTATAACGCCCCCCAGCGCCCCCGCTCTCAAAAATCGGATATGCATATATCTTCCACAGTTTTTGAGCTAGAGTCACCAAATTTTACATATACATTGCAGGAATGCTCCCCCA
>JAWNMO010000288.1:0-10620 GCA_035043915.1 Drosophila paramelanica | reverse complement strand
AAGTTCAATTATTTAAAGACCGCATTAAAAGGAGAAGCAAGATGCATGGTTTCGCACTTGTTGGTGGGCTCCGCGGATAACTTTAATAGCACTTGGGAATTATTGACCAAGCGCTATGAAAATAAGCGTAAAATATTTGCCGAGCAGTTAAATAGGCTAATAGACATGCCAATGCTAAATTGCCATTCGGCAAAAAACATGAAAATGTTTATTGATTCAGTCAATGAATCAATACATTTAATAAAAACAAAATCACTCTTGTCAGAAGATGTTGATATAATATTTGCACACATGATTATTCGTAAGTTCAATAGGGAAGTATTGGAATCTTACGAAAGTCATGTGAAGAAAGCAAAAGAAATTCAAAAATTGTCCGACGTAATGGAGTATTTAGAGCAAAGGTTGAGTGCTCTATGCTCCTTGAAGGACGAGGAGAAGAAAACATTCAAAAATACAGATTTCGGGTGGATCGTGTCAGGGTGCACGAAATCCAAAGGCGAAGAGGCCATAGTTGCAACATCCATTGAAGAAAAAGAATTAGATAGATTTTGGGAAATGAAAGATGAAGACATAGAAGACTTAGAGACTGAAATCTGTGGGAAAAACTTTACGGAAACAACAAAGGAAGACGGAAGATACGAAGTAACTATTCCATTTAAACAAGAAAAAGAGTTAGGAGAATCAAAACCACAAGCAATGGTCCGACTCCCAAACATAGAAAAAATGTGTAGGCAGATTGACATCGACAAGAATGATCAAGAATTATTTAAAGCAATTAATGGAAATAGAAAAGTTGCCCCAATTTTAGAAAAAGATAATATTCAGTGGCATTTTACCCCGCCGGCAGGACCTCACTTCGGAGGTATATGGGAGGCCGGTGTTAACTCTGTAAAATATCATCTAAAAAGAGTAATAAAAGACGAAAAATGTCATCCAGCAAGGTGGCCCTTGGGAAGAATCGAGGAAGTCCACAAAGGGAAAAGATCAAAAGGTTAAAGTAGTTAAAATAAAGCTACGAGATGAATTCACCATAAGACCTATAATCGAAGTTTGTCCACTGATGGGCGTGCAGGCTAATAAGGAATTAGAAAAGTTGTTGAATGAAGTTAAGGAGTTAAAAGAAAGCCATATTAAGCTCAATGAGTTAAAATTTCCATCTCGTATCCGGACATGCTTCGTTAATAGTGGTTATGGTTTTAGTCATAATTATTGTAATATACATCATAAGGAAAATAAATGTAAGCCAAAGATTACAGGCCATCACCTTTGCCGGCCCTTGGCAGAATGTTCACGCATGAACACAGTAACTTAAGAACCAAGATAAACACATCCACTATGTAACTCTCAAGTGGAGAGATAAAAATAGAAGTAATACGAGCACCCACAGCTGAGCAACTGTACCAGACCTGTTGGTGCAGCTGATGCATGAAACGCAGCATGGGGTCTAGGCTTCACCCTATATAAGGCTAGGATTTTAAGAAATAAAATGAGTTGAAATATACTCATCACGCCGTGCGTTTCATTTGATGCACTTCGGCGTACCAGTTCGACACTGCGAGCAATTACATGGTCTTACAAACCTGCTTGCCAGTTTAGAACATGGATTTCTTTATTTTTTCGTTATTCATAATTATTATCATTATTAATTTGTATCGTTTTAATGACAAGTGCAATATTTTCGTTTTCTTTGACTTTTTGCGATGGTTAAGTTATGTTATATCATTCGCAAAAAATGTGGTGCAGTTGGTAAGAGTCGTGCATCTTAGAACGGAGAGAGCGAGTTCGAGACCCGGTTGAGGAACATTTCTTTTTCCGTTGGTAATTGTTTTTTTTTTTGTAACAGGATCAATACTCATTAACTGCCGAGAGTCTGTGTGTATGTGTTCATTTCTGGGTTCAGGGTATCTTCTAGTCGGGCGGTCCCGACTAGAGCAGTCTCACTTGTTTATGCTTGACGTTGTACCAACAAATCGTTTACGATGGATTTCAACTTCAATTAATTCATAATTTCATCAAATAAAGAAGCCATACAGTTGTTTTTATACCCTGAACCCATTGAAAATGGGTAAAAAGGGTATAATGGTTTTGTGCAAATGTATGTAACAGGCAGAAGGAAGCATTTCCGACCCCATAAAGTATATATATTCTTGATCAGCATCACTAGCCGAGTCGATTTAGCCATGTCCGTGTGTCTGTCCGTCTGTCTGTCCGTCCGTCTGTATGAACGCGTCGATTTCAGAGACTACAAAAGCTAGAAAGCTGATCTTGGTCTCATTCGGTTCGTATATTCCATACGCAGATCAAGTTTATTTCAAAACATCGATAACTACTTCCGTTTTCTTATTATCGATATTTATCGCTTTTTTGACTCAGTTTTTTAAGCATAGCTCCCAAACTATTGAAGCTAGAGCCACCAATTTATTGTTTTATGTTCGCGTAAAACATACGAAGAACTTTAATGTTTCAGATTTTGGATACCTCCCCCCAATCGCCCACAATATTGATAAAACCAAAAAACAAAGTAAATCAAATACTACACACGTGCAAATTGGTTTGTAGATACATTTCGATGATCTGAATAAGTCCTGAAAATTTCATAAAGAATCTATTTTCAGTAGTGGGGGCAAAGCGCAGCTGCTTGGCAATTTCTGTGTACATGTGCACGCATACATATGCATATGCAAAATTTGTCTTGCGTTCTTTTAGGAATTTTTTTTGCAACGTTTAAGTTGAATTTTAGCACAACCAAAATAATTAGGAGCGTGGTCCAGTGGGTAAGAGTTGTGCCGCACAGCGTGGAATCGAATCCAGCGACGGTTGAGCAATGTTGAATTCTTTTATTTTTTCGTTATTCATAATTATTATTTTTATTATTTTTAATTTGTACCGTTTTAATGACAAGTGCAAAATATTCGTTTTCCTTGACTTTTTGCGATGGTTAACTAATCTTATATCGTTCGCGAAAAATGTGGTAGTGTGGTGCAGTTGATTCGTGCATCTTAAGACGGAGAGAGCGAGTTCGAGCCCCGGCTGTGGAACATTTCTTTTTCCGTTGGTAATTGTTTTTTTTTTTTAATTTTCAAAAGGCTCAATACTGCCGAGAGTTTGTGTGTATGTGTTCATTTCTGGGTTCAGGGTATCTACTAGTCGGACGGTCCCGACTAGAGCAATCTCACTTGTTTTTTCTTTATATTTATAATTTAATTTATGATTAAGATTTAAATCCGGACCTCGGATTTTTGCCAATTTAAGTGCTGTTTTTTTTTTAAATCTGTTTCTGGCCCAAGTGCATGGCAGAAATACCCTCACAATCCCAACTGTCCCCCCTCTATTTTTCATACCTTTGTTAGAGCTCTACTAGGGTAGGATAGGGAGCGTGGTCACACGAGGTGGCGTGTGGTGTCTCTGTAAACACCTAAAATTTTTTCGGGCATTTAATTATTATATTTCTTTTGACGTCATTTCTGAATCGTCCGATTGGCAAACATCGACCTCCGTTTAGTTTAAAGTCGCGATTCCTTTTGTTTGAATGCGACCGTTACTAATAAATACCGCCGTCTAGTGGCCATCGCCGTCTTATAGAATTATTATCTTGAATAAGAATGTTATCAATTAAACTTTGTTCGAAAGTAAAGTAAGGATGTCTTATAGAGGAAGGATGTCTTGTAAGGGAGGGGCGGATATCCGAAGCCATGGATTAAATTAGCCGCCAATGCCAATTTTTGGGCGATGGGCAACAATATTTAAATCTGCCCATTGCAGGAAGGGCGGGTACGTCGTGGCCGATAACACCAGGCCTGACAACTTGTTCGGTCGATTGCTTATGTATTGTATGTAGTTGTGAGTGTAGGCTGTTTGTGTAGGGCTAAGAGCTAAGGTTACCCACCCCTGGGTACACTGAGCTAGCCGTGGTTGCCCACCGAATCCAAACAGACATGTTACAAATATGGCGCCCAATCTTTTGAAAACCTCAGGACCGCGTTAACCGTGCTCTGTGAGGCGGTTTTCAGCGGTCAGCGTTGAGCGGGAGGTGCTTTAAGAAAAATAAAAATAAAAGATCCGACACGGCGAAGCCTCGCGACCGCCGTCGTTGCCGCTGCCGCTGTCGCAACCGCTGTCGTTGCCGCTGTCGCTGCCACTTTGGCCCCTCCTCTCCTTTTTGGAGCCTTGACGACCGTGATCGCCACACGCTGCTCCTCTTTTTTCTTCTGCGCCGCTGCCGCTGTCGCAACCGCTGTCGTTGCCACTGCCGTTGTCGCAACCGCTGTCGTCGCCGCTGTCGCTGCCGATGCCGCTGCCTTTGCCGCTGGTTGCCGCCGTCGATCGCCTCCCAGTGCTGCAGTCTTCAATTCCTTTCGCCGTAGCAATCCTTGCTTTGGCGTGACTTCGAGTGCCGTTTCAAGTGGCCACTCGCAAGTCGTAGGACTTCTCTACCGTTGGAGGTGCTTTTACTATGGCACTCTCTTTGGGTAGAATTCGAGGTGCCACGTGCAAATTGGTTTGTACATACATTTCGATGATCTGAATAAGTCCTGAAAATTTCATAACGATCGCACATTTAGTTTACGAGCAAATCAAGAATCTCTTTTCAGTAGTGGGGGCAAAGCGCAGCTGCTTGGCAATTTCTGTGTACATGTGCACGCATACATATGCATATGCAAATTGTCTTGCGTTTTTCTTGGAATTTTTTTTGCAACGGTTAAGTTGAATTTTAGCACAGCGAAGACAATTAGGGGCGTGGTCCAGTGGGTAAGAGTTGTGCCGCACAGCGTGGATGTCCGGGTTCGAATCCAGCGACGGTCTTTTATTTTTTCGTTATTCATAATTATTATTTTTATTATTATTAATTTCCTTGACTTTTTGCGATAGTTAAGTAATGTTATATCATACACGAATAGCGTGGTAGAGTGGTGCAGTTGGTAAGAGTTGTGCCTCTTAACACGAGTGGACCGAGTTCGACTCCCGGTTGTGTAGTTTTTATTTTTCCGTTTGTAGTTATTAGTAAATTTTATTTTTTACTTTCAACAGGCTAAATACTCATCAACTGCCGAGAGTTTGTGTGCTTGTGTTCATTTCTGGGTTCAGGGTACCTACTAGTCGGGCAATCCCGACTAGAGCAATCTCACATGTTATTATTATTAATTTGTACCGTTTTAATGACAAGTGCAAAATTTTCGTTTTCCTTGACTTTTTGCGATAGTTAAATAATGTTATATCATACACGAATAGCGTGGTAGTGCGGTGCAGTTGGTAAGAGTTGTGCCTCTTAACACGAGTGGACCGAGTTCGACTCCCGGTTGTGTAGTTTTTATTTTTCCGTTTGTAATTATTAGTAAATTTAATTTTTTACTTTCAACATGCTAAATACTCATCAACTGCCATTTAATTTAATTTATGATTAAGATTTAAATCCGGACCTCGGATTTTTGCCAATTTAAGTGCTGTTTTTTTTTTAAATCTGTTTCTGGCCCAAGTGCATGACAGAAATACCCTCACAATCCCAACTGTCCCCCCCTCTATTTTTCATACCTTTGTTAGAGCTCTACTAGGGTAGGATAGGGAGCGTGGTCACACGAGGTGGCGTGTGGTGTCTCTGTAAACACCTAAAATTTTTTCGGGCATTTAATTATTATATTTCTTTTGACGTCATTTCTGAATCGTCCGATTGGCAAACATCGACCTCCGTTTAGTTTAAAGTCGCGATTCCTTTTGTTTGAATGCGACCGTTACTAATAAATACCGCCGTCTAGTGGCCATCGCCGTCTTATAGAATTATTATCTTGAATAAGAATGTTATCAATTAAACTTTGTTCGAAAGTAAAGTAAGGATGTCTTGTGAGTAAATGTAAGGGAGGGGGGATATCCGAAGCCATGGATTAAATTAGCCGTCAATGCCAATTTTTGGGCGATGGGCAACAATATTTAAATCTGCCAATCGCAGGAAGGGCGGGTACGTCGTGGCCAATAACACCAGGCCTGCCAACTGGTTCGGTCGATTGCTTATGTATTGTATGTAGTTGTGAGTGTAGGCTGTTTGTGTAGGGAATTTTTTTGTACCGTCTAAGGGCTAAGGGCTAAGGTTACCCACCCCTGGGTACACTGAGCTAGCCGTGGTTGCCCACCGAATCCAAACAGACATGTTACAAATATGGCGCCCAATCTTTTGAAAACCTCAGGACCGCGTTAGCCGTGCTCTGTGAGGCGGTTTTCAGCGGTCAGCGTTGAGCGGGAGGTGCATTAAGAAAAATAAAAAAAAAAGATCCGACACGGCGAAGCCTCGCGACCGCCGTCGTTGCCGCTGCCGCTGTCGCAACCGCTGTCGTTGCCGCTGTCGCTGCCACTTTGGCCCCTCCTCTCCTTTTTGGAGCCTTGACGACCGTGATCGCCACACGCTGCTCCTCTTTTTTCTTCTGCGCCGCTGCCGCTGTCGCAACCGCTGTCGTTGCCACTGCCGTTGTCGCAACCGCTGTCGTTGCCGCTTTGGCCCCTCCTCTCCTTTTTGGAGCCTTGACGACCGTGATCGCCACACGCTGCTCCTCTTTTTTCTTCTGCGCCGCTGCCGCTGTCGCAACCGCTGTCGTTGCCACGCCGTTGTTGCAACCGCTGTCGTTGCCGCTTTGGCCCCCTCCTCTCCTTTTTTGAGCCTTGACGACCGTGATCGCCACACGCTGCTCCTCTTTTTCTTCTGCGCCGCTGCCGCTGTCGCAACCGCTGTCGTTGCCACTGCCGTTGTCGCAACCGCTGTCGTCGCCGCTATCGCTGCCGATGCCGCTGCCTTTGCCGCTGGTTGCCGCCGTCGATCGCCTTCCAGCGCTGCAGTCTTCAATTCCTTTCGCCGTAGCAATCCTTGCTTTGGCGTGACTTCGAGTGCCGTTTCAAGTGGCCACTCGCAAGTCGTAGGACTTCTCTACCGTTGGAGGTGCTTTTACTATGGCACTCTCTTTGGGTAGAATTCGAGGTGCCGCTCAATTAAGGCACACTCGAATAACCAAATTTTTGTTTTTTCTCCGCCTTTATATAGGCGTGAGTTCGAGGTGCCGTTCAATATACCACTCTCGAGGGACAAAAAATTTGTTATTTTCCCTGCCTTTTTTTGGCGAGAATTCGAGGTGCCGTTCAATATGGCACGCTCGAAGGACCAAATGTTCTGAACTGGCAAGCAGGTTTGTAAGACCATGTAATTGCTCGCAATGTCGAACTGGTACGACGGAGTGCATCAAATGAAACGCACGGCGTGATGAGTATATTTCAACTGACTTTATTTCTTTAAATCCTTGACTTATATAGGGTGTAGCCTAGACCCCTTGCTGTGTTTCATGCAGCAGCCGCGCCAACAGGTCTGGTACGGTTGCTCAGCTGTGGGTGCTAATACTACTTCTATTTTTATACCCTGAACCCATTGAAAATGGGTAAAAAAGGGTATAATAGTTTTGTGCAAATGTATGTAACAGGCAGAAGGAAGCATCTCCGACCCCATAAAGTATATATATTCTTGATCAGCATCACTAGCCGAGTCGATTTAGCCATGTCCGTCTGTCTGTCCGTCTGTCTGTATGAACGCGTCGATTTCAGAGACTACAAAAGCTAGAAATCTGATCTTGGTCTCAATCAATTCGTATATACCATACGCAGATCAAGTTTATTTCAAAACATCGATAACTCTTTCCGTTTTTTTTTTTCGATATTTATCGCTTTTTTGACTCGGTTTTTTATGCGTAACTCCCAAACTATAAAAGCTAGAGCCACCAATATTTTTTTATGTTCGCGTAAAACATACGAAGAATTTAAATGTTTCAGGTTTTGGATACCTCCCCCAATCGCCCCTAATATCGAAAAAACCATAAAAACAAAGCAAATCAAATACTACACACGTGCAAATTGGTTTGTACATACATTTCGATGATCTGAATAAGTCCTGAAAATTTCATAACGATCGCACATTTAGTTTACGAGCAAATCAAGAATCTATTTTCAGTAGTGGGGGCAAAGCGCAGCTGCTTGGCAATTTCTGTGTTCATGTGCACGCATACATATGCAAATGCAAATTGTCTTGGAGCGTGGTTCCAGTAGGGTAAGAGTTGTGCCGCACAGCGTGGATGTCCGGGTTCGAATCCAGTGACGGTCTTTTATTTTTTCGTTATTCATAATTATTATTTTTACTATTATTAATTTGTACCGTTTTAATGACAAGTGCAAAATTTTCGTTTTCCTTGACTTTTTGCGATAGTTAAGTAATGTTATATCATACACGAATAGCGTGGTAGTGTGGTGCAGTTGGTAAGAGTTGTGCCTCTTAACACGAGTGGACCGAGTTCGACTCCCGGTTGTGAAGTTTTTATTTTTCCGTTTGTAATTATTAGTAAATTTTATTTATTTACGTTTCAACGGTACTTTGATGTGCTTGTGTTTATTTCTGGGTTCAGGGTATCTACTAGTCGGGCGGTCCCGACAATCTCACTTGTTTGTACTAATTTACTTCCCTTATTTAACATGCCAAAGTATGACTCCATGTCGTAGAATATGGAACAAGGTCCCAATACGATGATACTATTTATATTTCTCCCAGAGGATCTAAATATATTACTGAGGTGCTATTCATTTTTTCTATCGTCCATTTTGATTTTCCTTCTTTTAATGGTGACGTGTTTGATACTTGGCAAAACAGCATAAGTATCATCATCATTATGAGTCCCACTTTCGAAAGACTATTCGGACTTTTTCTTCTTCTACTATTAACCTCCTGCATGTGAGGTCCTGCCGGCAGGGAAAAAAGCCGCTGAATATTGTCTTTTTCTAAAATTGGGGCAACTTTACTATTTTCATTGGTTGATTTAAAGAATTCTTGATCATTCTTGTCGAAGTCAGTCTGCCTACACATTTTCATGTTTGGGACCGGGCCTTTGCTTGTGGTTTTGATTCTCCCAACTCTTTATCTCGTTTAAATGGAATAGTTACTACGTATCTTCCATCTTCCTTTATTTTTGTTGTTTCCGTAAAGCTTTTCTCACAGATTTAGTCTCTAAGTCTTCTATGTCTTCATCTTTCATTTCCCAAAATCTATCTAATTCTTTTACTTCAATTGTTGTTGCAACTATGGTCTTTTCACCTTTGGATTTCGTGCCCCCTGACACGATCCACCCAAACTCTGTATTTTGACCGAGAAGACCGTCGATTTTCACAACTCCATTCTTTAAAATGTGAGTATATAGGTCTGTTCCGATTACCACGTCTACTCGACCTGGTTTATCAAAATGAGGATCAGCTAATATGTAGCTATCCCATTTTTCTTTGTCAACATCGATTGATCTATCTGGTAGAGCTTTCATTAGTTTTGGTAAAACTATTGTTTTAGTTTTGAATGGGTCTTTACTAGGATCTTTAGTTGTAATTGTTAAATTAACTTTGTATTTTGCTACCCTAGATTCTGTTGAGGATACTCCACTAATTTTTGTGTTGACCCTTAATCTAGGTAGCTTTAATATCTAGGCTGCTTTCTCAGATATTATCGTTGCTTGTGATCCACTATCAATTAACGCTCGCAACTGCTCATACTTCCCAGATATCGATTTTATTTTTACAATTGCTGTTGCTAACAGCGATTGATTTTCAGCTACACACGTGTTCACTTTTTCTCTTTTTTCAAAGTGAAGCATCGTATGATGCGCTCTGTTGCACTTTGAACAATTGTCTTCATTTGTGAATTTTTTGGTACTCGAATGTTTCAAACATCTTAAACACCACTGTACCTTTCTAGCCATTTCGGCTCCGTCTCCTGGGTTCAAACCCCTAAATTTGAAGCATTGCAATGCATTATGTCCTGTTATTTTACATATCGGACAATATTCTGAAAAGCTATTATGTGCTTTATTGAATGTTTTCTTCTCCTCGTCCTTCAATGAGCCTAGAGCACTCAACTTTTGCTCTAAATACTCCATTACGTCGGACAATTTTTGAATTTCTTTAGCTTTCTTCACATGACTTTCGTAAGATTCCAATACTTCTCTATTGAACTTACGAATAATCATGTGTGCAAAGATTATATCAACATCTTCTGACAAGAGTGATTTCGATTTAATTAAATGACTGCATCAATAAACATTTTCATGTTTTTTGCCGAATGGCAATTTAGCATCGGCATATCTATTAGCCTATTTAACTGTTCAGAAAATATTTTCCGCTTATTTTCATAGCGCTTGGTCAATAATTCCCAAGTGCTATTAAAGTTATCCGCGGAGCCCACCAACAAGTGCGAAACCATGCATCTTGCTTCTCCTTGTAATGCGGTCTTTAAATAATTGAACTTTAAGGATGGACTTAGATCATCCCTTGACTGAACCAACTCTATAAATAGTTCTGAAAACAGGTCCCACTCTTTGGCATCGCCAGAGAACGTAGGTACCTGCATCTTAGGTAGCATTGGTAGCTCTTCTATTTTTATCTTGGAACTCTCACCTTTCTGCTGACCTAAGTTTTCTTTTTTAATTTTTTCATCTAACGCTTGTACGCAATTTTGAACATCGAAATCTAGCATTTTGATTTCGCTATCGAAGGTACTATTACCTTCATATTTATTTTTAAGAAACTTTATTTCTTCTACTATGTCCTCCCAAAGGAACAAGA